>ML778464.1:928600-984716 GCA_009831015.1 Picea engelmannii
TGATTCAAAGTGCTATTTCTATTGCTATTTCGTATATCATTTCTGTGTATTGTGAAGATTATGCTGGATATTTTACTGTTATTCTGTCATTTCTAGCATTTCATTTCTGTTCTGCATATTTTATATATCTGGTATCTTGCAGTGATCTAGAGCTAATTTCAAAGGATGATATCCCTTCATCAGATTATTTTTTCAGTGAAAAGAGAAGAGCAATCTTGAAACAGGAAATTCATCTGAGAGGAGAGGGGATGATTAAAAAACATAGGGTCATTATAGATGGAAAGAAGCTTAAATATGGAGAATTTGCTACAGAGTTAGCAGGTACGATGGGTGCTATAGCATCGACAAATATATATTCTGTTGGTAGTTTAACAACCATGCTCGAACAAAAAGACCAAACAACAACTCATCTACAAGACAAATTGAAAGAAACTGAGATAAATATCAGTTGGGGAATACAAAAGGGTCTAGAACAAGCTAGACTAAAAGATATTCAAGAAATTCAGAAAATGAAAACAGACTTAGAAGAGGCAAAATAGATAATACAGGTCACACAGGCACAGGTCCAAAAGAATGAAGAAGAAAATAAACAATTACAAGATAAAATTAGTTCTATTACTAATCAAGTAGTAGAACTTGAAATTTTCAGGGCACAAGCATTGGGAATACTTTTGAAAATAGAAGAAGAACAACAGAAAGTGTTTTTGAATCTAGAAGTAGTCCAGAATTACTTTCAAGAAACAAATAAATCCTTGGAGAATGTTTTCCAGAAAGAAAGGGAAGCGAAAGCGGCTAGAACGACTTTCCAAAAGGCAGTAGCCCTCTCAACAAAGGAATAAGTCAGAAGGATTCATAAATTATCCATTTCAGAACAGGTTAAAGGAGACGTAATACTTAAAGTGTTGGAAGCAGACCTAGCCCAATATAAAAGAATAACCAGATATGTCAATGATGATTGCCAGGGAATTTTTGATCTCTTAGAAAGGACTTCATTGAATATCGGAAAAAATGACTGTCCCGGATTATTAGGTGAGATTAACATTGCCAAGCACCAACTAAGGTTCAAGGAAGAGCTGGAGGAAATGAAGATAGAGATCTAAAAAATTAAATTAATCAATATCATAGAAATCGACAAATGGATGGTGACACTGAACCTAAAGTTTCAAACTATTATGTTCACAGGGAACATGATAGAAGATCGTTTGCCTGAATTACAGAAAAGATTCTTAATGTTTGAAGCAAAAGAGATACCAGACACTCCCAGAGTTTTTGTGAAATTTTTGGGAATGTGTGTTCACTGTCTTGAGGCGGAGAAAGGAAGTTCATCAACACGAACGTAAAAGAATTTTTTAAATATTTTCATCATTAGAAATTAGAAAAGAAATGTAAACGGATGACATTATTCATATATGTAACCGTAATCTTAGGAAGTTGGTTAATCACCAATGAGAAAATATTTGATGAAGATGTATAAATGTATTTTCAAAATACTAGGAAAGGGATTTTGATTTTAGGAGAGAGCCGATTGTATTAACAGTTTTCCAATCCATCATAATATATGATACAGACGAGATTCTGAATCCTGCCAATTTGTAGCTATGTGTTCTTCAACCCTGTTTACTATACTTTATTATTTTTTTTCATTCAATGTTTTTCTAATGAATAATCAATTTGAAGTTATCTATAAACATCTTTTATAGTTCAGATTGATTTGGATATCAAATAATTTACAGCTTTTCCTCTGAAATTGCTATCAGTGATTTTAAGACCTATGAATCATTTGAAACTTAATACTTAACTTTTCATTAGGAATCACGTTTTCCTTCTTTATTACCTATTACAATATGAGATTCTTTCTTGATTAAAGCTTCATATTTTTCAGTAGTACTTCTTTGTTATTTTATAATTGTCAAATTGTTGCAAATCCAGGAAATGGCCTCAAATGTATTTATGTTAGTGTTTTGAATTTCAAAACTGTTTTTCCTATTCTCATATCTTAAAAGTTTGAAGTGACATTTGATTAAATTCTTTCAAAATTAAATAAAATCTTATTCTCCATCACTGTCCCAAATAGCAGACAACCTAACATTGAACCTGGCCTTCAAGATCAAACCAGTATTGCTTTGAAACTATTTAATACCATCCTACAAACAACAACTAACCGGGTCGAATTAGAACGTTCATGGGCTTCTATTGAGAGAGATATTAGCATCCAAGAACAACAGGAATCTAGACAGAGACAGTTGAGAAACTGATTCTGCTTCACCCTTCCTCTTCAAGTCTTATCCTCAAGTTATTCATTTTTACCTTTACGGATTCCTTGACGGTATACTTTACAGCCTTAAAGTATAAACTCAGGAAAAACATCTTTTTGGTGTCGTTGCCGAGGAATGATTATACAAATCTTTTCCCTGGGAAGAACGACATTGACATTTTCTGTCTTTGATAGTGAACAAGGATAGAAAACCTTCTAAGGATACTAGTATTTTTCACTTGGTGACTCCACGATAACTAAACTAGCTATTAGCCCAAAGAACACCAGAAAAAACCCGGACAACAAACAAACCTCGCCAGTCTCTGATCCGGAAAATATTTTAAAATCATGAAAATCACTTAGACAAGTCTTTTTACCCATACATACTATATGTCAGCCTGAATTTACGCAGTTAAACATTTAGAAAACTCTTGAAATATATGTTTCACTTCCCCTCTCATACGATATGTTCTCTTTTCCTGAGGTTTCCTCCCCAGATTTCCGAGAATCTTCTCCTCACACATTTCGAGCTTCAGCCTAAAATCTAACCATGGCTGCACAAGGAGGTGCTGGAGTTGGAGGTGGTGCCCCTGGAGGACCAGCAGGTGGTCAAGTACCGCTTCCTGGAATCTTCGCTAAAGTAGTTGCTAGATATGCTCCCCTTGTCCTTCCTGTTCCTCTACATGATCTCCCCAAAAATTATATGAAAAGTCTTCCGAAATTTACAGGGGAAGGGGATCTGACTGCCCAAGAACATATAAACTTTTTTGACCAATTTGCTGACATCCTCAGAATAGAACATGAAGATGTCTATTCTAGACTCCTCGTTCAGGCTTTCAAAGGACAGGTGAGGACCTGGTTCTAATCCTTAGCAGTTGGATCTTTAAGATCTTATGAAGAACTTGAAAGTTCTTTTATTAGACAATGGGGAGAGAGGAAGGACCACCTCTACTACTTTACTGAATTTGGAGCCCTTAGAAAGAAAAACTTTGAATCAGTTTTAGAATTCACACAAAGGTTCAACAAGTTGTATAATAAAATCTCGGTTGAGGTTAAACCTTCACAACCCGCAACAAAGGTGACTTTTGTTGGCACTTTTGATCCTGACTTCGCCTTATTATTGAGAGAAAGGAGATCAAAAGATCTCACGAAAATGAAGGATGATGCGCTTGAGATTGAATCAAACATGATGGCATGAGGGAAATTGAAAGCAAAAACAGAAACTGGAAATAAAGAAAATAGGAAATTCAAAGAACAAGGTGGACCTACAGGATCGGGGAAATCCTTGAGAGATAGAATAGACGAGATGGAAAGGGTAATTAGAGAACTTTCAAACAAGATCTCAAAAATGGAACTAGAGAAATCAAAAAGAGATAATTTCCCCAGAAAAGATTTTAGAAGAAATCCTGATCCTCAGGTCCCACAGAAAATAATTAAAAATGAAGACCAAAAAATTCCAACCCCCTTCAAAAGTGAAAAATTCATTGGAGAGGAATATCTAGGAGATTTTGAAGAGATCAATGAAGATATTAATAATCTTGGCGATGATAATAAATCACCTTATTTATCGAGACAAGATTACGAAAGATCCTTAAATAAATAAATTACATCGGAAGACAACGTTAGAAACAATATGTCTGAAGATTTCACCTATCAAGATATCGCAGATGCTATCATAGCCAAACTACAGGGAAAATATAATTTAAGACCAAGGAACAAAAGTCTCCCAACTATTTTGACAAAAAAGATCTTGCCAAGAGGTGAAACCGATGAGGTGACTCCAAAAGTTGTTGATAAACAACCTATGAAAAAACACTCAGCTGATACGCAACCTGTCCAGTCAGAGCCAGTAGAAACACTCCCTGTGAAGACACAAGTTCCTGCAAATGAAAACAAGTCCACATCACAAAGAAAAGCTGAAAAGAAAGGAATGGAGGCCCCGAATATAGAAAACGACAAGGCCGTAGGAAATTTTAATTTGGAAAACTAAATAAATAAAATCAAAATTCCTATTTCCCTTGTTGAATTAGCTAAAAATCCCATATACAGAAAACAAATCGTCAAGATGATTAACTTTTTTGAAGACGAAAGTCAGGCTGATGTCATCAACTTAGAAGATGACAAGCCAAACATAGTCTTTGGTCCACACTTCGAAGGTGCGAGAGACACTGTGGCCCCCTTTTATATCACATTAACCTTGTTTGACCACCTTATCCATAACTATATGCTGGATTCCAGAGCTTCCCACAATGTGATGCCAAAGGCAATTATGGAAAAACTTGGTCTTGAAATCACAAGGCCCTATGGTGACTTATATTCTTTTGATTCAAAGAAATTCAAATGCATAGGTATGATTAAAGACCTAGTGGTAGGTTTGGCTCAAATACCTGCTAAAAGCATTATTATGGATGTAGTAGTCACTGGAATACCTCCAAAGTATGGTATGCTATTATCTAGGTCATCGGGTGCCAAGCTTCGAGGATCTCTCCAGCTGGACATGACATACGTTACAATTCCAGTTTTCGAAGGACAATACATGTGTCTTTAACGAGAGACTAGGTTGGCATTTACGGTAGGTGATCCACACAACCCAAATAATCATCCTGTTTATATTGCGGACCAAGACTTAGGAAATTGTATATTATCTATTGATGACGATTTTGAAGTAGATATAGATGAAAATTGTATAGAAGAAAAAACTGAAAAAGAAGAAAAAAAAATGTATATAACACTGGTGTATGGAAAATGTATTTTGACAGTGCCTTGTCTTTCCTTGGAGCTAGAGCAGGAGCACTCCTTGTAGCTCCTGATGATCAATTCGTAATCCCCTTTTCATATAGGCTTCAGTGGAATGTGGATTGTACAAACAATGTATGCGAGTATGAAGCTTTAGTGCTAGGGTTAGAAGCTGCGAGGAGGATGAAAATAAAGAAACTCGAAGTCTTTGGTGACGCCGAGTTAATCATAAAACAAGTGAATCGGTAGTACCAGGCCAAGCATCCTAGATTGCAGTCCTATAGGAATTGTGTCTGGGATTTAATTGAGAACGTTTTCTCCTCTGTGAATGTTCATTTCGTCCCAAGGTCTGAAAATCAACAGGCTGAAGCTTTAGCCAAAGCAACATCAACTTTCACACCCCCAACTGCTTTTAAATTAAAGTATCACATACAAATGAGACATCGACCTTCGATACTGAATAACATATAGCATTGGTAGGTCTTTGAGGATGATGAGCAGCTTCAAAAGTTTCTAGAATCATTATATGAATTTGTAGAAATGCACACTGATCAAGAAAATCAAAATGATCCCATTTGGATCATGCAGGAGGGGGAGGATTCTAAAGAGTTTCATGATAAAATCGTGAATCACCGAATGCTCGTTCTCAAGAACAACCAGATTCCTAAGGGTCTAATTCCCTTGGAAATATTATTCAATCAAGATGATATCCCTTCAAAAACCACCCTACAGCCCCAACCAGAGGAGGTTGAAGATTGTAACATAGGAACTAAAGAAAACCCTCGAATGGTAAAACTATCCAAATATCTATCTACAGAAAATAAAAATAAATACACGGAGTTGCTAAGAAAATACAAAGACATTTTCACATGGTCGTATGAAGAACTGAAAATATATGACACTTCTGTGATCGAGCATAATATACCAATGAAACCTGGTGTCAAACCCTTTAAACAAAAACTTCAACAAATCAACCCCATTTTACTACCTGTTATCGAACGAGAAGTCAAAAAACTCCTTGATGCTAAGATAATTGTACCACTTAGATATTCTGATTGGGTAGCCAATCTGGTCCCGGTTAGGAAGAAAAATGGGGAAATTAGACTGTGTGTCGATTTCAAAAATCTTAATAAATCCTCTCTCAAAGATAATTGTCCCCTACCTAAAATGGACCATGTTCTAGAAAAAGTAGTAGGAGCTAATAGGATGTCAATGATTGACAGATTTTCAGGATACAATCAAATTGCCGTCAGTGATCACGATAAATAAAAAACAGCCTTTACCACTCCTTGGAGTACATTTATGTATGATAAAATGTCGTTTGGATTGATGAATGCAGGTGCTACTTTTCAACGCACAATGGATATCGCTTTCGTTGGCGAATGGGACAAATTTGTAGTTATCTATTTGGATGACCTTACTGTTTTTTCTAAATTGGATGAAGATCATCTGATACATCTCAAACAGACATTTGAGAAATGTCGCAGGTTTGGTCTATCCTTAAATCCTAAGAAATCTCACTTCGCTATGCAAGAAGGCAAGCTGTTGGGTCACATTGTATCTCGAGATGGAATTAGAATTGACCCTAAAAGAGTTGAAGCTATAGATACAATAGCTATTCCTAGGAATGTGAAAGAAATTCAATCATTTTTAGGAAAAATAAATTTTTTGAGAATATTTATTCCTAACTTCACTGAAATCGTGAAATTGATTACATATATGCTTAGGAAAAACAACGAAGTGAAATGGACAGCAGAAGCTAAAGCATCCTTTGGCCATATCAAGAAGGTTATAAGTGAGGCGCCAGTACTAGCGAGCCATGATTATCTCAAGGATTTTCTTATTTTTTCATTTTCCTTTGAACACACACTCGCCACCATACTCCTTCAGAAGAATGAAGAAGGTTTCAAGCAACCAATAGCCTTCTTTAGCAAAAGTCTCCGAGATGCCGAACTCAGATATAATATAATGGAAAAACAAGCATATGCTATGGTAAAAGAGTTAAAAGCTTTCAGAACTTATGTTTTACATTCTAAGGTGATTGCATATGTACCCACTAGCTCCGTAAAAGATATTTTGGTTCAAGCAGACAGTGATGGAAAAAGAGGAATATGGCTTGCCAAAATTCAAGAGTTCGACTTGGAGGTTAAACCGACAAAATTAGTAAAGGGGCAAGGATTAGCTAAACTTTTAGCTGAATCCAATTTCAGAGCTCTTGGGATAAACAACTCTTAGGAGGAGGAAGAGTGGGTAGACATGAATGAACTTGAGGACCAAATAACTGAAAACCGGATCAAAGAGAAATTCACGTCATCAAATTGGTACAAGGACATAGTAGCCTACTTACTGACATTGAAATGTCCAAGTGACTTGTCTCCATCCAAAGATAGAACGCTAAAGTTGCATGCAATCAAATACTGTATTTCCAAAAAATGATTATATTGGAAAGACCCACTTGGCTTCCTCTTGGTCTGTCTGGTCGAGTCAGAAACAGAAAAGGTTATAAGTCAATTTCACGAAGGAGTATGTGGAGGACACCACGCCTGGAGAGCTACTGCATATAAAATCCTGAGGACTGGTTATTATTGGCCCAAACTTTTCCCAGATGTCAATGCTAAGGTACGAGCTTGCAACCCTTGCCAATTTTTTGCAGGAAAACATAAACTCCCAGCGATGCCATTGGTCCCAGTCAAGACAGAAGCTCCTTTTCAGCAATGGGGACTAGATTTCATAGGTGAAATTAATCCTGATTCTAGTGCTCAACATAGATGGATCCTGACTGCTACAGACTACTTCACCAAATGGGTGGAAGCTATCCCAACAAGAAAGGCTACTGATTCGGTGGTTATAAATTTCTTAGAAGAAAATATTTTATCTAGGTTCGGCTATCCCAGAAAGATAGTCATAGACAATGCGCAGGCTTTTAAGTTTATGGCTATAGTCATCTTTTGCCAAAAATATAATATTGTGCTTGGTCATTCCACAACATACTACCCTCAGGGAAATGGTCTGGCAGAATCTTCAAACAAGAGCTTAATCAGTATAATCAAGAAAGTGCTAAACGAAAATAAAAAGTCTTGGCCTTTGCATTTGAAATACGCTCTATGGGCAAATTGGATAGGCACAAAAAAGTCTATCGGTACTTCTCCCTTCCAAATGGTATATGGAACAGATGTAGTGTTGCCTATAAACCTAGCACTTCCTGTAATGAAACTATGGCAAGACGAGAAGGAAAAATCGAATCCTCTCACAAGAAGGATAAACCAGTTGATTGAAGTTCAATAGCACAGGGCGGTAGTGGATGAAAGGTTGCAAAAGTACCAGGATGACATGAAGGTGTTATTCGATCGTAAAACCAAAGACAGAAATTTTCTCCCCGGGGATTGGGTTTTGAGATGGGACGCTCGGAAGGAGGATTCGGGAAAAAATGGTAAATTCGATCACATTTGGTATGGACCATTTAAGGTAGCATCTCCTGAAGGAAAAAGTTCATTTCTTCTTGAAAATTTGGATGGTAAAATTCTGAACGCCCCTGTCAACGGGCGTTTTTTAAAACATTATATGGAATAATTGATTTCCAGAATTTCCACTGTATATACTGTTTTGTTTTTTATTTTCATAATTTTCTTTAGAAAGTCTATTTTCATTCTATAAATAAATAAAAATAAAATAAAATTAGTTAAGTTTTTTTTTATACTGTAAAAATAAAAAATAAAAAAATGATACTTTTATATTGTCCTTTCACAGGATTCTAGCTGACAACCTAACAAGAAAAAGCAGCAAACAGACAGCCTGAAAGCAGAAGATAAATTTGCCAAAAATAGGTGATAGATAGGATTTTCTGTTATTTTAAAAAGAAGAATGATAATGGTGAGGCAAAGTTATGAGTTCCAGCAAAGTCCATTTTATAAAAAATAAAAATAAAATTGTTTCAAAAAATGCGTTGCTTATCCCGTAAGCTGATAGGTAAATAAAAAGTGTTTTCAATACTTAAGCCTTAAGGGTTTCACCTAGAACAAAATTAGAGGTAATCGAAGTAAAAATCTTTAAGAGAAGAGTCCAAAGGGTTAGGTTTAATTTATAACCTCTGTTTTCTGACTTAAAGATCATTTGACGTCTCCTTTTTATACCCTCAGTTCTGAATCATTTGCTTGTTTAGGTTTCCCATAGAGGTAGGAGAGATTACGTCTTAACTTTTGAAATCGAAAAATAGTTCTAAATCAGTAAGACCAGTCCTCATATTTCTTATTCTCTGACTAAACGTGGTTATGCTTAGGTTGATTCTGACTCTCTTAGGTTTCTTAACTGTTTGTCTGAGGATTTAATCTTGCTCAAAAGAAAACCCCTGAAATTAATCTTCCCCTTTTTTCTCTGCAGACTAAGGTGTTTTGATAGTTGAGAAAAGGTTGGTCTAGAGTAATCAAAACAGGTTGACAAACCTCTATTGTAAATTTTTACACAGATACCACCCCTGGTATATTAAGTATCACTGATTGCCCCCTCTTCGTATTCATAAGCTAAATATAAGATAGATGGTGAAAGGAAATTCATATTTGATTGCCCCCATCTAGTCCAAAAGACGATGAAAGGAAATTCATTTAAATGATTTCCCTTATCTAATATAAAGAAACAGATAACTTCACCAGGGTACTGAACAGACCCGCTGGCAGTGAAGCAATATCTGAGTGTAAATATATAATTAACACTCGAAGCGGTGAAAGGAAATTCAATAAAAAAGGGACATAAAACTTCACCGGGGTGTTGAACAGGCCCACTGGCAGTGAAGCAATATCTGAGGTATATGTAAGGTTGTCATACTTATCTACCACTCTACTCTAGTTACCAGTTTTTTCGAAACCAGATTTGCATCCCAAGTCTAGATAGAGATCCCCATTTAAAAATATAAGTTTTGTTTCGATTGATGCAAGCCGAAAGTCACAAATCTGTTGAGGTTCCTAAGATTGATTTGATCATCTTAATACTAACTTATTTTCAGACGAGAAGGAGAATATTATGAAGGAAACTACAACTGAGTTTAAAACAAATAAGAACTTTGAAAAGATTTTCAGAAGTTAAAATGAAATCTCTTTTTTCCTCTTTTTCCTCTTCCTTAGTTGTTTCGACAGTGATAAACCCTTAACACCATTAACCCAATGAAGGCACTAAGTCTACATGTTCTCCTCGTCCCACAAGGAGACGAGGTCCCCAGTTGGAGACTATGTTGAAATAGTCCTTAAATTTTTTATCCCTAAGGCCTAAATTTTCTTTTTTCGGGTTTCGACTTTTCACAAAACATGAGTTTCATTATCAATCCCAAACACACAACACCTTTTTCTCAAAGAATTTAATTATTTGGATAATAAAGGGAAAAAAGGCTTAAAATAATTATAAGGAATCCTGACACCTTTTCTATGAAATTATTTAAATCATGATAAGTTTTAAAACTAACGGATTTAAGGTTAAGCTTAAAGAATTTTCGGGATTCGAGGTTTGTTGAAAACATATTTTTCGATACAAATCGAATCGCGAAATCCCGATCCACGATTTTCCGAAACGTTGAAGTATTAGTTAAAACACAGATTAATTAATTCTCTAATGTGAAAGGTTAAGGATTAAGATAATCATGTCGCAATTTCGGGATTCGCGGTTCAGTGATAACACATCTCCTGTCATCATGATTCCCGAAATCCCGAATCACGAAACCCCGATCCATAGTTTGTGTTAAATCAAACTAATTCTATTTTGGCCTTAATCGTGATTAGTTAGTTAATTAAGATGAGTTTAAGTTCTGTCTTTAAAAAACCTTTCGCGATTTCACGATTTCAGAGATCGAATTTCATCGATGACATACTACTTCTGTCATCATGATCCCCGAAATCCCGAAAACGTTTAATCTCAATTAATTACTTCGCTAAAACATTTTAAGTCTTAATTAACACGTCGTGATTTCACAATTTCAGAGATTGGATTTCATCAATGACATACTTCTCGACATCATGATTTCCAAAATCCCGAAAAATAGAGTTTTCAATCTTAATCTATGATTAGCACTAATTAACCTTTTTTCGAAAATAGGATTAATGATAATCATTCTTTCTAAGTTTTCGTTCATGTTTCATTTTTCGATTAAGTAAAGTGTCCCGAGTTTTCTTTAAAAATATGAAGGCGCCTAAATACGGACATTAAATGTGTATCTCAGAAATATATCTTTTGCATTAAATGCCTTGAATTTTTTGCAGCTGTGTCAATCCCGTCACTTTTAAAAGTATTCAAAGTGAGCATTTTAAGGTCTGTGTTTTTATTTCATCAAGCGCAAGAAACACTTAGCTGAGCTCGTTCATTCATTTTTTGTCATAGGTTATCAATTTAACGTAAAGTCATGGCACCGAAAAAGGCACTGAACAAGAGAGAAGATATACAGGAAGAAGATATCATCTCCAACACCACACCACACACTATAGACTCCATTAAATATTGGACTCAAATCTCTAAATTTCTGGAATATGAACTCCAGAATGCTCATCCTGATTCTGAGAATCATTGTCGGGACATAGCTGAGTCAGAGCTTCATAAGATCGTTGCACGCCCGCGGCTCGTGGCATACAATGACATGATCAGTTGGGCCCTAGAAAAGGTTGATATCCCGATGAGGAGCATCTTAAACGATCAAGGAGTTATTGTCGGCTCATTCAGGCCAGAACACATACAAGTAATGTATAACTCTCACCAAATACTAAACATACTTTTAATTTCAAATTTTTAGTGGAGTTTAAGAGGAAAGAATGCATTGAGGCAGACCGGACATATCCTGATATGATTAGAGAATGGGCGAGGTGTCCAACAAAGTTTAGAGCTGATGCTCATGGGATTTACGCTACAACATCCTTGAATGAATACATGGTATATGTAGCTATTATGCTATGTAGACTTTTCAGGAGAAAAGATCCCTGCCATTTTCATGCAGATCGGGTGCCCTTTTTAGAAGAAGCTTCAGAAGGGAATGATTTTAACTGGGATAAGATTTTGTCAGATAACCTAACATAGGAAATCTCAAACTACAAAGTAGAAAAATCAAAAGGACAACCAACAACCTTTTACATGTCAGCATACATTATGGATGCAATCTATTATGTCACTCCTTTTCCCTTAATGAATTGGAGTTGGAACATTTCTTGTCCAGAACCCATTCATAAATATCACTCGGCCCTTTGGGAAGAAAATTCTAAGGATGCATTTTATGAGGTTTGTCATTTTATTATAATTCCGATGCATAAAATATTTTTTGGATGTGAACCCCCTCGCATTTCTGATGCAATCACAAAAAATCTTAAAGCAATTGCCAACTGGTTTATTGAGGAGAATTTTTCCTACATTAGGGTTTACGGTTGTTCCATTCCCCCTCATGAACTCCCTAAATTCCTACTGGACAGATTGGTGTGCAGGGAGGTAGCCCATCAGATAGTAAAGGGCGGCGTTGGATTAGAACTAAAAGCAGCTCAGAAGAAGTCATGGCCAACTTTCCCTGTACATATTGGGAAATTTTCTTTATTAAATCTAGGCCATTCTAAGCTAGTGGTTGAATCGTTAGAAGAAGTGAAATTAGTAGATATTGAGCACAGAAAGTATGACCCCTACCAAATAATAAGCAGGCATTTTATACATTGTAATCTAAAGGCCTATGAACATGAAACATCTATCTATGATGATGTATTCAAGGATGTTAAATCCTATGAAGAAGTATTGAACAGAGTACAGGCCATGCCACCTGACTCACAGATTGGATTTGTGTCATTCCAGGGCCATAGGCGAAGTTTCTTACCCAAGAGTTTATAGGGTGAAGTTTCAACCACACCTCCAAAGAAGGAAGGGCCTCCCCCAGGGTTTGAATAAAATACACAGAACAAAGCAAATCCCAAAGGCAAGATGAAGGATACTGAGATACCTTCCCAAGACACACAGGGTTCCCAGACAAAAGAATCAGAGGCAGGGAAGGGAAAAGAGCTGGAAACACCCCCAGAAATCCCTAAGGATGTTCTAGAAAAGACAGGAGGAATAACATCAACAGAGATCGGAAGTCCCATCACTTCCTTAACACCATTGCAGTCAACTTATGGAACTCCCCACAAAGGAGCTCTGTATGTCAGTGATCTAGAGCCAATTTCAAAGGACGAGATCCCTTCATCAGATTATTTTTTTAGTAAAAAGAGAAGAGCAATCTTGAAACAGGAAATTCATCCGAGAGGAGAGGGGATGATTAAAAAACATAGGGTCATTATAGATGGAAAGAAGATTAAAGATGGAGAATTTTCTACATAGTTAGCAGGTACAATGGGTGTTATAGCATCGACAAATATATATTATGTTGGCAATTTAACAACCATGCTCGAACAAAAATACCAAACAATAACTCATCTACAAGACAAGTTGAAAGAAACTAAGAGAAATATCAGTTGGGGAATACAAAAGGGTCTAGAACAAGCTAGACTAAAAGATATTCAAGAAATTTAGAAAATGAAAACAAACTTAGAAGAGGCAAAATAGATAATACAGGTCACACAGGCACAGGTCCAAAAGCAGGAAGAAGAAAATAAACAGTTACAAGATAAAATTAGTTCTATTACTAATCAAGTAGTAGAACTTGAGATTTTCAGGGCACAAGCATTGGTAATACATTTGAAAATAGAAGAAGAACAACAGAAAGTGTTTTTGAATCTGGAAGTAGTCCATAATTACTTTCAAGAAACAAATAAATCCTTGGAGAATGTTTTCCAGAAAGAAAGGGAAGCAAAAGCAGCTAGAACGACTTTCCAAAAGGCAGTAGCCCTCTCAAAAAAGGAAGAAGTCAGAAGGATTCAGAAATTATCCATTTCAGAACAGGTTAAAGCAGTCGTAATACTTAAAGTGTGGGAAGCAGACCTAGCTAAATATAAAAGAATAACCAGAGATGTCAATGATGATTGCTAGGGAATTTTTGATCTCTTAGAAAGGACTTCATTGAATATCGGAAAAAATGATTGTCCCGGATTATTAGGTGAGATTAACATTGCCAAGCACCAGCTAAGGTTCAAGGAAGAGTTGGAGGAAATGAAGATAGAGATCTCAAAAATTAAATTAATCAATATCACAGAAATCGACAAATGGATGGTGACACCGAACCTAAAGTTTCAAACTATTAAGTTCACAGGGAAGATGATAGAAGATCGTTTTCCTGAATTATAGAAAAGATTCTTCATATTTGAAGCAAAAGAGATACCAGGTGCTCCTAGAGTTTTTGTGAAATTTTTGGGAAAGTGTGTTCATTGTCTTGAGGTGGAGAAAGGAAGTTCATCAACACAAGTGTAAAAGAATTTTTTGAATATTTTCATGATTAGAAATTAGAAAAGAAATGTAAATGGTTGACATTATTCATATATGTAACCCTAATCTTAGGAAGTTGGTTAATCACCAACGAGAAAATATTTGATGAAGATGTATAAATGTATTTTCAAAATACTGGGAAATTTAGGAGAGAGCCGATTGTATTAACAGTTTTCCAATCCATCATAATATATGATATAGACAAGATTCTGAATCCTGCCAATTTGTAGCTATGTGTTCTTCAACCCTGTTTACTATACTTTATTATTTTTTTCGTTCAATGCTTTTCTAATGAATAATCAATTTGAAGTTATCTATAAACATCTTTTATAGTTCATATTGATTTGGATATCAAATAATTTACGGCTTTTCCTCTGAAATTGCTATCAGTAATTTTAAGACCTGTGAATCATTTGAAACTTAATACTTAACTTTTCATTAGGAATCTCGTTTTCCTTCTTTATTACCTGTTACAATATGAGATTCTTTCTTGATTAAAGCCTCATATTTTTCAGTAGTACTTCTTTGTTATTTTATAATTCTCAAATTGTTGCAAATCCAGGAAACAACCTCAAATGTATTTATGTTAGTGTTTTGAATTTCAAAATTGTTTTTCCTATTCTCATCTCTTAAAAGTTTGAAGTGACATTTGATTAAATTCTTTCACAATTAAATAAAATCTTATTCTCCATGACTGTCCCAAATAGAAGACAACCTAACATTGAACCTGGCCTTCAAGATCAAAACAGTATTGCTTTGAACCTATTTAATACCATCCCACAAACAACAACTAATCGGGTCGAATTAGAACGTTCATGGGCTGCTATTGAGAGATATATTAGCATCGAAGAACAACAGGAAGCAGGCAGAGACAGTTGAGAAACTGATTTTTCTTCACCCTTCCTCTTCAATTCTTATCCTCAAGTTATTCCTTTTTACCTTTACGGATGCCTTGATGGTATACTTTACAGCCTTAAAGTATAAACTCAGGAACAACAAGAGGTAATTGTTGAGGATCTTGGAGCTGAGGAATTCGCTCCACACTCTAATTTTCCATTACCTTCAACTTTTTCGTTTCTGGTCATATGAGTCCCTCCTCTTGGATTGGACTTTGTTGATAGTCACCTTCTTCGATGGGCCATTATGGGAGACACTTCGTTAGTGTCAAGGACCAAGGTCAGTAGCACCTACAACTCCCACCTCAGTGATTGTTACCAGGGGGATCTTTCCTCCTGGTATGTTAGATCAAATGACAAATGTGGTTCAATCCACTGTCACTGCAATAACCAATAGACTTACATCATTGGTTATCAGCCCCACTTATGTTTTGAGTGCAACAACATCTTTCACGTCAACAACAAATTATTTCTCTTGTGAAATGTTGTCGATGGGAATGTTTAACGTGTTGGTGAGTACTCAACCAACATCCCAGTTGTCGAATGTTGGTGCAGGTAGCACTCAATATCCCTACCAAGCCTTTTCTTGGGGTGGATTTCACATTCTTCCATCTCCATTCCTCGGAAGTGGGCCTGCTCCATTTTCCATCCCTAACCCTCCATGGGGCTAGGGTGTTTCTATGGGTAGCGAATCTCAATCCACTAGTATGTCGTCAAATTTGACTCTGTTCACACTTTAGGGTGGGTTCAGGAGAAACCCTTTAACCTTTTCTACAGTGTCAGCAGGGGTAAACCCCTTCCAAGGTCAGTCTTCCCCCTGGCAAGGACCTATGTCCTCGTTAGGGTCATCTTTGGGGAGTTCCCCTCTCCAAGGCCAAGGATTTATCCCAAGCTATGGTTCAATAGAAAACTCTTTTTGACAACCTGGTGCTAGTTACAATCCAGACCCTTCTTTTCAGGTCGCTCATCAGTCGATGACGCAACCTAGGTTACCAGTTCTGGCAAATTTGCATTTACCGGATTTGTCCAAGTTGATGAATGATACTATTCATCATGACCCTAGTTGGCCTCAGGTCCTAACTAAATTACCTTCATACATTCCAAAGTTTGAGGGGAAAAGTGACATTCCACTTGTGGTGCTTGTCTAACTCATTAAATGATGATTCAATTAGATTGCATTTGTTTTAGAGTACTCTCACTAGAGGCACTTCGAAATGGTATATTGAAATTCAGAGGGGGAAGTACTTGATGTTTAGTGATCTATATATGGTTTTCTTAAACCACTTCCAACTCCTTGTCTGGTATGATGTCGAGATAGATTTGTTGGGTAACTTTGTACAAGACAATTCCACGCACATTTCCAACTACATTTGGGAATGGAGGAGATAGAAAATCCTAATTAAGACTATGGTTCCATCATAATTACTCCTCAAATGGTTCCTGAAATCCTTACTCCCGTATATTTTGAAAGACGTCGCGACATCGAGAGTTCTTTTAGAGGAGTAAGAAATCTTTAGGGTGCAGCAGTTAGAGCTTATATACTCTCAGTTGGGAATTATATATGATATTATGCGGAGTGTGCCACATTCTACTCTCGACTTGGAAAATCCAAAGTCCAACCCACATGTCAATGGTATAGTGGGTTTTTCTCAATCAATAGCCATAGATCTATCCACTAGCCATATGTAGAAACATATTATCCAACAACCTACAATCGGTCCAGCCACTGACTCGACCAACCCAACCACCCATTATTCCAATGTAGATTATGTGAAAACAGATACTTTGAAGGATCCTCAACATCCCAGAGACAAAATAAAAGGAAAGGGAAAGAAAGGTGGTGGGGGTAATAATAAAAAATCATATAAAAATGTCGAGCGAGAAAAGGATGAGAAGAGGAAAGTGAAGTTTCATTGTAATTTTTGTGACGATGATCACATTACTCACCAATTCCCATGAATGGAAGAATCCCAACGAATTATCAAGTTGAATCGAAAGAAACATCCTCCTCTATTGAAAAACCCTTTTCTACAAGGGTATAACTTGCAATCTGGCTCTTCCAACTTCAACCCACAAGGGGGCATGTCAAGTGCTTCCCCCCTCTGACGAATATAAAGGAGTAGTAAACATGCTTAACTCCTCGAAGCTAATAGATGTAGACTTGTCAATGAGAAATCAGAACTATGATAACCCTGAGTTGATAGAGAAGGGTAAGAAAATTTCATAGGATCAGGCCCCTCTCCACATATCCACATAGAGAGACCTGAGTAAGAAACAACGCCTTGCATAACTAGGGGAGTTTACAAAAGGAGGACACACAAACCTAATGCAAGAGTCATTCCCAGTTATTCAGTTGTGGAGGACTTGGCTCAAATGCCTTGTGCTATGTCCACTTTGGAGGTTCTCCAGAGTTTCCCTTCATAGTGTACTGCGTTGTTATCTACCATAGGAGTTGCAAACTATGCTAGTCATATCGTTATGAAGTTCGATGCTATTGATGTGTGAAGACACCTTCCATTTCACATATCTTTTCAGATAGGGGTTTTTTGAAACAATCTCTTAGTTAAGAGAATGGTTGTTGATGAAGGAGATTTCACGTGCGTGATGTCTTTGTCATGCTGGAAAGACATCAATTCTCTTGAACTTACCCCTTCTCCTACACTCTTGCCTACTTTTGACAGACACTCATTTCGGCCACATGTTTTGATTCCTTCATGTCTGGTCAGGCTAGGGGGTAAGCCTTTGTGTAGAGGTTGAAGTAGTCAATGCATCACTTGACCATAATATTTTTTTAGGAAGAAGTTGGACCTATGCCATGACAGTTGTTGTCTCGATTTTTTTTTGAATTATATGATTTCCCCATGAGGGAAGGATCATGACTATTGATCAGGCGGAATCCAAATTTTCTGGCATGATAGTTAATGTGGGATCTATGGTACCTTGGATTGAAAAATATCAGGAAACCACTGAGAGCATCGGTTTTGGGATGTACTTGTCGCTAATGGGATCTTTTTTATTACCTCACACTGATTTCGTACGTTTGTGCTACTTCAGTTAATAGGATCACTTCCTTTAGAACGATGTATATATAGGAACCATGGACCCTTCCCTCACCATCTAGTATGGTTGAAGGTTGAGTTCATTTCAGAATGGACAAACCTTTATCTCCAAATGAGACAGCTTATCGAGCCAATCAACAAGCCACAACAGACCCAAATCAGACTTCAACAGTCACAAAGGAGGATGGTCTCTTTCTTGAGCCTATCTGGGCTCAAAAATCTTCAAACTCTCAAGACTATTTAAAAACCATCTTGTCATCAGACAAAGAAATTATCAAAGTGATGGTCATAGCCAAAAGACCCTGGGAGGATTTGCATCATAGATCATATTTCCTCTTGAAACTCAATCAAGCTGAAAATGAAGAGTTCAAGTCAGTCGTTGTTGGAAATTTTGATGGAGTAGTCAATCCCTTGGCTAGATATGGTTTCTATGCCGAAGGAAACATGTTTAATATATCATAAATGATCCCAGTCAACATTTGTTGGTAGTACAAATGTCGTTACA
The DNA here is from genome assembly GCA_009831015.1 of Picea engelmannii. Taxonomy (NCBI): domain Eukaryota; kingdom Viridiplantae; phylum Streptophyta; class Pinopsida; order Pinales; family Pinaceae; genus Picea; species Picea engelmannii. The sequence goes on from ML778464.1 coordinate 947,408, forward strand.
CCAAAACCCGCAGGTGATTGGTAAACTCACCACCGCCAGATTTCAAGGATCCATGAGAGGCGATTAGTCCCTTGTCACAATACACTGGGGAGCGCTATCTACTTGCAATTTTTTTCAACAATCTCCCCCTCATCAAAATCCAAGTGTGTATTGAAATCGTGACGTCTAGATATGCTACCATTTGTTGGTAGTATGGCTGTCGTTACACCAAAACCCACAGGTGATTGGTAAACTCACCACCACCAGATTTCAAGGATCCATGAGAGGTGATTAGTCCCTTGTCACGATACACCAAGGAGCGATGAATACTTGAAATTTTGTGCAACAATATTTCTAAGAATCCTGAAGTTGTCAAAAAATTCTTTATTAGAGTAGAATTCTCATAGGACGAGATCGCTCAATATACAAAACTCTTTTATGTGTTCGCATGGTATTACGAGGAAATTCCTGGAAATGATCCTCAAATAGTTCAACATGAGATTCGAACCTATGAGAATGTAAAAGCGGTTTGATAGAAGTTGAGACCTATGAACCCAAGAAAGGCAACGGCAATAAAGGCAAAAGTTGAAAAGTTTATCAATGCAAGATTTATCTACCCAATTCCTCTGATGGAATGGGTCTCCAAACCTATTCCCTTGGATAAGAAGTAGGGTACGATCTGTGTTTGCATGGATTTTAGCGACTTGAATAAGGCATGTCCTAAATACAACTTCCCCACACCATTCATTGATCAGATATTGGATGAGTGTGTGGGAAGCAATATATTCTCATTTATGGATGGTTTTTCCAACTACAACCAAATTGAAATTTGTCTGGAAGACCAACACAAGACGACCTTTATATGTCCTTGGGATATGTTCACTTACAAGAAAATATTGTTTGGTATTAAAAACGATGGTGCAATATTCCAGCGAGACATGATGTTTTCCTTTCGTGACTTGAATAACATAGTGGAGGCATACATAGATGATCTTATGGTTCACTTGCATAAGAGGTCCTAACATATCTTACACCTCCACTTAGTTTTTGAATGGTGTTGTTTCTATAGGATTTGATTGAATCCACACAAGTGTATTTTTTGTGTGACCTCTAGTCATCTTTTGGGATTCATCGTTTCGACAAAAGGGATCATGGTTGACCCTTTGAAGCTTGAGGAAATAACTTAGTTTCCTCCCCCAGGTATAGTCAGACAACTTCATATCCTACAAGGAAAGGAGAATTTGCTCGGGCATTTTGTTCCTAACTATGCTAATATAACAAAGGGATTTATGTGCCTTTTGAAGAAAGGGGTCCCATTTTGTTGGGATGAAGCCACACAAAGTTCTTTTTATTCTTTAAAGAAAGTATTGGTTTCGAATCCTTTGTTGAGTCCTCCTAATTCCAATTGAGACTACTTGTTATATTTAGCAGCAATTGAGTCTTTGATTGGCATGGTTCTAGTTCAGGAGGATGATGAGCTCCAAGAGCACATCATCTATTACTTGAGTCGCACTCCCATGGGTCTTGAACTCATATATTCAAATGTAGAGAAAATGGAACTCGAAATTTTTCATGTTGTCCAGTGGCTATGAAATTACATTCTATTATGAAAGACAACTGTCATCATCACAATCAATCCATTTCAATATATTTTGTCTAGGATAATTATTGGAGAGAAGTACAACAAGTGGATTGTTGTGCTTCAAGAATTCGATTTGGACTTTGCGTCTATGAAATATAAGAAGTTTTTAGCCTTCGTTGAGTTGATGTGAGATTTTCTAGTAGAGAAAAAGGAAGGAGATATGATAGTCTCATTACCAGATGAGAACATTTTCCTCATATCTTTCTTTGTTCTGTGGTATGGGGATATTATTATATATCTCCAAACTATGAATTTCCCTCTAAACTGCTCGAGATATGAGCGGTGATGAATATGACATATAGCACAGAACTAACTCATTATCATTGACACTTTGTATCAATGAAGGGTGGAATCGATCCTTTGGAATTTCTTAACTCTTGAAGAAGCGGAGGTTGTTTTGAATGACTACCATAGTGGAGCATGTGGTGGTCACTTTTCTGGGTTGGAAACAACCCAAAACATTTTGTGCACAGGATATTTTTGACCTACGATATTTAAAGATTGTGTTGAAGTGATCAAGAAGTGTCATCCATACCCAATTTTCACTAAGAAAATGTGTGCACATCCTGATCCTATGTTTCCCATCATTATTGTTGGCCCCTTCACCAAGTGGGGGGTTTATTTTATGACATGCCACCCGGCTTTGGCTAGGAGGCATTGTTACATCATTGTAGTCATTGACTACTTTACTAAGTGGGTCGAGGCTATGCCAAATTTCTCTAATGATGGGGAGACAACAAAACTATTCATATTTAATAAGGTCATAGCTAGGTTCAAGGTTCCGAGAGAGATTTCCACTGATCATGGAAGTCACTTCCAGAAACGCATGATGTCGGAGTTAGTATCAAAACTAGGGTTTAGGTAGGAACACTTGTCTCATAACTATCCCTGGGATAAATTTCAAGTTGAATCCATCAACAAGTCATTGAAATCAATACTAAGAAGAATGATTGATTCAACTTGAACTAACTGGCACTTGATGTTGTACTCGACCGTGTGGGCTTACCGAACCTTGGTCAAAATTTCCACTAGTTTCTCACCGTTCTAACTTGTTCATGGAGTGAAAGAAGTTTTTCCTATTGAATGTGAAGTTCCTTCACTCAAGATAGCAGTCGATCTCCTTCTGGACATGACTCAACTTGAAGAATTCCTAGTTTATCTCGAACATCTCGATGAGCAACGTTGAGATGCATCTTTAGCTAACGAAGTGCATAAGAAGCGAGTCAATTCAGAGTGTGATAAGTTTTTCCATCCTAGGTTGTTCTCTGAGGGAGATCTCATGTTGGTATATGAAAAAGACAAGGATGCCTTGGGGGAAGGAAAATTTAACCCCATGTGGTTCGGTCCTTACGTCGTGCGACATGTTTTAGAGAAAGGATACTACGAGCTCACGGATTTTGAAGGAAATGTGTTGTCGGAGCCCATAAATGGGCTCTAATTGAAGAAGTATTATGCTTAGGCCTAAAGGTTTGATCATTAGTTCTCTTGTATTTTATTGTGTATATTGTACGTAGCTTTGTTTATGTTTTGGTGATTTTTTTGCGTTAGTAATTGATGTGATTCTGTTGTGTTACAAATGCCCGATGAGTCGTTGATTTAATTTGGATTCAATGATGGCGTCAGTCACCACACTTGACACCTAGCATCCACTGCTTGGGTCATTTATTCACCTTCTAGGAAGTTAGTTTCCATTGGAGGTGCGTATATCAGGGAAACTACCAACAATGTTGTTGAATATAGCGTTGTTATTGAGATTTTGTGAGATGCATTATCGTATGGTATTTATCACCTTCAAGTGTTCATGGATTCACAATTGGTAGTTTTACGGTTAAATGGTGTATATGGAGTTCGAGATCTGGTATTGTTATGGTTTTTCCTTAGGGTACGTCTTTTGGAATGTTCTTTTCAGTTCATTACTTACGCGCATGTTCCTAGAAGAGATAATGAGTTGGCTAATGCTTATGCTAATTATGTGTTAGATTGTCATGTGTATCATCAATAAAGTAAATCACACATAAAAACATGTAAATATATACGTTTTCAAAGTAAAACACAAAATGTATATAACATGCAAAAAATAATATAAGATCCATCAAAGTACAAAGTACGCAACCTTCTAGCCCCTGAAATTCATATAATGGTATACAAGTACAAAATTGTGTTATGAGCACATAGTATGTCTAGTCCTGAGGTTGGTAGGCCCTATCATAACAAACTATGGTGTTTTTTAAATTTCAAAATAATCAGACCCATGGCCTGGGTAATCCTACGATATGTTGCATGCCAACAGGGAGGTCTTCAATAGTATCCATAGGCACATTGTGCATGGGGGCCTCAAATTTATGTCCCACACTACGCAAATTCCTTGTTGCATTGTCACTTAGTCTTGCCTCCTCTCTGCATCGTCGGCTATGTCGTGGGACATTGGCCAGTCTCACGGGTGCTCTATCTTCATATAAGGAAAGTACTTGTCAGTATTTTGGATCTCACAAAAATATAATTTGTTACATTTTCTAAAAATTTAAAATTAAATAATACAAAAAATGAAAGGTTAGATATGTCTTGAAGTTGGTCTCCGACAGGGGTGATGACATCTGGATCATTTGTGAAGTTGATACTCATATATGAGTAGTCCTCGATAAAGGGATTTTATCGCTCCCACCAACCAAAGAAGTCATCATCGAAGGGGTTGGACATTTTTCCACATCCTAAATGAGCTATGAGCTCGGTTCAACGAACCATGGTTGGCCATGGTCGCAAGTGTCCTCGTATCTGTGTACATGGGCTCATCATGGGAACCCAATCAAAGAAGAAAGTACACAAGACACTTATGAAGCAGAAGTTCTTGGCCTTCCTAAGCTTGTAGTCTATTAACTATGCTTTCATATTTTTCAACATAGTGGTACTAAAATTATACATCGTAGGGCATAGGAATTCAACCCCATAATACATTTGTGCCTGGGATGCCAAGTGTAAATAGTTGGATCCCACGATCTGACCCAAGCTTTATAGAATGAATCAGAGGCTCAAGTTGGTTATTTGTTTAATTGGCACTTGCGAACCACTCTTCTCGGTGTCGAAAATTAAATACTCGTTGATAAAATCATTGATACTCCGGACTCCTTCCTGAGATTTGAAGTTTGGTACTTCCCCTCTCCTCGATAAGCTGATAATGAAGTAAATTTCTTCGACCGTGATGGTCAAAGACTATCCGGCAAGCATGAATTCCTCTACATCTGGGTTCCAATAGTCAATTAGGAGATTCAGTAATCTCATTTTATCTCTCATGTTCCCAACTTGGAAGAAATTGTACATGCCGCAAGATTGTAGAGATTTCTTGGCCTCATCGTTATCAAACACTGCTCAATCCACCTCCTCATGTTCACTTTCTCTCTAGAGGATGGATATCTTGTCATTTTCCAAAGAGTTTTGAGTTAGTTTTTTATTTTTCAAATTCCTTTTTATGCATCTGTGCCTTTTCTTTATAACAGTCATGGATATATGCAATTGGTGTTTGAACCAGCTGCATACATCCACAGGTTGGCTTAAGGAAGCCCGCGGATTCACAGATACGAGTTTTTAAAAGAAACTTTCAGCTTGATTTTTGGAAAAACAGGACAAAATAAAGTATTGAAATGCAAGATAAGGATGAATTGCTTACTTTTGTGGGTGACAAGTGGTGGAGTTGCTCAAAGATCCACATTTTCATGATGTTTCTCTCCAAGGGTTTTGTTCTATTTGGTAATTTTTTGGGTGAAATGGTAAAAATAGAATGGTAATTAGGTAATTATAACAAATTTTATTAAAATTTTGAAAAACCACTTTCTAAAGTTTCTGTATTTTCTCCAATTTTTCAACTAATGATCAAATTTTGTAGCATTATCGTAGTTGTTGCAGGTCTTAAGACTTTATCCTTGATACTTTTATTATCGATTCACCGATTCTTGTACAAGACTCTGGGAAGGTAATGTGTTCATAACTGGCATTTAGGTTAGGGTGCATTTCACTCGAACTATTGCATTCTTAGTTACCATTGTTATCTAAACCTAGGGTCAACCCCATCAACAAATGATGAAACTTTTCTCTCTTCTTAAAACATCGTTCGATTGATGGTAGAACCTACCTTCCATGGGTTCTCTTGTATACAATTCTTTTACATTTTGTCACTCATGCTGCAAGTTTGTTTCTAGGATCGGGGGTCATGTTTAGTCCCACTATGAATTTTTCATTTGAACTTCATACTTCTTACTCTTTCTTGTTCTGGCCATTTTCTGCGGGGCCCCTATCTTACATGTCTCTCCCCAAAAGGATTATGGAGTTCATAGTTAAGCTCTTTTCAAACTCCTTAAAATTGAAAATATTTTCGAGTGATATTGTTCCTTGTACACTTGTTAAATGGACCTGAAGGAACATCATTATGGAATCCATAGTTAAGCTCTTTTCAAACTCCTTAAAATTGAAAAGATTGTCGAGTGATGTTGTTCCTTGTACACTCGTTAAATGGATATGAAGGAATGTTTGTCCAGTGTAACTTTACCCCTTTTTTGGACAGGACAAGAATACTTACGAAAAAAGAATACTCTATTCTACAGGCTAGAAGAGTTCTCCTAAGTTATTTTTTATACTTTTTCAGGTTCAGGGGACCAAATTTATGAAAAAGGACGAGGGAGTCCATAGTTAATCTATTTTCAGAATCCTTAAAATTGAAAAGATAGATGAGTGATATTGTCTCTCTCACACTCGTTAAAAAGGTCTTGAAGAGGTGTCCTTTTGGTATACATTAAACCCTTTTTTGGACTGATTGGACTATATATAAAAAAGGGAATACTCTATCCCTACTATGACCAGAAGGGTTCTCATTGGTATGATTTTATTATTTTTTGGGCCTTAGAGACTGAACTTACGAAAAATACCATTATGGGAAGTTTTCTTTCCAAATTTGAGACATATTTTCATCTGCACATTGTTTGTTCGTGCTTTTAGGCCTAATGTCAACTTCGGCATGTTGTTGTTGAACCAATTACCTATGCATTCATATCAATTCCCAGACTTGAAATTTATGCCTTTGCAACTCGACACCTTATCCTTGGAGGATACATTTCCTCGAGTGTCCTTATCCTACTCATGCTTTCCTTGCATTGAGAATAGGTATGTTCCTTGCACTCTAGAACTAGTTTTCTTGCCCGCAACACTCGTTTCCTCCACTGTACTATAAGAATTCTTTTATTCTTTTTCAAGCTTCTATAATATGAAAACTACAAAAAACAAAAATTGGAAAACATGTCTAATCTCTTTTGTTGGCAACGGTCTTGTCACCCTTGAACAAAGAAAAATATTGAGTCAGTATCTCATCATTTTCGGTTTAGTATGGCTTTAGGAGAATTTTTCTCTCTTTGATTTTTTTCTCCCCTGGTTGGTTATTATTCCAACTATATCGAGCATTTGTTGATACCTCCTGTGTCACAAATGTATCCCAGTTATGAGTCATGCTACCCATGTCACATAAATTTGTCATGGTTATGTTCAAGGGAAAGTTTTCAACCTATGTCAGCCATTGTACAGTTATCCTTTGACCTTGCAAGTTAGCCTTCCCAAGATGAGTCTCATCATCACAAGTATCAATCTCTTTGTTTGATATCTTCCAAATATTTTTCCTTCCACCACCCCTCGTGTTGGATGATGGAGGATGCCTTAATTCCTTCCTTCAAGCAGATTCCCTCCCATCAAATTCGACACATCTTTCTCTGGGAGAGGGATATAGAGAAATGTTTGGTACCTTGGGGCTTGCAGTCATTAGTGGCAGGTTCCCTCTCTATTGATAGTGGGAATACATTAGTGTCCCCTGCTTGATAGTTTCTACCAGGTGTTCGACACCAACTCATTTATTCACACTTGTTAGATAGTACCATGGTACCTTGAATCCCATCATCATTATTAGTGGGTTGTCTCGCATTTGTTAACGATATACATAAATGATTGGTATGCAAACGATGTCTTACTATTTTCGACTTTGACTCATCTATTTGCATAGTGTAGACTTGTATTACGACAGATTGTTGTGAAGACTTTGGGTGAAGTGCGAGCACCACCTCTTTTGTGCTCCTTCCCGACACATATGGTGCCACCTCACAGACATTGGTACTTGAAGAGGATCATTTTGTTCATTCTCTTGGTTCCATATATCCTATGTTCTTGATCTTGAGACATATCTCCACTGTGTATCTCTTCGTGGAAATGATATGCTTTGACATGGATCCACTGTGTATTTTTTGTGGCCATGCTTGCTACTTCATATTTATCACATGGATCCACTGTGTATTGTTCGTGGACATGGAATTTAGTCTTAATTTAATATGTACCATGGATCTGAAGTGTATTTTCTTTGGCGGCCATGATTTATCACTCCTGAGCATGGGTATGCCCGACTTGGGAAACAAAACTCTTGTTTGATCTGTGTTGACGGTTATTGATTTTTGGATCAGTTTTTCAGGAACCTTTGCGGATACTTATACTCATCCTCGCCTCTCATAGTTCATATTTTATTTCGGCCATCATTTTTCCCTTCTAACCTCACACATTAGGGGAAATCTGTTATAGCACAAAAATCCACACCTATGCTTTATGCCATGGACCAACCCTTTCCCAATTCTTGCTAGACTTTTCCCTAAAATTCACCTCCAAAATCATCTAAAAACCATTCTTTAAAAGCATATATGTGGGTTTCCCTAGTGCAACAGGCAAACATTCGTGCCTTTCCTCACTACAACCCATGGATGCCCTTATTTTTGGTGAAAAATAAAATAAATATGTGTTTTCAAGAGGGTTTTTTGGTTGGGCTCATTTCCCAATGACCCTTTCCCATACAAAAAAAAATCCAACTCCCCAAACCTCTTTGGGAAGATATAAAACAACCATAGAGGGATAAATATGAACACAAGTCCCTTGGTGAAAATTTATGCTGCCAACATCTAACAAGCCTCCTTTCCCTATATTCTCTAAGAAACATCCCCTTTAATATGGAAACTCCTTTTCCAGAGATTCTTTCTCCTTTATATGACTATAGGGTGTCTACTTATCCCTATCTGAGTCATTGAGAGAAGTCTTTATCGATCGATTTGATGCTTGAATATTCCTGGAGGAACCCAAAAAGTTGGCTTCAAGATGGTGCCTAAGGCTGGACAAGGTTGTAACTTACCTTTTCCACTTGCTGGTAATAAAAGAGCTTGTTTTCCCCCCAAATTTGTCTTCATTTTTCATTTATCTATATTCCTACTTTGAATCATACATATTACATGCACATGTTTATAATCGTATAACTACTTTCATCGCAACCCTAGTTTTGTATGTGTCTTGTAGGTTAATTCTAGTGAAAGATCAGGAGTTCTTCGACGACTTGGAGCATGGATTGACATCAAACGAGAGAACAAGGTGGACCTTCTTTACTCCTCTCTATCCGTATATTCTCCTAAATAAAGTAGTTATTTTCTTTGATTTTTGTCTTTGTCACTGTGGGGAGACGATTATCTCTTTCACTTGGTCTTTCTCTGTTGTGATTATGACCCACGGTCACAGGGGAGAAATCCCTTAATCAGTGTATAACTTGTGTTTCTATAGGGTGCTTAGGATTTGTTGAATGTGTTGCAAATGTTTTTCCCATGTCTTTCTAAAGATGAGGATGTCATCAAAATATACAACCACAAAAGAGTTTGTGAATAGACATAGGATATCATCCATCATCCTCATGAATATTTCTATAGCATTAGTCAAGCCAAAAGGAATGATCAATCACTCATAAAGGCCTTATTTATATTTGAAGGTGCTCTTCCATACATTAGTTTGTTCTATCAAAACTTGGTGGTATCCTTACTTCAGATCAATCTTACTATATAACTTGGCACCCTTAAGCTAATCAAGAATATCATCAATCAAGGGGATTGGGTATCGGTTCTTGATAGTGATTATGTTCAAGGCTCTATAATCAATATAGAGTCTCCATGTGCCATCCTTCTTCTACACCAACGCAATTGGGCTCCCACAAGGGGAGGAGCTCGGTTGAATGTGGCCCTTTCATATGAGCTCATGAATTATTGACCCTTTATTTCCTCATTCTCTATAAGAGAGTGTGTATATAATGGGCCATTGGTTAAGGGAGCACTAGGTATCCGAACAATGGGATGGTTGACCTTACAATGCAGAGGAACCCCTATAGATGAGTGTTGAGGCCTCAACAACTCCTCTAATTTTTGACAAAAATAAAGGGGCTCCAAATCAGACTTTGAAAAAATTATTGTTTCCAGTCATGTTTGATTTTGTTTTATTTGGTTGTAGGGATTGATTTGATAATTTTTCATGTCTTCATTGATTGTTTTTACACTTCATTGCATTTATTATTTTAGATTTCAGTGAAGTAACATTGCTTAAGTCAATCATTAGTGATTCCTCATGCATACATCTTACCTAATGATTATGTTTTCGGTGATGGGGTTGTTGTGTCATGTGAACTCATTGTTTCGTCACATTTTCTCCACACACATGATTGTGCCTTTTGGGTCTTTTGCTTTTTAATCATTCAACATGCTGCACACACTCATATGAATTTATTCAAGTTGATTTCATGCTTCAGTTTGCGAAAATGTGGGTTGTCGTGAAGTTTCGTCAATGTTTGACCTTTAGTGCACAAATGAATTAATTGGACATTTGGAAAATTGATAGATTTGAAGTGAGGCAATAGTTTCCAATTTAAGTAAAACATCAATTTTCATAAATCTCTTGTTACTATCTTGCTTATTAATAAATTAGGATGCTCATGGCCCAAATTTTATAAATGGATATCGGTTTCTCATTCTCAAACAATAGTAATGTTGGCTTCTACTCCTTTTTATTTATGTTTCTAGATGATGGAACAAGAGATGTATTCCCTTATGGTTGACTTGATCCCATAACCTTAGTTATTTTTACACTTATATTTTATTATGCTTGCTTAATTAATTAAATTTGTTTTCGTTTAAGCTTTGCATAGTTGAGCACTTGAATTTACTTTATTTTTGGTATTCATGCTTAACTAGGAGAATTCCATAAAATAAAACACATTTTGATTATTTTAGCTCCCCAAAATTGGTATATATTAGGGTTGTGATTGTTTTTCACTAGTCTCATAATTAGTTTTATTTTTAAGATTTTATTTTACTTCCTTTGCATGCCAATCAAAATTATAAAGAAAATTATTAGACCTTCTTTCTTTATTGTTTCATTTTCACATTGAAGGGATTGATAATAAAATTATTTGGTGTTCGGTTAAGGTAAGGGTTTTAATTTAAATATATATGATGATGATGATGATGATGATGATGATTAACGTTTATTAAGATCGAATTGGTTTATCGGACTTTAAGAGAATAAGTGATTACTTGTGATTCTTTAAAAATGTGTTTATGTACTTGAAAAGTATTAAGAGAAGCTTTCCAAGATCACCATACTTTTGTTGAGTTAAAAGGTTAGAAAAATTAATATTGTGATAAATATATTTCCTCATTTAATAATAATAACATTTTTGTTTTGACATAAAGGTGTGTGAAGAATTGTACATGTCATTGGAAGATAGCGCGACAGATTGCATTGACAGCTCCATACATGCGTAGTAAAAGAAGTCACTAAACTGCAAGGCAAATATTAAAACCGAAATGAGATGAGGAAATAAGATATTTTTTTATTGCATTCATATTTGTATTTTTAATAGTTGTTTTGATATGGATTTATTAATTTTTTTAATTATATTTCGGTTTGCATTGACAGCTCCATACATGCGCAGTAAAAGAAGTCACTAAACTGCAAGACAAATATTAAAACCAAAATGAGATGAGGAAATAAGATATTTTTTTATTGCATTCATATTTGCATTTTTTAATAATTGTTTTGATATGGATTTATTAATTTTTTTATTATATTTCGGTGTACAGAAAAGACACAGTCCAAATAAGAGGATTTTTTTTTCCATCATTTTAATTTGTAATTGTTAAGTTTTCGTATTTTAATTATTTTAGTTTTAAGTTTAGTTTAGTTTTAGTTTGATTTTAATCTAATTTAGTTTTTAGTCTTTTAATTTAGTTTATTTGTTTTAGTTTAAGTGTAGTTATTATTAGATTTTAGTTTTTATTTTTAAGTTTTAAGTTTAGTTTTTCATTGTTATAATTTATATTAGTATTGAGTTTAATATAGTTTTATTTTATTACTTAGATTTAGTTGTATTTAATTTTTATTTTTATTTTTACATTTGTTTTTCTTTAGTTTTAGTTTTATTATAATTGGATTTTGGCAAGATTTAATTTGATTTTTATAATTGATTTGTTGGGATTGCAGGTTGTGAATGAGAGATTTTGGGAGCATAAAATCATGAAGACAAACAAACTCAAAGGCTATAAAAGGAAAATGATCTTCAAAGAGTGGGAGGAGTTTGGGGGATGAAAGAATGGCGAAAGGCTGGTCTTAGGCAAGGAGAGACTTGTGCTATCACAATCCCTTTCTTGAAATCTTTTGTATTTTGAGTTTGAAATCAGCTATAGAACTGGTGCACTATTGTCAAGTTTTGTAAATTGATAGAAGACTCTCGAGTCTTTTGATTGTATTGAATATTTGACACTATTATCATGTTTTGAGTTCAATGAAAGACATTCCATTTGATAAATTTCATTCTCGATGAGTATGAGTTTGTATATTGTGCATTGTTGTCAATTATGCGAATTCATGTTTATTTAAAATTATTGATAAGTTGTCTTTCATGATTAGTTTGAATTTGTCAATTAGCCTTTGGATATGAGTATGTGTATTTGTAGTTTCTTAGTAAATGTTTACTAGATTCATTACTAATATACATTTTCTTTAATTGTTGTCTTTCTATGTGAAGTGCTTCCTTATCTAGACAATTTTCTTATCTCATGTTCAATATCTTTTAATCCTCCATATTGAGTGTGAGTATATATATCTAATCTTCCCTTAGTAACTATTTACTAATTTAAGATTGATGTGCATTTGTTTTGATCATTATTAGGTTATATGAACTACTTCTATAGCTTAATAGCTTACTTTTATCTCATTCTCAAGTTTTTGTTATTCTTCTTGCTCCTAACTGAGACATCATGAATCACTTCTATATCTCGGTCGTGAGAGTTTAGGCTTATAATAGAGATAGATTAATTTTTTTTTTTTTTTTTCTGCAAGTAGGATTTAACAAAGCTTCAAGTTACGTTTCCATTTACTGGATCAAAACCTGTAAACAAGTAATTGGACCCGTTACAACTAGTCGAAATTACCATCTTAAATGGAAAAGGGTCTGATTGGGGCCTTGACCTGGTGATTTCTCAAATGTTGATCATGGTCAATTTTGATCATCAACAGTGAGGCAAAGATGTCTCTATATTCATTTGCAGCCTTGTCCACCTACTTCTGTCGTGTAGAGAGACCCTATGCTAAAGATATGGTGGTTCTAGTGACCTTTCATTCACCTTCTAACTGAACGATGAAGAGGAAAAAAATTGTAGTATGGGAGATTGCCTTTCAGCGCTATTTTTTCGAGATCAATGAAATTGCAATAGTTGGAACTATCTTTGGTACCCTATAGGGCTAACCTCCCAAAGTAACAATGACACTACAGGGTCAAGACTCATAAACAACATGATGTTTCCACATATAGGCTTGTCCTAAAATAACATTACAAACTTTGAGTGGGGAAACATCACATAATACATCATATTTGAAGGGATTAATTTCATAGGATAGATGACATTGTTGACCAACACAAAGGTCTCATCCCTAGCTCAACCAACCGATGGTGTAAATTTGGGGGTGTGGCATTATCGGTAGCTTCAACCTCTTGATGACCTCAACCGAGATCAAGTTCTTCTAGATCTCATCGTCAATAATGAAATGTAGAGGAGTCCCATTTACCCACATATGTGAATGGAAGAGGTTCTCCCCCTCCTCAATCTCCTTTGACTCTTCTAGTTGGATCTTTATGGTTGAAATGGTAGCATTATGTTCTGTTGATGTTTCTAGTAGCTGTGGGAGGTATTCACCACTGCGATAACCTTTGCTATAGAAGAAGCTACCAAGATGTCAAAGGAAAACCATTGAAATAATTAAAGAAGCCCCAAAAGATATATATTGTTCCTGAATTCAAGTCGACCTGCCAGGAAAAGATAAAGTAAACATATTTTCCAGAAAGGACAGGTCGGCCCCACTGAAAAATTTCACTGTTCATATTAGTATCAATAAGGGTGGTTCCCTTCTCATTTTACACACTCTCTCACATATCATGGTGCAAGTTTAGAAGAGAGTTGCAACTACAACCACTGAAGGAAGGAAGGTGCAAGTCTTATATCTCTCAGTCTTTGTAACATCCCCAGCCACCCACGGGTCGGGGTACGCTACCTTCAAGCCTACCCTTGGACTTATTTCTCTTATAGACACCTTATTTAAATATTAAGGATGCATAAAATAAAATATTTAACGACATGCACAATAATATCCAGCAAGCATGCATAATCTAAGATTTAGTTAATCAGTAAATAAAATACACAGCATAATACATTCATATACGAATAATAATATCACAACAGAGAGAATTTATCTTAAAATTGATGACACCAACTAGTTGTAGACCAAGGACGTTCCACCCAATCGTAGACACTACTTCTCTAAATCTCAACAACAGTGTCACCCCCAAGCTAGGGCTATGAATCCACAAGGACGGTTCCAAAGTGTCACCAGGATTTCCAAAGCAGTCAGCACTCAATCTCTCATAGGATTCCCAACACTCACAACAATCCAAGTACCCATCTCTCTTCTACCCAGCCTGCACCACCAAAGAGAATGGACCTCCACCCTTCTCTGCCACACTACCCCTTAGGCAACCCTTCTCCTTCCAAGGCTCCAGCAGAGTTGGTTTAGAATCTCAATGCTGGAACTCTCAGGACTCGCGGCTATGAGAAAAATAGGATACACACCAATGCATCTCATACATGCAGGCCTCAATTCATGGATAGATCACACCAACGACCACTACAACCAATAGTACCATGGCTAGTCTTCGGCAGTTCCTTTCCCTTTTCCAAGCCAAGACATAGGTGAGGATGGATCAATGAATGAGTAAGTGAGTGAAAAAGTGCATGAGGGAAAGAATGGTATGATTGAAGAAGTGAAGGAGTGAATGAGCCAACAACCAACCCCATAATCAAACCAGAGATGGGTTTAAGTATTTTTCTGGGGGAATCAAGAACCTCTTGGCCTTCCCCAAGAATCTCACGTAACCGATCCCCTCCCTTAGAAAAAAGGGTAATTAAAATAGGAATAAAAATTTATCCCCTCAAGCCCCCTCTCTTGTGGAACCATAGCCCCCTATAACTCTAGTCCTTGTCCATCTAGCAGCCAACGATGTGTTTATTATTAATAAGGATAAAAAAATTACATTTATTGGGCACACTGTCCCTTTAATTGGGCACACTGTCCCTTTAATTGGGCACACTGTCCCTTTAATTGGGCACACTGTCCCTTTAATTGGGCACTCTGACCCCTCAACATTGTAACAATACATTATTTAAAATTGGGGTTTGAAACCCGGGGTGTTACATCCCCTCCCCCTTATTTTGGCACTGTCCTCAGTGCATATACAAAATAGAGATCAAAATCTCAAAATTTATTCAAAAATCTGTGGGTACTCTACTAACATGGAATCTTCATGCTAGTAAGTAGTATCTTCAAGACCATAGCAGGTCCACTGAACTTTTACCAACTCTATAACTTTATTATGGAGCATTTTGACCTTTCTGTACAATACCTGCATTGGCTGAACCTGAAAGTCTCCCTCTATCTCTACCTAAATCAGATGCCAATCAATAACATGGTTAGGATCATGTACATATTTCTTTAGTAAAGATACATGAAATACATTATGCACATTCATGGAAGTAGGCAATGCAAGCATGTATGCAACTGGCCCTATTCTGTCCAATATTTCAAATGGACAATAGAATCTAGCTGCCAGCTTTGTACAACTACCCAATTTCAAAGAGCTTTTCATGGTATTCACTTTCAAAAGTACATGCTCCCCTACTTTAAATTCCCTAGCTGTCCTATTCTTATCTACATAAACTTTCTGTCTATCCTGAGCTGCCTTCAAATTCTGCTTGAACTTAACGATCTGGTCTTCCATATCCTTGAGAAACTCCAGCCCAAGTACCACTCTATTTGTTGGGTTGTCCCAGTTCACTGAAGTATTGCATTTCCTACCATACAAGGATTCAAATGGTCTCATTCTCAATAAAGCTTGATACCCATTATTATATGCAAACTCAACCAAGTGTAAGTAATATTCCCACTTAGATGGTTTATCCATCACATACATCCTCGGGATATCTTCAATCACTCAGTTGACCCTCTCTGTTTTCCTATCTGATTGTGGATGGTATGTTGTGATAAGGTTTAGATTTGTGCCAAATCTTTTAAACAATCCCCTCCATAAATTGGAGGTAAACTGTTTATCTCTATCCGAGACAATTGTCCTAGGTATCCCATGCAACCTAGCAATTTCCTTCATGAAAATTTATGCAATATTAGTCGTTGTATGTGTTGTTTTTACAAGAACAAAATGAGCAACCTTTGTAATCAGAAACATCCTTTTTCATTCCCTGCCAAAAGAATTGGCTTCTTACGGTTGTAATCATTTTCTGGTAACCAGGGTGTCTAGCATAAGGAACATCATGCATTTCCTTCAGTGCCAAATTTCTCAGTTCTCTAGATCTAGGAACATAGATTTTATTCTTATGCATGAGTAATCCATCTTCCTTTATCTCATACTCCTTTATTTGCTATTGTACATATCCTTGATGTAAGATTTCCTTTACCTATAAGTAATGTTGATCTGTAAAAAGACCATCTAAAATTCTTCTCTTCAAGTCTAACTGATGCATACTGACAGCAGTAACATGCATGAGATGTACTCTTATACTAAGAGCAACGAAAAATTTATTCTCCTTTCCCTTGATATACTTGATATCGAAGTCATATTCACTTAAAAATTCCATCCATCTTGTTTTCCTGACATTCAAGGTTAGTTGTTCAAAAAGATACTTCAGGCCAATGTGGTTTGTCCTTAATTCGAATTTCTTTTCCATGAGATAATGCCTCCACATCCTCAAGGCATGGACAATGACAACAAGTTCCAAGTAATGTGTGGCATAGTTTCTCTCATGTTCCTTAAGCTTTCTGGACTCATAACCAATGACATGTCCATTTTGCGCGAGGAATCCCCCAAGTCCTTCCTTACATGCGTCTGTACATACCACAAAACTTTCATTTGGGTCAGCAATCTTTAACATAGGTGCACTAGTAAGTAATTACTTCAATAGAGTAAAATTCTCTTCACACTTAGCTATCCACTCAAATTTAGTTCCCTTCTTTTGCAAGGAGGTGATAGGATGAGAAATCTTAGAGAGCCCTACTATGAATCTTCTATAGTAACCGGATAATCCCATAAAAGGTCTGAATTTTGCCACATTTGTGGGTGTTGGCCATCCTCTAATGACTTCAATATTCTTTGGAACTACTGTTATTCCCTGGTCTGAAATAATGTGTCCCAAGTAATGGATATGCTTTTGATAAAAATAACACTTACTCAACTTGGCATACAATTGATGTTCCCTTAGCACTTGCAATACTAGTCTTAAGTGATGTTCATGCTCCTCTTCAGACTTAGAACATATAAGTATGTCATCCAAGAATACTATGATAAACTTATCCAAATAATTTCTGAATATGCCATTCATTAAGCACATAAAGACAGTTGGTGCATTGGTCAATCCAAATGGCACGACTACAAATTCATAATGCCCATACTTGGTCCTAAAGGTTGTCTTATGAATGTCTTCTTCCTTGATTCTTACTTGATGGTATCCTTCCCTCAGGTCAATCTTTGAAAATATCTTTTCTCCTCTTAGCTGATCAAAGAGGTCATCAATTTTGGGTAGAGGATACTTGTTCTTTACAGTATACTTGTTTAGTTGTCGAAAGTCAATACACAGCTTCAAGGTTCCATCCTTCTTTTTGACAAAAAGTATCGGTTCTCCCAAAGGTGAAACACTTGGACGTATGTACCCTTTCTTCAACAATTCCTCCAACTGCATTTGTAATTCTTTTAACTCTGGTGTGCTCATTCTGTAAGGTGTTTTTGACACAAGGGCATCTCCTAGCACAAAATCAATTGAGAAATCTATCTCCCTTCTTGGTGGCAACCCGGTATTTCTTGGAATACATCTTCAAATTACTATAGTACCGATAAATATTCAAGGCTTGGCCCCTTTGTATTATTTGGCTCTTCCACATGAGTTGCATACAATTGACATCCTTTCCTAAAACACCTTTTCAGTTGTAAGGTTGAAATCTCCCTTATAGAGATGGGTCTTGGAATTCCTTTCACAGTGTTCTGATTTCCATCTTCATCAAGACAGGTAAATGTAGTGCTATGACAATCTAGGATAGCATGATGCTTGTCCAACCAATCCATTCCAAGCAGAATATCATAAGACCCCAATGGTATGATATTTAGATCAATATTAGTATTCACGCCATTAAGACTTCTGAAACAACTTCTAACCATATCATGGATTCTCCTTTTGGTTCCAGTGGCTAACTGAACCAAACTTGATTTTCCAAGCTTACTTTTCTCCAAATGTAATCTATCCACTATTTTAGGATCAATGTAGCAATGACTTGCTCCCGAATCAATTAAAATAGAAGAAGTATGATTTATGATCTTACCTTCCACCTCGATCATATTGGACTAGTACTATGCTTGTCGATCATCTAAATCTTCATATATTCTTCCCATATCTTTGACTATTGTAGCCTCTTGGAGGTTGTGCACAGTCCTCACTCTATCTTTTATGTGTGGGAAATCCTTGTACAGGTGATCTTCCTTGCATTCCCAACATTGGATTGGTGGTCTTCTCCTTTTTCCCAAGCGACCTTCCTTCTTGGAATCCCCCTTAGCATACTGATATTGATGATTTCTATTAGGATCATTCCTATTGAAGGGAGTTTTGAATCATTTCCTCCTCTGATTGGACTTCTCACTCTTCTTGTCCTTCGAATATTTTTGTAGGGATTCTCTTCCCTGGACTTGCTCATACAGGTATTTATCCTTCCTGATGGCCTCAATCAAGGTCTTGGGTTCATCATACTTGATCTTTTCCTTGTAAAAGGCTGGAAGTCCACTTAGAAATCTCTGTATTTTCACTTTCTCATCACCAATGAACCTGACATACTTTAACAATACCAAGAACTTCTTCTCGTACTCTGCCATAGTCATGCTTCCCAATACGAGTTCAAATAACTCCTACATTTTCTTGTCATAGAAATGATCTGAGAGGTACTCCTTCTGGAAGTACTTCTTGAATTTCTTCCAAGTGATCCTACTTTCATTAATATGCTCCACTTGCTTTAGTTGATCCCACCACATTGCATCTTTCCCGTGTAAATGGTAGCTGCAAATCCTAGCTTCCATGTTTGAGAAATAGTTATGCAACTGGAAATATCTCCTGAGTCCAAGCAACCATGCTTCGGCATCATCTTCCCTTTCTCTTTCACCATCAAAGGAAGGTGGCTTGATATTCCTCAAATCTCCTTGAAAAATGTCTACCTTGTATATCCTTCTTTGGTGCCTAACATGGGACACCTCTAGACTGCTTAAGGAAAATTGAGATGCACAAAACTTTCTTGCCGAGTAAGGAGGTGAGTGGTGTCTATGAGCTCTGCGAGCACTTCTGGAATAACCATCTCTTCCATGATCATGTCTTCTTTCATAACACCTGCCTTCTTCCATTGCCTTGAGTTTGATCCCTTCTTCATTTGCCTCTACAATTGATTTAATCTCTACAACACTCGAGCATTTATCTAACTTTTCTCTCTTATCAGTCTCTCATTGTCTTCTTTGTAGACATGCACTTCTATTTCTAGGCTTCTTACAGTTTCTATTAATGTTTCTTGCTCTCCTTTACCCTTGCATCCATTAGACTCTATCTCTGCATTACCAACTCTGGTATTCTGGCCTTTGGCCTCCTTATAATGGATGGAGGCTCCCTCACCTTCTTCCATTTACTCAATACGCATCCTGAGCTGATGTGCTTAAACCCCTTAATTCTGCAAAATGTGCAAGTGACCATTTTGTTAGAATTAAGTATATGATAAGAAAAATCGTCAATAATGATACATGTCATTTTCTTCTTAATTCATGAAGAACATGTATATATATAAATCTTCATTGTATAATTATTTTCACATTATCCCATAGCTGATACATAATTCAATTATGCACAGGAACTCCCTTCAAACCACTTCCCTAGGTGACCACGACTTGAAACCGCGACCCAATTCCCTCTTGGCGCTTTTCATGTTAGCAATTACTATATCGGAGGTCGTGCGGTTGAAAATTGATCAAGGGCTAAGATCAACGGTTCACAATAGTTGTGGGTTGACAATGTGCCCGTTCTTTATCGGAGAGCCCTGTCCCTGCAATCCGAAAAGTGCTCTCCCATACCTCCTTTGTATGGATAATTCTAAAAGAGTTTTAGTTTCTATTAATAACAACAAATTATATACTCATTAAGGATGTAAATTTATATTAAAATGTAGAAACATGGGCTAATCTTTCTAGTCCTTAATATGCAAAATGTAAAGTTTTTGGCTATATTTTTAGAAATATATTCAAATTTATAAGGATTTTATATAGTTTCTATAAAATTTTGGCCATTTTTAAGGTAAAATTATTTTATTCTATGGAATTTGGGCCAATAGTTTTTAGAAAAAATGGAAATTGGTGAATATTTTTAGCCCCTAAAATCATCTAAGCTCCTTTGAATCGTAGTCGTCAATCCCTTGTCCCAACGAGATCAACGATGCTAGAAAATAGCAGGCTACGAACTAATACGTCTTCTAATTTTCCTCCTCTCCCCGCAATGGTTCCCCACCATCGATTTTTCATTCACAGATTGACGACTATCCACAGGGTCCTACTTCCTTAGCACCCTATGACCTTGGGTTGTGACCCAGGGCTTACCCTCTTGGCGCTTCACAACTTTGGAGCCCTCATCCAGGACCAGATCAATGGTCATCATCCTTATTCACGATCAATGATCAAGATACACTTTGGGACTTCGCGCTTCAGGAGGTTGGCTCTTTCGACCCCATTTATCTCCCAGAGTAATCTGTACCCGAATATCTAGATTAGTCACCACGCGTCCACCTCAAATCAATGGCTCTAGTCCACTTTGGGACTTCGGCCTTTGGGAATCTCAACTTTTCCTACTTGCTTCCTCCCGGGATGCTTCCATCCGAATTTCAATATCTAGCGACGCGTGTCCTCCCGCAAATCACCAGCTGTGAATCACTTCAGCTCTTCGGGATTCAGAAGTTTCAAAATTTTCACCCGCACTTTATCCCAGAGTGATTTCACCTAAATTCGACAATCCTTCGATGCGTGTCTTCTGGAATCAATGGTCGATATGTACTCAGGCCTTTGGGCCTTCGGGATTTTTTGACTCAATGCAACCTGTCACATATTTCCCCTCTGGAGTGCCCAGTCTCCGAACTGCATGATCTATCACCACGTGGAGAAATACTAGAAGCGGACACATGGCCCAATCAGGTGGGTGACATGTGTCATGTTAAAACTGACACCCCAATACTCCATACACTCAAAACTTACTGACATGTGGCACACATCCCATGTGTCCATGTCATCCTAGGTGACGTCTGCAAGCCACGTCACTTCATAATTTAGGTCTTCGAATGTTTTTACGCTTGCACACATCAAATCTCTCGAACTATGAATTCCCGAACTGCTTAACCTTCTAGGGTCCACATCACCTCTAGGTGACATCATCATGCCCCACCACTTCGGCCCTTCAGGCTTCGAAAGTTTCAATACTTAACACACTCCCATTTCTTTCAAACTTTGAAATTTTGAACTGGCCAAATTGTCGACGCGTGTCTCCCTCATTGGATGGTCCATAATAACTCCAGACTTTAGGACTTCAGGAAGTTCTTTCCCTAGTGCTTCGGTCTGCAAAATATTCCAAAGTACCAATTCCCCGAAGTGAGAGATCTTGCACCGTGTTTCCTTGTTGATGGATGGTCCAAATGTACTCCAGGCTTCGGGCCTTCGGGAGTTCGGGCTTTTCGTATTGGTCCTTCTTCTGAAGTGATTATCCGTCGGAGTGCAGAATCTCCTGCCGCATGTCCTCTTCGATGAATGGTTTGGATCTACTTTATCTCTTCATAGTTTCGATGTTTGATCACTAGCATGTCACATCATTGCATGCCTTTCAATTTGTGGGGGCACGCATCGACGGTTTTGGAGTAACCCACCTTTATCCCTGCAATTCTTTTGATGTTGACACATAACCCCTCAGTGAAACCGTGGTTTGGATTGAGGGACCACCTTGGGAAATTATCTCCTGTGCAACTTGGTTCCCCGCAATGCCTCCTGGTCATTGATCTCTCTCTCCACTGGGATCTGACAGTTGTGACTTTAACCCTTTCTTCCTTTTCATCGGATGAACCTTGTTCACCTATCCTCCAATCCAATGATCCTAGATATCTCTTGATCTCACAGTGGTGATCGCTCCTAAATTTGAAGCGGACGGTCACGATCCTTCAAACCCCTTAAATGGATCTCTCACATTCTATCTCCTATGTATATTATGCAATGCCATTCCTCCTAATATTTTCAACTTCGCGGTCAAAGTTCGATCTCAACCATGAGACTCTGACCAACAACCCTGACCCATATTGGCCCAGTGTTTCAACTAGAAGCTTTGATACCAATCTGTAACATCCCCATCCACCCACAGTCTGGGGTACGCTACCTTCAATCCCACCCTTGGACTTCTTTCTCTTATCAATGCCATCTTTAAATAGAAAGGATGCATAAAATAAAATATTTAACGACATGCACAACAATATCCAGCAAGCATGCATAATTTAAGATTCAGTTAATCAATAAATAAAATAAACAGTAGAATACATTCATATACGGATAATAATATCACAACAGAGAGCAATTATCTTTATAAAGGATGACACCAACTGGTTGTAGACCAAGGATGTTTCACCCAACTGTAGACACTATTGCTTTAAATCTCAACAATAGTGTCACCCCTGAGCCAGGGCTATGAATCCACAAAGGCAGTTCGATAGTGTTACCAGGCTTTCCAAACTAGTTAGCACTCAATCTCTCATAGGCTTACCGACACTCACAATAATCCAAGTGCCCAGCTCTCTTCTACCCATCTTGCACCACCCAAGAGAATGGACCTCTACCCTTCTCTGCCATGTAGTCCCTCAGGCAGTCCTTCTCCTTCCAAGACTCCAACACAGCTGGTCCAAAATCTCAATACTGGAACTCTCAGGACTCGCAACTGTGAACAAAATAGGATATAGGCCAATGCATCTCAAACATGCAGGCAACAAGTCATGGTTGGATCACACCAGTGACAACTATAGCCAATAGTATCGTGGCTAGTCTTTGGTAGTTCCTTTCCCTTTTCCAAGCCAAGACGCAGGTGAGGATGGATCAATGAATGAGTAAGTGAGTGAAAAAGTGTGTGAGGGAAAGAATGGGATGAATGAAAAAGTGAAGGAGCAAACGAGCCAACAACCAACCCCACAATCATACCATGGATGGGTTTAAGTATTTTCAGGGGGAATCAAGAATCTCCTAGCCTTCCCCAAGAAGCTTACGTAACTGATCCCCTACCTTAGACAAATGGATAATTAAAATAGCAATAAACATTTATCCCCTCAAGCCCCCTCTCTTATGGAACCATAGCCCCCTATAACTCTAGTCCTTGTCCATCTAGTAGCCAGTGATGTGTTTATTACTAATAAGGATTAAAACATTACATTTCTTGGGCACACTGGCCCTTTAATAATTGTTTGTATACTCTGGCCCAGTTGGCCCTTGACCAAGTTTTGGGAGATTCCTGGTCATAGTGACCTATTTTGGGACTTCGACAGCATGTTGAAGGAGGAGCGTAAGACAAAGCAGAGATCAAGGGATCTTGGCCCACTTTTGGGTCCTTTTTGAGTTTTGGGGAATATGTAACGGGAATGGGATGTCGACCCATGGGTTACACATGTTTAGGCCTATTTTGTATGTATCAATAGAAGGCTAGGCAATGTAATAAGTAGTTGAATAGGCATCTATGTGATGTATGCTAAGTGCAAGTAGAATTTGTAAATGATTTGTGCAAGACTGTAAGAGACTTGCAGAGCTAAGTGCAAGTGGTTGTAGAAGATGGTGGAAGGATTTGTGCTGTAACGGGAGGAAGAAGGATCTAGTGAGCTACGCATATCTTCTCTCCTATGCAGAGTAGGGTTTTGATAGGTCTATGCTTGTAACTGATTGAATGGAGATAATAAAGAAGAATATTTGGTGGACGTAGCCCCAAGGTAGGGGTGAACCACGTAAACATTGTGTTGTCTTGCTTTGTGCTTGTCTGGATGTGTTTATATCTTATTTTTCTAAGTTCTTAGAGATGATTAGATATATACGCTTATGCTTAGTGATAATGATGTATAATAATGTTAGATCTGATCTACATGAATGTGTTGAGTGCTTGATCTGCTAGATTTGACCTATCTATTGATGCTATGTGATTAAATGCGTTATATTAGTGTGAATGTTGTGAAGCTCTGTTTTATCGGTGAAGTGATTATTGATTGTATATTGAGGAACTAATGGTGCTAGGTGCTTTATTAAGTTTTATAATCACATATCTGTGTCCCAACTAAGGTTGTAGACACTTGAGTCTTGCAACCACCCCTACCTCTACCTTGGTTGAGACTTCATCTTCTTCGCAGGTGTTGTTGAAAGGGTCGGTAGTTAGGGCTTTGTTGGTGCGTTGCTGTAGCATTGAACCCTGGGTATTCCCTTGTGCCAAAAAAATGGTTCTATTGCCAGGACCTGAAACTATGCTTGCTAGGAACTGAGAAAGAAGAAGCTTTGTGCAAAGATCCTTCCTGAAACGATGAAACCTCTATGCATAGATTTGTTCCCTAGTGCACAATATTCTACTTTACCTAATAATATTTGTGCTAAAAGAAAGAATCTCGATCCAAATAAAAGAGGTCAAATCTGAAGAAAAGAAGCAAGATCTGGAAGCTTTGTGCTCTAAGAAAGACAAAAGTGATAATTTATTATTAAAAGAGGTAAGATTTGCAAGCTCTGTTCTCTGGTAAAGGTAAGAATAGTTAAAAGTTTTAGATCTAGAAGCTTTGTGCTCTGTAGAAGTAAGATAAGTGGAAATTTTTGTTTCTAGAGTATGGATCTAGGTATGTTTAATAGAGTATGTCCTAGTTTGAAAACTAGGGTATTAATAGATGAAAGACGATTTGATATGAGTAGATATGATAAGAATAGTGAAAGATATGTCATACCTATGCATAGAAAGAATTTGTGGACTAACAAATGGATGCAGGATCCGAGAAATAATTTATTGGAGGTTAGCTCCTATGATCCTAGCGCACAGTATAGTAGAAGCAGGGGATAATTTAAAATAAAGAGAAGATTAACCCTCTGTTACAACTGCAAAAAATGAGACATCTTGCTAAGGCATGCCCTGGGAGAAGACTTGGTTGTCTATGTTGCAAATCTATGAACCATGAACTATTGGATTTCCCTAGAATGATTGCTAAGATTGAAAGTATGAACATAAGACAAGAAAACCCTAAGGCATATCCAGAAACTAAGGCTATAGAAGAACTCCAGAAAGAATCAAAGAAGGTATTGCTACAGATGAAAGAAACCTTGGATGACCACTGACATGTTAGGTTATCAGAGATCTTCAAAGGAAAGGAATGCCTTGAAGCAAGAATATGAGACTTCGACATTGACTGTGTTAAATTTTTTAATTAAATAAAGTACCTAGGCAAGTTTTTCTCATCCCTAAGCACCTAAGGGGTGAGAAAGTGCCTAATGTGGGCCCTAGTCATTTAATTTGTGAGATACAAATTAAAAGGTGACTTTATGACTTTAGTGAGGGTGAGTGAAGAGACACCAAATCTCAGCCACTCATCTAATCCAATCTCAATCATTGGATTAAGAGACCCCTCACCTACCTCATGTGGTCGATTAGGGTAGGAGGGCACACCCATTGTTGGGTTGTTGATTCATTGTTGAGAGAGAAAGAGAGATAGCATTTTTGAGTTTGGAGAGGAAACCATTTCTACAGAACTAGGGCACTCATTCCAAGGTTGCAAACTAGAACAAAAATCAAGGCAACAAGGATAGCATTGAAGGCAGGTCGTACTGTATGGATTGAGCAGGCTGTACAGGAAGAAGAGCAGGCACAAAATTGAGGGAAAGTATAATCCAGCAGAAAAGGTCGTACTGTATGGATTTTCGAATTCCGTACAGTAGGAAAAAGGGCATGGAAACTGAGGTAGAACATACAGTCTGTACTTTATGGATTTTGTATGGTCCGTACGACTGTTATTTTAGCACAAATTTTGAGGAGAAGGCATTGTGTTGTTGTCTGGAAGTTTTGACACGTTTCCCAAGCCAGTCGTACAACATTTATTGAATTGTTTTGGGTTGAGATAGTTGGCACATATTTCGAGGCATCTCTACATCATTTTGGAGGCATAGAAATGGAGGAGCAGGCCTGCAATTTATTGTAGAAAATTATGGAAAGAATTTTGAGGAGTTTGGCTTATTTCCTGTGTGAAGACTTGGCACGGTTCTTGAGATAAGTTTGTCATTTAAATTTCTGAAGATGAATATGCTGTAATAGAATTATCTGAAGCTCCTAAATAATAAAAATCTCCCTCTCTCACTAGTTTTCCCCTTGTGGGTTTTTCCAAGGTCGATGTTAGACCGAAAATATCCGTGTTTATAATTTTATGAGTTTTATGTGCTGTTGATATTTTATTTCTACGTTATAAATGATGTTCAGAATCCTCATGTTTCAATTCTGAAATTAATTTTCTGCTAAGTTTTATTTTTTGATATAAAACTGGGTTTGGGCATTAAACATTGGCTGAAAAATCAGCGACACTAAATCTGGGTTGGGGTCTGAAAATTTACATGGTATCAGAGCTAAGTTGAAATGAAGTAGAGATTTTAGCAGTCAAAAAGCTGGGACAATAGTCACTTCACAGGGCATATTTTTAAATTTATTATTTTCAACAGAAAAGGGTCAATGGCTACAGGTTTGAGGGTTGAGGGCAGACTTGATGGGGCAACAAATTTTGGTGCTTGGAAGGAGAGGATGATCTTGCTTTTGCAAGAAAACAAGTTGTGGAACATTGTGGAAAATACCACTACTCATCCTGTTGTGGTACCTACCGATGCTACTCTTCTTGCAGATTACACTAAGAGGAGTATCAAGGCTAAGAGATTTATTCTTGATGCCATCAAGGATCATTTGATTCCTCACTTGACGGGGAAGACACATGCCTATGAGATGTGGGAGTCTTTGACTAAATTGTACCAGAGTACAAATGAGAACCAGAAAATGGTTTTGAG
This sequence comes from Picea engelmannii, assembly GCA_009831015.1. Taxonomy (NCBI): domain Eukaryota; kingdom Viridiplantae; phylum Streptophyta; class Pinopsida; order Pinales; family Pinaceae; genus Picea; species Picea engelmannii. The sequence goes on from ML778464.1 coordinate 974,602, forward strand.
GGAAAAATTAAAGAGCATAAAAATGACCAAGGCTGAAAATGTGGTCACATACCTTACTAGATTGACATAGGTGAGTGATGAGCTTGGAGCTGTGGTGGAAGCCATAGTTGACAGTGATCTTGTGAGAACAACATTGAATGGAGTTTCCAAACAATGGGTTGTTTTTGTGGAGGGCATTTTTGCTAGGGAGAAGCTTCCCTGTTCGGAATGTCTTTGGGATGACTTTGTTCAAGAGGAAATCTAGAGAGGTTATGTACATGGCATTTCATCTATAGGTCATTAGAAAGAGAATGTGGCTCTTGCTACCACTAGCAAGAAGAAGTTCAAAAAGGGTCCAAAGGGAGGACAGAAGCCCAAGGGTGAAGGGAAGAAAGACATGAGTAAATTCAAGTGCTTTGCATGCCATAAGTTTGGGCACTATGCAGGTCAGTGTCTGAACAAGAAGAAGAAACAGACAATAGCTTCAGCAGAGGTGGAAGAATTTTCCACCAAGTTTGATAGGGAATTTTCCTTGATTGTGTGTCTATCCTCAAGGACCACTACTTTAGATACTTGGTATATTGACAGTGGTGCCTCTCACCATATGACAGTGGTTTGTGAGCACTTGATAGATATTACATAGTGTGGAGATGCAGAGGTAGTGCTTGGATATGACCAGGAGGTCAAGGTGGCAGGTTGTGGGACTGTATCATTCCAAAAGGAGTCTTTGCCTCCCATGACTTTGACAGAGGTTCTATATGTTCCAGGCTTGAAGAAGAACTTAGTGTCAGTTTCTACTATTGAAGAGAAGGGCTATGAGGTCTTGTTCAGTGATGGGCAGGTGATTTTTTCCCCCAGAGGGGCTAGCATCACTTTGGCCAAAGTGATTGGTACTAGACATGAGAGGTTATACAAAAACAATTTCTAGCCAGTGAGAGCATTGATTCATTCTACCAATAGCAGCAGTGACCTATGTGAGCTATGGCATAGGAGGATGGCACATTTTCACCATGGGGCTTTGAGAGTTCTAAGGGAGATGGTGACAGGAGTTCCAGATTTCAGTTCAGATCACCACGAGTTGTGCAAGGGGTGTGCTTTGGGAAAGTACACCAAGACTTCTTTTCCAAGCAATGACAATAAATGAGCAAGGATACTTGATCTTTTACATTCATATGTATGTGGTATGATGTCTTCGACATTGTTGACTGGTTCCCTATACTATGTTGTATTCATTGATGAGTTCTCTCGAAAGTCTTGGATTTTCTTCATGAAGACCAAAGGACAGGTCTTCAGTCGGTTCCAAGAGTTCAAAGCTCTTATGGAGAACTAGATAGGGAAGAAAATCAGAGTCCTAAGACCAGACAATGGGGATGAGTATACCTCCAAGGAGTTCATGGAATTCTATGCAAGAGAGGGCATCAGGAGGGAGTTGATTGTTCCTTACAAACCATAGCAGAATGGGGTTGCAGAGAGGAAGAACAGGGCCATTGTTGGGGCTGCAAGAGCCATGTTACATGATCATGGGCTGCCACTATTTCTATGGGTTGAGGCATGCTACAATGCAGTTTATCTGCAGAACAAGAGTCCTCACAAGGTTGTGGGGAGCATGACTCCTGAGGAGGATTTCTCTGGGAATAATCTTGAGGTGGGGCACCTTTGCATTTTTGGGTACATCACATTTTCATATGTCCCTTCTAAGAAGAGGACAAAGATGGAGCCCACGACAGAGAGAGGGATCTTTGTTGGGTACAATGAGACTTCAAAGTCTTTATGTATATACCTTCATTCCTCGAGGAAGACTATCTTGAGGAGGGATGTCATATTTGAGGAGGACAGAGCCTTTAGGAAGTCTAGAGGGATAAAGAAGGGTGATCATTCTTCACCACAGATTCAGGTGAGTCCGCAATAGACTATAGTGACACAGAGTTCGGGGCCACCACTTTTGGGGATGACAGGTTCACAAGTGACAGGGCCACAGGTTTCAGGTTCACAGGCTACTGGTCCATAGGTTTCAGGATCAGGTACTTCAGAGTCTACTTCAGGATCATTGTCTTCAGGAGATGGGGTTGAGCAGGGAGAGTCCCCTCCACAAGAAACTACTTCAGAGAGGAGGAAGCCCAAGTGTCTTTAGGACACTTTGAGGGAGGCACATGGTTCAGTGGGGAATCCCAGACAGGCAGTGAGGGAGAGTAAACCTATCAAGAGGTTTTGCAGCTACATCGCGATGGTGAGCAGTATTCGGGAGTCTGAGCCTTCCACTTTTGAGGAGGCCACTGGTAGACAGGTATGGAGAGATGCCATGATGGAAGAGTACAATTCTGTCATGAAGAACGATGTCTGGGAAGTTGTTCCTAGACCTGAGGGGAAGTCAGTGGTGACTTCCAGGTGGCTCTATAAACTAAAGCATGCTACATATGGCAGCATTGAGAAGTACAAATCTTTCTTTATGGCTTGGGGGTTTTCACAAGTTGAGGGAGTCAACTATGATGAGACCTTTGCGCCAGTTGCTAGATACACTTCGATCAGGGCAATGATCTCCATTGCAGCAGAGATGGGTTGGAAGATCCACTAGATGGATGTGAAGACTGCATTTTTGAATGGTCTTATTGAGGAGGAGGTGTATATTGAGCAGTCATTGGGCTTTGAGGTGCATGGGAGAGAGTCTCATGTGTGTAGACTGAAGAAGGCATTGTATGGGTTGAAACAATCTTCCAGAGCTTGGTATTCAAGGATAGATGCCTATTTGCAGCAGTTGGGTTTTGAGAAGAGTGAGGTGGATCCCAACCTATAATTCATTGTGGTTGGAGAGGATCCTCTCATTCTTCTTCTATATGTAGATGATATTTTCATTACAAGGGCAAAGAGACTCATCAGCAACTGCAAGGAGATCCTTGCTTCAGAGTTTGAGATGACTGATTAGATTGATGCATTACTTTTTGGGATTGGAGGTTTGGCAGCAGCCTGGACACATCTTCCTGGGACAGGGGAAGTATGTGTGTGAAATTCTGAGAAGATTTCAGATGGGGGATAGCAGGCCCATGACCACTCCCATGATTACCAACTGGAAGAAGCTTCATTCTTCTGAGTCAAAATTGGTGGATTCCACTTTGTATCGTCAGTTGATCGGGTCATTGATGTATTTGGTCAATACTAGGCCAGATATTTTTTTTTCTGTCAACATTCTCAGTCAGTTCATGGTGGAGCCTAGGAGAGTGCACTGGGTGGCAGAAAAACATGTGCTTAGGTATCTTTGTGGTACGGTAGATTATGGTTTGGACTATCAGAGAGGAGATGGAGTTCGTTTGGTTGGCTATATAGACTCGGATTGGGTTGGATGTGTCAGTGATAGGAAAATCACTTCAGGGTGTTGTTTTGGATTGGGATCAGTAGTTGTGTTGTTGGTTGTGGAGCCTGGTTATCTTCTTGATTCATAGGTCTTTTACTTTCAACCGTGTTTATACCCCATGAAGTATTTACACCCCAGAAGTATGTACACTCTTCCACGCAGGGGAGTGCAGAGGGGGGGTACCCCCTCTGCGGGGTCCAGGGGGGCTATCCCCCTAGCTGGGGGGTCTTGGGGAAAGCAAGCCCCCAACAGGGGTTCGGGGGCAGTGTCCCCCAATGGGGGTTTGGGGGTGAAGCCTCCAAAGGAAAAATTGCCTTGTAAATGTATATTGTAATTTCATTGTAAATCTAGACCGTTCATTATAAGGTCGCAGATCTAATGATAGAGATTATGTTCAGGTTTTTGGCCCTAGAAGGAAACCCTCTTTTATAAGGGAAATGTAATGTGGGTATGGTTGATGGGGAGTATTGTATTCTGAGATAAGATACTATGAGAGAAAGAAGAGGAAGTTATAGCGGGTTTGTTGTAGGTTGTATCCCTTCATATGTTGGATAATAATAAAGGAAGGACCTGACAATTTCTCTGGTGGACATAGTCCACACTAGGTGAACCACGTAAATCTGTGTATCTATTGTATTGTGTATCTTCTGTGTTTTTTTTCCGCATTTGTTTTATTTTATTGCTCCACGGTCCTATTTTTCTAACATGTGTCTTGGTTCAGTGAGAAACAAAAGTCAGTGGCTTTGACTTCTGCAGAGGCTGAGTATATGGCAGCCAGTCATGCCAGTTGTGAGGCCCTTTGGCTTCGCAAGATGCTGGTTGGATTGTTCGGTGTGCAATTGAGGCCTACTATGATTTACTGTGATAATCAGAGTTGCATTAATCTCTCAGAGAATCTAGTTTTTCATGACCGGTCTAAGCATATCGAGATTCTTTATCACTTCATCCGTGACTATGTTCAGAGAGGAGATGTGGAGCTACAATACATATCTACAGAGGAGCAGGTTGCAGACATACTCACCAAGGCATTCGACAGAAGCAAGTTTGTATTTTTCAGGGACAAGCTTGGAGTGGTGAGTAACACTTTCCTCGGTAAGAGGGAGTGTTAAATGTTTTAATTAAATAAAGTACCTAGGCAAGTGTTTCTCATCCCTAGGTGCCTAAGGGGTGAGAAAGTTCCTAATGTGGGCCCTAGTCATTTAATTTGTGAGATGTAAATTAAAAGGTGACTTTATAACTTTAGTGAGGGTGAGTGAAGAGACACCAAATCTTAGCCACTCATCTAATCCAATCTCAACAGTTGGATTAAGAGACCCCTCACCTACCTCATGAGGTCGATTGGGGTAGGAGGGCGCACCCATTGTTGGGTTGTTGATTCATTATTGAGAGAGAAAGAGAGACAAAATTTTCGAGTTTGGAGAGGAAGCCATTTCTACAGAGCTAGGGCACACACTCCAAGGATGAAAACTAGCACAGAAATCGAGGCAACAAGGATAGCACTAAACACAGGTTGTACTATATGGATTGAACAGGCCATACAACAAGAAGAGAAGGCCAGTACAGTCCAGTAGAAAAGGGAGAGGGAGAGTACAGTCCAGCAGAAAAGGCCATACTGTATGGATTTTCAAATACGTACAGCAAAAAAGAGGGCATGGAAACTAAGGCAGAAAGTACAGTCCATACTGTATGGATTTCATATGGTTCGTATAGTCCATATGACTGTTATTTTGGCACAAATTTTGAGGAGAAGGCACTGTGCTGTTTTCTGGAAGTTTTGGCATGTTTCCTAAGGGGGTCGTACAACATTTATTGCACTTTTTTTGCAAGATACCAGATATATAAAATATGAAAAACATAAATAAAATGCTAGAAATGGCAGAATAACAGTAAAATATCCAACATAATCTTCACAATACACAAAAATGATATAACAATAGCAATATAAATAGCACTTTGATTCGGAAAGCAATGTTCACAGGCCTCTTCGACGGGGCAACCTCCAATCGAGCAACGCTCTATTACAATAATCTCCAACCTAGGGTTCTCATACCCTCGACCCTTATTTATACTAAATATGTCTATTAAGAGAAGCATCTAGAGGAAGATCCTTCTAGAAGCGGAAGCTTCTATTAGGTCTTCTTACATCCGTCTTATTCTATTTTATTGAAAGGCCTTATTAATATTGACCTTTATTACATCGATCTACCTATGTGCGGGTTAGTACCTTAACATGTCCGCCCCCTTAAAAACAACCTTGTCCTCAAGGCTTGAGATGTGGAAACTGTTGCAAAATGGTAGTTGGTTCCCAAGTGGCATCTGCTGGAGTCATATCTTTCCACTGTACTAGCACTTCCTTGATGGTTCTCTAACGCAGGCGACACTCACGCTGGTCCAAAACTGCTTCTGGTTGTAGCCAAATGGATCCTTCTTCAACTAACTCTGGAAGGTTGGCTTGAATTTGGCACCTGGTTCCAATCACCTTCTTCAAGCATGAAACATGAAAAACAGGATGTAGCTTCGACTAACTGGGCAGAGCTAACTGATATGTGACTTGTCCCACACGCTTCAGAACTGTGTAAGGGCCATAAAATTTGGGTGCTAGCTTCTGACAATGCTCGGCCTTGAGGGAAGTTTGCTTATATGGTTGCAGTCTCAGAAACACTTGATCCCCTTCTGCAAATTGACGTTCAGAGCGGCCTTGATATGCTTGCTGCTCCATTCTATTATGTGCCATGACCAAGTTCTCTTTAAGGGTACGAAGGATATCCTCTCAGACAGTAAGTGTTTGGTCAACCGCCTGGACCTTCGAGGTACCCAGTAAGTATGAGAGAACTGAAGGTGGCTTATGTCCATATACCGCTTCAAAAGGAGTCATGCGAGTGGCTGTATGGTATGTAGTGTTGTACCACCATTCGGCGAGGGGTAACCATTGAGCCCACTGGTGTTGTTTTTCAGAGGTAAAGCACCTCAGGTATGTTTCCAAACACTTGTTGACAACTTCCGTTTGACCATCTGTTTGGGGATGATAAGCTGAGCTGAGCTGCAATTGTGTGCCTTGTAGCTTAAACAACTCTTGCCAAAAATTGCTTGTGAAAGTTGGGTCTCGATCGGAAACAATAGAGTGTGGCATGCCATGAAGCTTCAAGACCTGGTCCATGAAAATTTGAGCCACCATGGATGCAGTAAATGGGTGGGGAAGAGCGCAAAAATGAGCATACTTGGAAAGGCGATCCACCACCACCATTATGACTGATTTATTCCTCGATTTGGGTAAGCATGTAATAAAGTCCATAGAGATATCCTTCCAAATAGCAGGGGGAATCGGAAGCGGTTGGAGGGTGCCTGGAGATTTGACTGTTTCTCCCTTGTTGCGTTGACACACCTCACATTCAGTGACAAACTTACGGATGTCTTGTTTCATACCATCCCAGAAAAAAGAACGTTTGACTCGGTCATATGTTTTGGTGAACCCTGAGTGCCCCACTGTGGGTGTAGCATGAAACTCAGAAAGCACCATGGATTTGAGCTTGGATTGTTTACTTAAATACAAGCAGCCTTTGTATTGAAGCTCATCCTAGAGCCAGGAGTACCCTAGGGGAGCTGGAGCCTTGTTCTGTAGTTGTTGGATCAGATGCGAACTTTTGGGATCTTGAAGCCATTCCTGGCACACAGCTTGGAGCCAATCGGGTATAATGAAGGAAAGATAAAAAAGGGATGCTTCGTCTTCATATTTTTGGGACAGTGCATCCACCATGACATTGTCTTTTCCCTTCTTGTAGATGATCTCATAATCATATCCAAAGAGCTTAGTCACCCATTTTTGTTGTTCCTGGGAGGAAATGCGTTGTTCCAGAAAGTACTTGAGGCTTTGATGGTCTGTCTTAATTTGTAAGCGTTGCCCCAAGAGATACGGATGCCACAACTCAATAGCATGCAGAATTGCCAACATTTCTTTTTCATAAATGGGTTTGCCCAGATTCTTTTCAGATAGTTTATTGCTAGTGAAGGCCAAAGGTCGACTCTCTTGCATAAGGACAACACCAATTCCTTTCCCTGAGGTGTCACATTCCAACACAAAGGTATTTGTGAAGTCAGGAAGGGCTAGAACCGGAGTGGTGCACATGGCCATCTTCAAGGTTTGAAAAGCTTGAGCAGCTACTGGAGTCCAAGTGAAAGAGTTCTTTTTTAGGAGAGTCGTGAGAGGTGCTGCAATCTTTCCGTAGTTCTTAACGAACTTGCGATAATACCCTGTGAGGCCCAAAAAACCACGCAAGCTTTTGAGAGTCTTTGGGTGCGGCCAGTCTTGCATAGCTTCAATCTTTTTCGGGTCCACCCTGATTCCATCCTTTCCCACCAGATGACCCAAGTATTCTACTTTTGAGGCACCAAAAGCACATTTGGACTGTTTCAAGAAAAGTTGGTGTTGAGAGAGTAGGCGGAGAACTTGATCCACATGAGTAAGATGGTATGTCCATGTTTTTCTATAGATGAGGATATCATTAAAGAAAACTAAGACAAAATGACGGAGAAAAGGCCGGAAGACATGGTTCATGAGGCTCTGGAAGGTGGAGGGGGCATTACACAAACCAAAGGGCATGACAAAAAACTCATAGTGGCCCTCATGAGTGCGAAAGGCAGCATTGGGAATGTTGGCCTCTTTCATACGTATCTGGTGATAGCCCGAGCGAAGATCAATTTTGGTAAAGAATTGGGCACCACTCAATTCATCCATGAGGTCATCAATGACAGGAATGGGAAATTTGTCTTTGATGGTTAGTTTGTTGAGAGCACGGAAGTCAGGACACATTCTCCAAGAACCTTCTTTCTTCAGTACTATGACGACCAGGGAGGAGTAAAGGCTCGTACTAGGATGGATGACACCGGCAATAAGGAGTTCCTGGACCATTTTTTCAATTTCATTTTTTTGTGCAAAGGGGTTGCGATATGGACGTATATTGGGGGGAAGGCTTCCTGGGACAAGGGGAATGGAATGATCATGGACACCACGGGAAGGAGGGAGTCCTTGGGGAGTGGAAAATATCATTTGATGTTTAGAAAGGAGGGCTTGGAGGTCTTGGGGCACTGGTGGGGTCTCTGTGGCTTGTATGGCGTGGAGTTGGGAAATGACACCAGAATGACCTTTTTTGAGTAGTTTTTCCATGTGATGAGAACTGATGACCTCAGGTGAACCAGCAGTGATGCCTTGAAATTTATATTGGTGGCCTCCTTGGTCGAATTGCATGGTTAAGTTCTGAAAATCCATGAGAATGGGACCCAAAGTCCTTAGCCAGTCTGCACCTAACACAATGTCACAACCGCCCATGTCAATAGAAAACATATGGGATTTTAGGTGGTAGTCACCGCTTTGGAGATGCACATTTTCACAGCGCCTGCCACATTTCATAGAACCACCATTGGCAATCATGATTTGGAAATTGTTGACAGCATGGATGTAGCAATGGGTTTCTTGGGCAATGCGGCGATGAATAAAATTGTGGGTGTTACCACTATCAACTAGAATGATGACCTTTCGGTGCTTGATGTAACCAATTAACTTGAGGGTTTGGAGGGCAGAGAAGCTGGTGAGAGCATTGAGGGAAATGATCGGTTCCACTTTGGGAGGGTCAGAGGGAGGGTTTATGTCGGTGATTTCTGGTGACTCGGGCACAAAGGAAGTGTCAACATCCTCTTCCGGAATATCCTCAGAGATGGCCATAAAAATATTTTGTTCCTTACATTAGTGGCCTGGGAAATATTTTTCATCACAATTATAATAGAGGCCTTTGAGTTTGCGTTCAGCCATTTCATCCCTGGTCAATTTTTGTATTTTTAATGGGGCGGAGGGAGTAGTGGGGTTTACTAGTTTAGGGTGAGGGATAAAGGAAGGCTTATGGTTTTGAGAGGAAACAATTTGTTGTGCTTATTTATCTTTTTTGGTAGCCTCCACCCAAGTCGTAGGTCAAGCCATGAGGACATGGGCCCGAATCTCCTCCTTGAGGCCACTGATAAAACACTCTCGAAAGAAATCATCAGTCATGCCCTCTGTTTGGAAATCTAGTCGCTAAAATGCAGCTATGAAGTCTTCTACTGTGCCTGATTGCTTCAATTTTGTCAAACGGCCCAAATGGTTGGTGTCAGTGTCAAAGAATTTATAAAGCTCTGCCACAAATTGGGTCCAAGTAATATACCCTTGACGGGAAGTTTTTCTCCATTGCCACCATTGCCAGCGTTCTTGATCTAGATGGAGAACACCATACCAAAGTTTGGCCAAGTCATCTGTAATGTTGTAGAGAGAGAAATAGTGTTCCATTTGGGTGACCCAACCAGTGGGGTCCGAGCCATCAAATTTGGTTACATCCAACCGTGGAAGGCATATGTCCCATTGAAAGTGATGGGGTTGAATGGAATGGGAAGAAGTTTCACCTTCAGTCTTTTTATGTGCATCAGGAAAAGAGTCATCGATAGGGATCTTGAGTTTGGTGCAGAGTGATGCAAAGACAGATTCAAGCTGGGTGGTCAGTTCATGTTTGACTTTCGCCATTACGGACTGCATGGCTACATTTACGGATGCATCATGGGAGGCAATAGTAGCACTGAGTTGTTGCACTTCTTGTTAGGTCTCGAGGAAACCAGATTGCAAGGTGTTGAAGCGAGACTCTAGTTCTTGGCTACGGGTATGGGCCATGAGGATGGGTGAACTGAAAAGGGAGTGGGCGGGGTCATAAATTTTTGCAGAAAAATGATATGGATGAATGTGATAAGGGAGAAGAGATGAATCTAATGGAATAGG
>ML778464.1:984766-998387 GCA_009831015.1 Picea engelmannii
TAAGGGAGAAGAGATGAATCTAATGGAATAGGTCTCAAATAATTGTGAAAAAAGTTTCTAGATTTTTTTTTTCTTTTTTTTTTTTCTTTTTTTTTTTACAGTTGCGGGGTTATACTTTGGTCTAAAGAATGTTGCAGTGTTGAAATCCCCAAATTTTGAACCAGAGAGAAATGTGTATTTACTTAGCAACCCAAACATAGATGCGCAGTAATATATCTTGTCATTTTAATTTGTTTATATTCCCCAAGGGTTAGGTATTCAAGGGTTCTACATACAAGGGTTTTCCCTATGTTATAGCTCTCTGATATATGTGCGGGGTCCAACAATAGTACTCGGCCCAATATATTAGGGCACTAACTAAGGAGGATAGACCGTACCCTTAGCCGTACTACCCGACTACCCAGGTACTAGAGAGTATCTTCTCGAGTGCTGTTCTCGGTGACACTATAGCAGTCTAGCGGTCAATAGGTTTATCTAAAGAGGGATTCAGGAAATCTAGACCGATCCGTACACAGGTGTTTTCTGATGCACTACCACTCGAAGGGGTACCAATAGGGGTTACAAGGGTGGCCAACAGATGTGCGCTTAAGAACCACTTGTATTTCCTGTGTGTATGAATCCCTCAACCGTGGGTTTATGCGTGTAACTACAGATCTCTGTAGCTTAAAGATGTCGGAATACGTCTCTACCCTGAAAAAAAAATACCCATAATTTCTGCCAAGGAAAGTGCTCTGATACCACTTGCAAGATACCATATATATAAAATATGCAGAACATAAATAAAATGCTAGAAATGGCAGAATAACAGTAAAATATCCAGCATAATCTTCACAATACACAGAAATGATATAACAATAGCAATAGAAATAGCACTTTGATTTGGAAAGCAATGTTCATAGGCCTCTTCGAGGGGGCAACCTCCAATCGAGCAACTCTTTGTTACAATAATCTCCAAGCTAGGGTTCTCATACCCTCGACCCTTATTTATACTAAATATGTCTATTAAGAGAAGCATCTAGTGGAAGATCCTTCTAGAAGCGGAAGCTTCTATCAGGTCTTCTTACATCCGCCTTATTCTATTTTATTGAAAGGCCTTATTAATATTGACCTTTATTACATCCGAATACATTGATCTACCTATGTGCGGGTTAGGACCTTAACAATTTTGGGCTGAGATAGTTGGCACGTATTTTGAGGCATCCATACAACATTTTGGAGGCACAAAAATCGAGGAGAAAACTTGCAATTTATCACAGAAAATTCTGGAAAGAATTTTGAGGAGTTTGGCTTATTTCTTGTGTGAAGACTTGGCACGGTTATTGAGATAAGTTTTTCATTTAAATTTCTAAAGATGAATATGTTGTAACAGAATTTTCTGAAGCTCCTAAATAATAAAAATTGCCTTCTCTCACTGGTTTTCCCCTTGTGGGTTTTTCCAGGGTCGATGTTAGACCGAAAATATCTGTGTCTATAATTTTCTGAGTTTTATGTGTTGCTGATATTTTATTCCTTCATTATAAACGATGTTCAAAACCCTCATGTTTCAGTTCTAAAATTAATTTTTTGCTAAGTTTTATTTGTTGATATAAAACTGAGTTTGGGCATTGAACATTGGCTGAAAAATCAATGAGACTGAATCTGGGTTGGGGTCTGAAAAATTGTAAATTGTGTTCTAGATGAGGAAACACATGTGAATATCATGACAAAGAGAACTTGGGAAGCTATAGGAAGGCCTGCTATGATTCCTTCATTAGGAGGAATAGGTTTATTCAAAGGAAAATTGGTAAACCTATGTGGAAACATCACTCAGATATCTATGAATGCCAATGGAACTTCGACAGAAGAATATTTTGAGATTATTCAATTTATTGAGGACCGCGCCCCATTTACCATGTTACTAGGGAAACCTTGGATTGAAAGATATTAAGCCAGACGAAGATAAGAAGAAGAAGTTTTGGAGCAAAAGAGACAAGAGTTAAAAGAATCCATGACTAGAAGGATTGCATACATGATTGAAGAATAGGATAATAGGTCGAAGCTACTTAACACTAGAGACCCAAATGTCGAAGCTACAAGAACATTAGAAGACTTGCAGAAGACTGAAGTACCTATCTCGGAAAAAGAAGAGGTGTTAATCATAAATCCTAGGAAAGAATATTAGCAGCGCGCAGTGACTATGTCCAAAGACGATAAGAATCAGAATGGAAAAAGGACTACCAAGACGAAGCTCACTAGGAGGAAGTCTAGAAATCTAAGTAAGAAGAGAGCTAAGTTTGAAAATTTATAGAAGGTTCCAGAGGGAACTTCACAGACAGAAAATTTGCAGAATGGGAGCTTCGTCGGGATATATGAATAGCGACACATGGCACTTCGCCATGGCGATGTAATATAGTCATTGGGACCGATATATCCATTCGACTTCCACTCCGAATGGGTCGAAAAGAATTTATATATCGACCCCAGACTATTGGACTGTGCCATAACAGACAGAACAAGAGTTGATGAGGCTTCATACCTGTTAGAAGAAAATCATTGTCGAGTTGCCTATTTATCCCATTGCGCCATGCATGGAGAAAACTTTTTCTAACCAAGAATTTGTGCCCGCAGACCAAGTGAATTGTATACAATGATCATTTTCCTCTTGTTGTTTATTCTAGTGCATTATCTAATTTAATTGTGAACCCGAAATTATTAATCTTGAGCGCGTATGTCCGATGAGCTCACCGCAGTTGAAGAATCAGTAATAGAAGTACTCCTTGACTTGATGATTGAAAGAGTCATGTCGAAGAGAGGATTATCTATTGATCTACAAGCATCATCGATGAGATGACCGTCGGCCTCTCCGTCCACTGCTCGATTCATACCATCACGACCCGTAGATGAGAAGTGAACCAAGAACAGAGAAGATTTCATGAATGCTAGGTTGATTACAAGCATTTTACCCGCCTATCTACCACCTCTGAGTGGCACAATAAATTGAGATAGTGTGCCCAGAGACTTTGAGTACAAATTGGTCACTGCATACCTCTCGAAGGGGATACGCGTAGTTCACGTAGATCAATAAAAGATAGCAGCGTTGAAGTTTAGCGACTTCAACCTTGGTGACATGAAGGTCTACAACATGCTCACCCCACATAAGTACTTGACCAGGAAAGAAGGAAATAATTCAAAGATCGTCCCTCATTCATGGACCCATAACCTTGCGCAGTCCACATTTCTCAACGTCATGAAGATTCCTCACTTTGGAAGACACCAAGAAGTGAAAGCATGTGTCAAACTGCTACTGTCTTGTTACCATGGTGGATACTTGTGGTTAAACCGTCATATCACAATGGATCCAACATTGATCAATTGGATCACAGGGCTGAGTATGCAAGGCCCTAACCCACAAGATTCCTACCCCGGAAAAACAATGGATCACACTCTAGCACAAAGGATCAAGGACACCTATGGAGATGTTGAAAAGGGAACGAGAGGCTACAAGGTAGCTTCTATCCAAAGTGGAACAGTGCACCTATCCTATCAATTGATTGCAGGAAATTTAGTCCGCAAGAACTGACCCACCCAGGTGACTGGTTTTGTAGTCGACCTCACAAGGAAGTGCGTGGAGGGCCTACAAATGAGTTGGGAGAAGTACCTCATGAACCAGCTGGAACTAGACTATAGGGAAGTGCAAGATCAAGGATATGAGTTCCTCTTCAGTTGGCTTCTAATCTTGATTTCTTTCATCCCATGGGAGATACCGGAAGGTGCAACCTTCTCGTACATCAAGCCCTTTGAACCTCTGGCTGCGAAGTTCATTACATTGTGGTATTCTAGTGACATGAACAAGCAATGTAAGTCAAATTTCATATTCCACACATATTACAATCAGCTAAAGTTAGCTATCCAGTCTGAGCCTCGCATCACGCCAAATACTCTCCACAGGTTTCAACCTTTAATGAAATTCAGCACGGACCACCATTTCATCTATATTACAACGTGCAATGATGAGCACAAGCAACAACTTCAATCTTAATACAAGCTGATAGACGAGGACTTAGAAGAAATAACCAAGGACTGGTCGGCATACCTCCTCGTTCCAGCAGACCCTACGGAGATATCTGATTTAGAAAATCTATAAACTGCACCGGATACACCCAGACCTAGCAATATAAAGAATATCAAAGAGGTCCATGATTTAGACAGTGCATCTATAAATACCACTTCCATATCAACAGAGAAAGGAGGAGATGGTGGAGAGATAGATGGCACAGAAGTTGAATAGAATAAAGGCGAGGTTACACCACCTAGAGACAAGGAGAATCCCTCGAAGAAAAGGAAAGTTTCCCTATCAAAACCTTCCTCCCGGAAGAAAGTGAAAGAAACCATGACCAAAATTCAGGCCATCCTCACCTCCAACGACTTTGATTTCATCATAGCAGTCTTGAATGATGCTTCGTTGGAGATAGAAAAGAAGCAAGAAGCTAAGCAGGAGGAGGTGTTCCATTGGATTAAGGACGAGCTCTAAGGAGTGCAACAGGCACTACAATCCATCTATGCAGTATCCACTGCGCCTCTGTCATCAGGAACATCAGAACTGGGAGATGAGCCAGCTCAACTCCACCACATCACTAATACAGTCGAAGCTCACCTTCGACGAGCTTAGGAAGAAATAGCGTAAGCTACCCAGGTGTTTGCACCCTTTTCGTCACCTTGGTGAGCAAATAAGAGGTGCTTACATGCCTAGTTGGGTCTTGCTGAGCATGACAGATGTAGAGGAAAGAGTTAGAGAAAGAAAGACAAAACTATAAGCAAGAATTAAACAAATACAAACTAAAATTAAAAGCATGGAAATATAGAGATAACAAAGACAAAAAGACCAATGTCACCAATGTTTTTAGGCTGATCTATTGATGAAATCAAAGCACAATGAAGAAAGGGGACTATGAGTCCCTTCTTCCTCCAAAGGAAGGCTCTCGGACCCTCACAAGCTTGCTCTCCTTACAACAAGAAAAATGAAAATGGTGATGAAAGAACTCCTTTGCAAATCCACTCAATGGAGAGGTGGATTGCTCAATGAAATGGTGCCAATGTGCTATTGTCAAGGAGTGAGTCCTTAAAAAAATCTAGGCAGCATAACATTACATGAAATTCCTTGAGAAAATGAGGTTTCTTTATGGCTTTTTATAGCATTGCATTGGGTGATTATGTAACTCCTTTGTAGTGTGAATAGAGGCTCTTTAGGGCTTTATTAGGTCTTTGACCAGCCCACCATTCGGATTTAGCTCATATTTGAGGGTCAAATCAAATTGGGAGCTGATCCATAAGTGGTTGGGAGGCCGACCAATTCAATAAATGCGTCATTTAGCAGGTGCGCGGGTTTTTGCACCAACAGTCGCGCATCGTGCGCGTATGCGCGCATGGTACGTTCATGTTCCGCGCATGTGCACGCGCACCCAACTTCTGTAAAGCGCTCTTCAATTTTTACTACTTTGTATAGTTTTTGACCTTTTTGGAATGCTGTGTGATTAATTCAGTGCCATGAATGACTTCATTACTATTTGACGATGCCGAGTTCTTGTCGCCATGTGCGGACGAAATTTCAGTGATAACAGATGCCCCCTGATGGATGAGGTTAGGAGCATACCTATAGCCAAAATCCATCAATGTTTCTTCTACTGAGGATGTTGTTGTAAGATAGAGCAATAGTGGGATCAGTCAGAGCAATCCTTTGGAGAAAAGAGGAACCGGTAGGACCCGACCTTCCATGAGGTGTGCAAAAAATAAAAACTGTGTACAAACGAGGCGGGCATGCTCCATGCTCATGTTATGTAACTCTGAAAAATGATAACTGAAGTGTTGATGTAGATGACTGCAGCACCCTCGGGGGAAGTGATAATCAAGGCAGAAGACAATTCTGCAAAGGAACATACTCTGAATAATAGGTAATGATCGCGGTAAGAAGCAGCGACAATGATGTGGGCATTGATGGCCCTACCAAGTTCAGAGGTCTTTGGCAAATGGTAAAAATAACTGCAATGGTCGCAAAGTAAGACCCACCATAACATGAGAAAGTGTTGGCGTCGAATGTTATGGGGGCCAACGACAGCAGGGAGCAATGGTGTTTCACCCTGTGCCATTTGATATCTCTCATTGACTAGAGAATGAGAATCAAGATACTGTCGCCCTTCTGGAAAATTGTGCTGATGTCGACAAAAGGGGGATGTGACTCCTAGAAGCAAAAGGGCTTCGTGGAATCTACTGAGGTGAGGAAGTGGCAGAGGTACATGGACAGAGTCAAGACATGGGAAGACTCAAGACTGCCCTTGGTTGGAGGATGTATGCAATAAAAAGTGGCCGCAACTGCGTAACAAGGTCGAGTGTCAGGGGGACAACAAGACCGGTGATAATTTATGCCAGAGGTGGGACAAGGTGAACAAATTCATAGGGTAGAGGTAAGTGACCTGTGGAGTACTCTGAAGATATGGACGATGCCGGAAAGGGTAGATGATAAGTAATGCTCCAACCAAGGGTGACATGGGTTGCGTGTGGCCAAAAGGAAGCAAGTCGCCAACGGTGACAACAAAAGAAAATGTAATGACTAGAAATAAAGGTGTTTGTACAATAAATAATGAATAATTTGGGGAGAAATGTACAAATACAGAAATGGGTGCCCTAGTGTGAAATGAGTGCCCCAGGTAGGACAAAATTTTCTTAGAAAACTGATGAAGGGTGGGGGCCCCATCGACGAGTTTCTGTATGAGGTAGGTGAAATGAGGGTAGGTTCGCAGATGGGCAAACTGATTGTGGATGAAATGGAAAGTTCATGATACTGCGGAGGTGTAGGTAAAAAATGAATCGAAAAGAGATAATCTGGGAGTCCATGTGGGAAAGCTAGCAAAATGAGGAGAAGGAGCATGTGGCTGATTCACGACATGATGAAAAGACTATCGAGACTCCCATCCCTAAAGGGTAATGAAGAACAGCATGAGTGTCAAAAAGTGCCAAAAGGTTCTATGAATGGGACAACTCATGTGGGTAAGAATGCTATCGGGTAACAGTACCGAAGATGCAAAATGGAGGTGTGGGTACTGCAGAGCCAGGAATGAGGGTCCTAAAGGCCAATATCAGAGGGTGTGACTGGAAATGTAAATGCAATACAGCGGGAGAGACTACATGCCAGTGCTGATTATATCCCTGAAGGGATGATGTTGATGAATGACGAGTGAGTACCGGCACACATAACAACCAAATACCCAAAGTGAACTATATCTGAAGAGAATCAAAGATATGAGCATGTATTTGACAAATGTGACTATGCGCGTGCGTACCTGACCGTGATATGAAAAAAGGGCACCCCGGGGGGCCAGGACAAAAGTGACCCAGGGACTGCTGTGATGTAGGTGACGGGATGATGATCCCGTGGCTGAAGACGGTTTGAAAAATGGACACCTTGGGCTCCCAGAATGGTGAGTGGAAGTTTGGCAAAAGGCCTATATATAGCTGTAGGGCCCACATTGCCACCTCATTTGTACCTGCTGCAATAGTGACTGGACGAGCAGTTTTCAGAGGAGATTTGGAGATTTGGGGAGGACGAGGCATCCGATTAACGTTCTGCGAGTATCAGGTTGGTGGTCTGATCATCCTGCATAGAAATAGGTTTTCAATTTTTGGGCAGGGTTTGTACGGAGGGTCGTACAGGGGTTTTTAGGGTGTTTTTATGGGGTGTGGGCCCCCATGCATGGGCGATTTGGTGAAAGGCGTGCATATGTGTGCCCTGTACATCGATTATATGCGCATGGGTGCGTGGTAAGGGGAATTTAAGGCGCGCCCTCAGAGCGCGCCTGTGTGTTGAACAGACGCGCATCAGTGCGCACCTGTAGATTGGACAGGCACGCACTGGTGCGCGCCTGTATGGTAGACAGGCGCGCACTGGTGTGCACCTATGAAGAAAATAGGCATGCTTAAGAGTGCACCTGTGAAGCAAACATGCACGCATTGAGGCGCACCTGTCCGGTGTACAGGCGCGCATAGATGTGCGCCTGTGTGTTGAACAGGCGCGCATGTGTGCGTGCCTGTGGGAATAAAAACCGCGCCTATGAGGCAAGGTTGAAGGAAGAAAAATGAGTCATTTTGATGTTGTTGAGGGTTATCTGAGCTGATATAGGACTCTGTGTTGTTTGCAGGTGGCCAGCAGAGACGATGCTAATGCGGTGGTGAGAGTGAGATTGGTCCCAGTTGCGAGATGCTGTGGCCATTGAGGGGCCTGGTGTGCGAGCGACTTTAGCAACCTGTGGGTTGCTAAAGTTCTTTGAGTGCATGTTGATACGGGCACAGGAGTATTTACTACAGTTCCTGCTCCATATGTGGAGTCCAGAGCTGCACTGCTTCCTCGTGCGAGGAGAGCAGATCCCCTTCACTGCGGTGGAGGATGTATATTTTTTGACTTGGCTACCCTTCCGGGGAACGCCTCTACTGGCAGAGCCTGTGCTGCCGAGGGATACATCCCTTTCCATGATTGGCGCGTGATACTGCTCAGGCCTAGACTTTATGTCTGGGATGGTGGTGAGCATCAGTGCTATTGATTCCCTATCACATCGCTGTATAGCGGCGATGATTGTGCATATATACGGGTCACTTGCGACCCAGCGGATTAGTGGTGGCTGGCTATTGGTGCTGGAGAGGGTGGTGGTGGGTGGCGAGCAGTTCACATGGGGGCTGACGCTGCATGCACGGATGATCATGCAGTTGGACCGTTGTTAGTCCACAGGTGCAGGAGAGTTTGCATTTGGCTCTATCCTGGTAGTCTGGTTTTTGGAGAGGGTGTTGATGTTGCACTCGAGGGTTCTGCTAGAGATGTCGGGGGCACGAGAGCTGCAACTAAGGCGGTGGTCGACAGTTTTGGTTCGCCACAGTGGTGGCGAAGGTGGCCACTTATTTTCAGTAGAGGCGGCATGGATATGGCGGAAGATGCCGCAGGTAGTACTTCGGTACCCCTATGCTGGGGTTGACTTCCGGGGTGACCCGGACATGGTGTTGCCTCCAGGGGAGGCTTTTGACCATCGAGGTATGTTTAGTATTGTGTATTTTTTTGATTTATGTTGTCTTTTGAGATATCAGTCCATATGTATATGATATAGATGCTGATACTATCTTTTGTTGTTGTATTTTGCATGTGCAGATGTGGCACCTCGCGGGCGTGAGGTGGAGATGCAGCGAGCGCCAGCTCGACGAGAGTCGGAGGGATGACCGCAGGGAGAGAGGCGGTTGTGGGAGGATGTCGCGGGGCGACCAGCAGAGCCCGAGAGGGCACGAGGCGGCGTTGGTTCGATGACCCTGGTGCGGGGCCATCACATGCTCCTCCGACGACAGCCAGAGTGGACTTTGATGATATACGTTGTCGTCTGGAGATGGTGTTGCAGGACGTGCCTGAGGGCATGTGGACATGTATCCAGTATGAGAGCTTCCTGGAGCAGTGTGTGGGGGTGCCACCACCATGGCGGGCCATAGTACGGCCAGCAGCAGTGATGGCTGTGATGACTAGAGGATGTCTGCCGCCAGGGCAGGAGGGTCCTGTGGGTGGTCCACCACCGCCTAGGGTAGGTGGTGGTGGGCCACCACCTCCTCCTAAGGGAGGAGCAGGGGGTGGTGCGATAGAGGCACCATGACTGATGTATGATGTATATCTTTTTGGTTGTATATAGGCTGGTGAGCCGATTTTTGTACCGAGGTGTTGTGCTGGCCGGCGGGCACGTGTATTTTTTTGTATGTAAACATTCGGATGGCATGATGGCCTTGATATATATATGAGTATACATATTTTGAGATCCTGGTGTTGTTTACATGTGTTTTTTGTTGATGATTATGATGATGTCGATTCTATCTATATGTTGTGACAGGATTTGTGAGTTGTTTATGTATGTGTAGCTTGATGTGATATATGCCAATCTAACACCATGTTAGCTATTAGATCTATTGTTTGATTCAATTATCCTGGAATATGTGTAAATGTAATGGAATCAAAATGTCGAGATAACAGTCTAACCTGCAGGTATTTGCGAAAGAGGCACGGATCGCGTACACAGTATACATTGTTGAGCTGGAGAACGACTAGTTGAGAGTCGAGGAAGACACTAAGGTGATGAATATGATGACGCTGGGCGTCAGCCAGGAGGCCAATGACAGCAGTGTACTCGACTTGGTTGTTGGTTGCTGGCCCCAAACATATGCCACTTGAGTGTAGCATTTCATGTGAGGGGGTGTAAAGAGCCCAAGCCGCCGAAGTGAGATTTTGCGTCCAACGGCTGGCGCCGTTGGCATAACCAATGTGGTAGGCTGGTGGAGGAAGCATCTGTCAATAGCACAAAGGATAGTTTAGATGAGAGGGGAGGGAAAAAAATCAAAAACACTAGACAAAGAAATAACCTAAAGTAGGATGACTACGTTTAAGCATAAAATTTCTTGAGATATAACCCATTGACGGGTTCCTTGAGAGAGAGGCCTTCGGGGGAGGCCAAGATATATGCGCCTTTGGTGAGGCAATGTTGGATGATGTAAGGGCCATGCCAAAGTGATTCGAACTTGTCGTGGCCAAAGGTATCATGAGTGATATCATAAGCTAGGACAAGGTCGCCTTCGCGGAATGAGCGAAGGTTGACATGGCGATCAAAGGTAGCCTTGGATCGTTTTTTAGCTGCCTCATTGTTCTGTAAGGAAGATCGACGATCTTCATCCAGGGACTCCAAGTTCAGCAAGCGCTGCTCCATTGGAGCAGTGTCAGGTAATGGCTCAATTGCGGTGCGTAAGGTGGGAATTTCGCACTCGATGGGAAGAGTTGCCTCAACCCCGTGGCACTCGATGGGAAGAGTTGCCTCAACCCCATGGACTAAATGGAATGGCGTGAAACCAGTAGCGGTCTTCATCGTCGTTCGATAAGCCCATAGCGCGGAAAATAACATATGATGCCAATTGGTTTTATGTTTATTAACTGTGCGCTGTAACATGGTCTTGAGGACTTTGTTCACTGCCTCAACCTGTCCGTTTGACTGAGGGTAATAGGGTGAGGAAAACTCGTGAGAGAAGCCTAACTGAGAAGAGAGTTCGACGAAGATCTCATTCTCGAAGTGTTTCCCATGATCGGAAACGAGTTGGAGTGGTACGCCAAAACGGGATATGACGTGATTAAAGAAAAAGCGTGCTGCAGTGTCAGCGGTGTTGTTGAAAGTGGGCATAGATTCAGCCCATTTGGTGAAGTAATCAACGGCGACAACAATGTATTTGTGACCATTGCTGGAGGGGGGATTACAAGTCATAAAGTCGATGCCCCATTTACAAAAGGGGTCGGCCATAATGACAGGGTGAAGAAGGGCGGGGGGGCCCGGGCTTTGTTGGCATAGAGCTGACATTGCTCACAACGTTTCACGGCGTGAATGCAATCGTGAAACAAGGTAGGACAAAATTAACCGGATTGGATAATCTTTTGAGCCGTAGAGATACCCAAAAGATGGCCCCCACATGCACCATTGTGGCAGTGGTTTAGAACTCTGTCGGCCTCATCAATAGTCAGGCATCAACGAAGAATGGTGTCGACACCCCACCGGTATAGGATGTCTCCAATGAGGAGATAGCGGGGGGCCTGATGGTGAATACGATGATGATCATCTCGTGAAAGGTGGTTACCAAAATTTTGAGTTCGTAGGTAGACGAGAATGTCGCCATACCAAGGATCATCCGAAGCGATGAAAAAGAGATGTTTGTCCGGAAAGTCGGTGTTGACGGGGGCACTGGTGGTGTCAGAGGGAAGGGCCGTGACAAGTTCGGCAAGAACGAGGTCCTTCTTACTCTTAGGTGTTGAGAACTCAAGGTCGTACTCTTGAAGGATAACGATCCATCGAGCGAATTTGTCGTTAACTTGTCGACGACTGAGCAAGTATTGCATAGGGTTGGAATCTGCGACGACCTTTGTGGTGCAAAGCAAAATGTAATGGCGCAGTTTTTGGACGGCAAGGACAACTGCAAGAGCAAGCTTCTCTTCATGTTTATACTTCAAGGGTGGTCCTGAGAGGTTCTTACTAACGTAGTAAATGACGTGTTCACGATTTTCATCTCTGAGCTAGACGAGGACGCCGGCTACTGATACAGCTGATGCTGATACGTAGAGGATGTAGTCGCGATTATAGTCAGGTGCACTAATTAATGGTGCATTTGAAAGCACTATTTTAAAATCATCAAATGACTATTGGGCATGGTCGTCCCATTGAAATGGGATGTCGTGACATAGCAAGCGAAGGAAACCGTGTGCGCGTATGGCGTAATTAGGAACAAAGCGTTTGAGAAAGTTAGCTTTGCCCTGTAGACTCTGAAGTTGCCGTAAATTCCAGGGGGGTGGAATTTTGGTGATAGCTTTGACTTTTAGGGGGTCCACGGTAATACCGCGTTGGGAAACAATAAAACCGA
This sequence comes from Picea engelmannii, assembly GCA_009831015.1. Taxonomy (NCBI): domain Eukaryota; kingdom Viridiplantae; phylum Streptophyta; class Pinopsida; order Pinales; family Pinaceae; genus Picea; species Picea engelmannii. Next base: position 997,205 of record ML778464.1, read on the forward strand.
GGAGGCGCCCTGCGGTGACACAGAACACACATTTGAGAGGATTTAAGCGGATGTTGTACTCGCGACACCGTTGAAAGATGATTCGTAAATCATCGAGATGCTGAGTGCGTTTCTTGGATCGAGCGGTGAGGTCATCCAAGTAGGCGAGGATGATTTTAGCCAGATCATGGAAGATGTATGTCATCGCTCGCTGAAAAGTGGCGCCGGCATTTTTTAAGCCGAAAGGCATGACACGATATGCAAAGGTACCCCATGGGGTAATGAATGCAGTTTTATACTGATTGACCAGGTGGATTTGGATTTGGTTATAGCCAGAGAATCCATCCATAAAGGAAAGATCCTCATGGCCGGCGCAATCGTCGATAATTTGATCGATGCACGGCGTTGGAAAGTTGTCATTGGGACATGCGTTATTGAGATCGTGAAAGTCTGTGCAAACGCAGATGGTGCCCTATTTTTTGTCGACGGGTACAGGGTTGGAAACCCACGAAGTATAAGCGATGGGGTAAATAAACCTGGCAGTGCGTAATTTGTCAATTTCAGCTTTGATAGCCGCAGCTTTGGCTGGGTGTAGCGGTCGTTGTTTCTGGCGGACTGGTGTGTTGTCGGGCCAGGTGTCGATGTGATGTTCGACAATATAGGGATCGAGGCCAGGTATTTCCATGTATGACCAGGTGAAAATATCCCTGTACTCCTGGAAGAGGGCTTTATATGCGGCGATTTCCTGAGGAGTGCAAGCAGCTCCAATGGTGATTTCTTCGACGATGCCATTTTTAATGGAAATGTCGATTTTGATGGTGGGGGAAATGTTGGCCATGTTTCCTTCTTCAAATGCATCAGGGGCAGGAATGGGATTGTTGAACCAATCGATAGGCCTAGATGGGATAAAATCTTTGGTTTCGATTGTGTAAATGGGGTTTTGGTTAGGAGGCATGAGGGCTTCCTGTGGAGAGAAGAGTGCGCGGTGATGTAACGCATCCCAGGGTGAGTCTGGGTGGTGTAGCTCTTCGAGTATTTCCTCGTCGCATTGGAAACATCATGAATATAAGGGGTCATGAGGAGTGATCTCAGTGCTAGGGTGATTGCCCCCTGATGGAGAAGCAAGGGGAGCAGTGCTAGGAGATGGTGAGGGTTCACTCGACATGAACCATATATTGAAGTACTGAGGGGTACCCGTGGTGGT
>ML778464.1:1005232-1027650 GCA_009831015.1 Picea engelmannii
ATGAAATTCCTTGAGAAAATGAGGTTTCTTCATGGCTTTTTATAGCATTGCATTGGGTGATTATGTAACTCCTTTGTAGTGTGAATAGAGGCTCTTTAGGGCTTTATTAGGTCTTTGACCAGCCCACCATTCGGATTTAGCTCCGATTTGAGGGTCAAATCGACTTGGGAGCTGATCCATAAGTGGTTGGGAGGCCGACCAATTCAATAAATGCACCGTTTAGCAGGTGCACGGGTTTTGCGCCAACAATCGCGCATCGTGCGCGTATGCGCGCATGGTACGTTCCTGTTCTGCGCATGTGCGCGTGCACCCAACTTCTGTAAAGCGCTCTTCAATTTTTACTACTTTGTATATTTTTTGACCTTTTTGGAATGTTGTGTGATTAATTCAGTGCCATGAATGACTTCATTACTATTTGACGATGCTGAGTTCTTGTCTCCATGTGCGGACGAAATTTCAGTGATAACACCAGCCTTTGGCACAAGTACAGCGAGACCTTGTAGAATAACGTAGTACTACAGAACGAGAAAATCTTGCTCTGCAAGTGAAGTGGGATGAAGAAAAATAACAATTGCATCAAAGCAAGGAACAGTTTCTCGCAGAGAAACTCGAAGTAAAGGAAATGGTTCATAGAGCACTTCACGCTATGACCGTCGTAGAAGTAAAGACCGAAGAGTGAGTTCCATAGCAGGTGGCACAACTCAAAGAAGTAATCCAGTAGCTCCATCAACGCATAGCAGACTTGGAGCTCCACACTGTGCCTGAGACCCCTCAAGATGTAAGAGACCAAAGGGAAGCAACTGCACATAGCGCAGTTGACAGACTAAAATCTCTTCCCTTGGAGTGCAATAAGTTGAGTAATTGCAACACCCAACCAAATGAGAACCTCACCAAAAATCCAGAGTTACAGGCATTAGAGTCGCAGCTCAAGGAATCAAAGTAGCACGCAGACACACTATGGGCACAGCTGAAGGCCTTATCGGCCGTGGAAAGAATGAAGCAGTCTCAAGAGAAGCGCACTCCCAATAGCATATCCATATGAATCAAAGTAGAGTGATGGAAGTTACTGAATGACATAGACCAGTGCAAGATGAGGCATGCCAATTATTCACAGAGGTTGAAATTTGAGGCGCATAGATAGAACAGGTTGTCATCAGAGTAGAACAATGCCTAGAAGGGCCCGTGAATGACACAGTGATACAGGATTTCATCGAGCAAGAGGTCGTCGCACAACAACAAGTTGAATCAGCTTGAGCCAAGCTCGAGGCCTTCGAAGCAGAACTGGTCAGATCAGAGTGAATCGGGATGAGTCACAGGTGAGTGTTGCGGGCATGTTTCCCCTTGACCAAGTTTTGGGAGATTCTTAGTCATAGTGACCTATTTTGGGACTTTGACAACCTATTGAAGGAGGAGCGCAAGACGAAGCAGAGATCAAGGGATCTCGACCCACTTTTGGGTCCTTTTTGGGTTTTTGGGAATATGTAATGGGAATGGGATGTTGGCCCATGGGTTTACCCATGTTTAGGCCTATTTTGCATGTACAAATAGAAGGCTAGGAAATGTAAGAAGTAGTTGAATAGGCATATATGTGATGTATTCTAAGTGCAAGTAGAATCCATAAATTCTTTGTGCATGACTGTAAGAGACTTGCAGAGCTAAGTGCAAGTGGTTGTAGCAGATGGTGGAAGGCTTTGTATTGTAATGCGAGGAAGAAGGATCTAGCGAGATGCACAGATCTTCTGTCCTATGCGGAGTAGGGTTTTGATGGCTCTGTGCTTGTAACCGATTGACTGAAGATAATAAAGAAGAAGAGTTGGTGGATGTAGCCCTAAGGTGGGGGTGAACCACGTAAACATTGTGTTGTCTTGCTTTGTGCTTGTCTCGATGTGTTTATATCTTATTTTGATAAGTGCTTAGAGATGATTAGATAGATATGCTTATGCTTAGTGCTAATGATGTATAATAATGTTAGATCTGATCTACATGAATGTACTGAGTGCTCAATCTACTAGATCTAACCTATCTGTTGATGCCAAGTGCTTAAATGTATTATATCAGTGTGAATGTTGTGAAGCTCTGTTTTATCAGTGAAGTGATTATTAATTGTATATTGAGAAACTGAAGATGCTAAGTGCTTTATTAAGTATTATAATCACAGATCTGTGTCCCAGCTAAGGTTGCAGACACCTGAGTCTTGCAACCACCCCTGCCTCTACCTCGGGTGAGACTTCATCTACTTCACAGGTGTTGTTGAAAGGGTCGATAGTTAGGGATTTGTTGGTGCATTGTTGTAGCGTTGAACCCTGGGTCTGCCTCTGTTCCAACAGGCCCCTCAACATTGTAACAATACATTATTTAAAATAGGGGTTCGAAACCCATGGTGTTACAGTCTTGGTTGTGTGTTAGAGGTGGACTAGTAATCTAGCACTCTGACTAGGGTTTACATTGTTGAGTTCTCTCCTTGTTGAGATAAGTATTGTTCTTTTCTTTCTTATTGGTATTCTCTAGTGAATAGAGCTTGTTCTTGGTTATTCTATCTTTGGCATGGATCTTCTCTATAAGAAAAGGTGTTGGTTTTTCTTCCCTTATGTAGAAGGGTTTCACAGGATAAATACTATGATATGCTTGGGGGTGGCACAAGTAGGTGCCTATGGTTGGGTGGCGATGGTGCAACATCGCCTATCAAGAAATGAGCAGACCCATTTTTTTGTAATTTGTGCTTGGTTAATCTTCTTGAGATTCTGATTATTTATTGTAGTTGTGAACTAGTTTAGTATTAAAAAATTCAAAATGGTATCAGAGAAGTGTTCTTGAAGAATCCATTGCACAAGATTCTCTAACACCTCTTATGCTAGCTACTACCGTCTTGTTGTGGTTCTGCAACTACACTTGTGACTGCAACAACCCCCCCTATTTTTCCTATAAAGCTAGTTTTATCACTTTACTTTGGTCGTTGGGCCTAATTTCTTCACAGTCAAGTGTGCCCTCGTCCAGTGCATCAGCTGCTACCTTCAGATTGCAAGTTGGAGCACTTTGAAGTTTTATGGTTTTTTGTTGTTGTCGGATGGTGTTGTTGTTTTCTATTATTGTCGAAGGTATGTTCTTGTATATGTTAATTTGTATCATTATCATGAGGGTTTTTACAAGAGAAGGGAATTATTTCAAAGAAACAACTTAGATCCAAAGGGATCTCAGATCCAGTGTGTTAGCACAAGATTGGTTTATGCCTCAGCGTTGCATAAATCCTTCATTATTCATTTTGGCAAATGAATACAATTGTTATGGGATATTTTATTTATTTTAGGTAAAATTGAAATTATATTGGGTTATGCCCAATCTCCAAGTTCAAGAATCAAAATCACTCACAGATTTACGCTACCCAATTGCACGCAGACACACAAGCGGGCGCTACCTAAATTCGCTACCTAAATTCTGGCAGAAAATGAATTGTGCAGAGTTATTTTACCAATTTTGAATCACTAACTTAAAACTTGGATTGTGACCAATTGAGAAGGTATTTTTGAAAACTAGAGGATTTTTTTGTTCATAACATTCCAAATAAAAAAAACCTCTCTCATTTTTTCAAAATGTGTTATGGTTTGAGAGATATTAGACATAGAAGTGGCGCTACCGAATCTGCATAGCGATGCTACCAAATTTCTTGTAGTGGTCACAATTTTGATATTCCTTGTTGGGAGGTTGCCACCTGTTAAGGAGGATTCAAATTGGTTCTCAAGGATCAGTTAGATGTCAAGGGACACATACACCTAGGATTTATCTTCATCAAAGGCCTCATGCAATGAGGTGGAAACAATTTATTAATGACTTCCAACAAATTCCTGAAAATTAGTAGTTTGTTGGATTTTTGTCTCTTTGATTGTTGCCACCTATCTCCAAGAATTAGAATCCAATGGAGGAGATGGGATTCTACCTCATAAGGTTATTTGGATTCTATTTTATATTTAAGGAATGAGATATCTCTTGGAGAAGGGGGGATGCATGAGCCAAGAGAGGCTAGAGAGAGTAGGAGTAGGCAGTTTTCTTGTGTGTGTTAATTTGTAAGCCTATGGGAATTTTATGATTGTAAGCATTACTACTATTGGAGACTCATGAGAGATGTGATTTCAGATTGTAAACCTTTTGTTTATATATCTTCTTATTTGAATATATTGCAGATTTGAGGATCAAGGGCTGTCAATGATTTATGGATCCCTAAGCAGTAGAGGATCTCTTGTATTTTTCCCATCAGTCATTGTTTATATTCAAGTATTTGTTGATTCATTAAATTGAGAGGATATCTATTTAGTGAACAGTCTATCTTATGCTTTTCTTCTTCATTCTTCCACCTATCAACATATAATCTTGTTTTCTATTGAGCAACTTTTGTGCCTTCAATGAGTAGGATGTTTGTGACTCCATTGCCCATTAGTGTAGCCTACTGATCTGCAGTTTGCTACCCTCTCTCTTTCTTTCTCCATCTTGTTGATCCACATATTCAAAACAAAAATTATCTTTTAAATTCTGATGGGTGTTGATCTTACACTTTAGTAGTCAAAGTGTGACTTTCATTGCTAACACAGTGCATTCAGAGGAACAACACACCCTCCAGGTTTGATTGTTTTGATATGCCTCTAGTTTTTATGGCACCATTGCGATCTTATGATTTTATTTATTTATTGGATTTATGATCATTATACCAACCACATAATACTAGAGATGCATTTTTTCATCTCCCCTCTAGGAGATATTCTTGTTTTCTTGTCTGTTCCAGGCAAGTTATATTGCTAAATTCCATGGAGGTTGCGATGGAAATGTTGTTGTTCTTGTTTTGGTTACCTTGGAGGCATGTCACTAGTGATAACTATGAGAGGGAGATATAATGATGGTTGTAGAAGACAATTTATTAGATGATCTTTGGTTTGAGACATGAAGCATTCTGATCGGAGTTTGTACAGATTGACAGTTCAACCAGTTATGGCATAAGAGACTTGCTCATTTGCATTATAGAGCTCTTCCCATTCTTGGGAATATGGTGATGGGGATTCCACAACTTTGTGTTGAGAATGATGGAATTTGCAGAGATTGTGCTCTTGGCACGAATGCCAAGGGATATTTTTCGAGCAATGACAACAAATCCAAGGGGATCTTGTCCATTCATATTTGTGTGGACCTATGACAGTTTCTTCCTTGAGTGGATCTGGTCTCATGGATGAGATAGTGGAAATGACTATGAAAGGTTGGTTACAGTGACGGGTTGGACACTTTAGTATATTTGGGTGTCAAGTTCACATTCACGTACCCAAGGAGAAAAGGATGAAGTTATACCTTTCAGTCAGGAAGGGTACATTTATCGTGAATCGTCGAAGGAATATCGGATCTACACCTCAGGTCAGAGACATATTGAGGTGAGAAAAGATGTTTCCTTTGAGGAGGAGGTATCCTTTAGGATATCTAGAGGATCTCACATGCATATTGATAGTGAGACGCAGGAGGAGATGGTGTCTTCTCCCCCTCACCCTTCAATAGTTCAGAGGGAGCCAATTGAGCCCATTGATACAGTTGATCTTGTTGATCTAGTTCATCTAGTAAATCATGTTGATGTTTCTAGAGATATTTTAGTAAGCTAGCAAAGGCCTGCTTGGGCTCATCAGACTTTGCAGGAGGCAAATGTTAGAAAAAATAGGATCGCAAAGCAATAAAATAAACAAATGCGGAAATAAAACACAAAAAATAAACAATACAAAAGAGACACATATATACGTGGTTCACCCAGTGTGGGCTACGTCCACTACAGAAATTTTCAGGTCCTTCCTTTATTATTATCCAGCAAATGAAGGCATACAACCTACAACATACCCATTGTAACTTCCTCTTCTTTCTCTCACAGTCTCCTCACTCGTAATACAATATTCGCAATAATATATAGTTGCAATACATTTCCCTCATAAAAGAGGGTTTCCTTCTAGGGAAAAAAACCCTAACATAACTTCTACCATCATATTTTTGACCTTATAATGAGTAGTCAAAATTTACTATGAAATTACAATATACATTTACAAGGAAATTTTTCTTTCGGGAGCCCACTTACCCCTGGACTCCCCATCCAAGGGGATATCCCCACTACACTCCCCCGCATGGGGGAGTGTACATTCTTACAGGGTGTAAAGTCTTCATGGGGTATAAACATGGCTGAAAACAAAGACCTATGAATCAGGAAGTTAATCAAGCTCCACAACCAACAATCTCCCACTTGGAGACTGATCTCAACAACTCCATCGTTTTTGTATATGTTGGAATATGATCCTTCTTAGACCTGGAAAATTTATCATATTCATATTCATGCTTGAATACCAACTGAAACTAAGAAAGAACTCAGTTTCTCCCTGGTTACTCCCTTAGTTAACATGTCTGCAGGATTCTAGCTAGTAAGTATCTTTTCCAACTTCAAATGTCCATCTTCCACGAAGGATCGTATGAAATGGTACCAAAGTTGTATATGTTGAGTCTTCAAACAGAAGGATGTGTTATTTGCAAGATGAATGGCACTCTCATTGTCACAATACAACCTGTTATTCTCTTGCTTCTTTCCCAAATCCTCCATAAACCTCTGTAACCAAATAATCTCTTTACTAGCCTCTGTAGAAGCAACATAGTCTGCCTTTGTTGTTGAAAGTGTAACAACCTTTTGCAGTTTTGAAATCCAACTTACTGTTGTTCCACCTATAGTAAAAACATACCCCGTGGTGATCTTCCTGCTATCTTTATCATGTGCCATATTTGAATCAACATATCCCTATAGAACAATGTTTGAACCTTCAAAACATAATGTATGAGTAGAAGTACCTCTCAAATACCTAAGAATCCACTTTATTTCCTCCCAATGTTCTTTACCTGGATCATTCATATACCTGCTCATAATTCCCACTGCATGTGCAATATCTGGTCTTGTGCAAACCATCGCATACATCAAGCTGCCAATTGTTGATGAATAAGGGACCCTGGACACGTATTTTATCTCCTCCCCTGTCTTGAGGCACATTTCCTTAGTTAATTTTAAATGGTTGTCCAAAGGTCTACTAAATAGTTTTGCATTCTACATTCTAAACCTCTCCAATGCCTTCTCTATGTACTCACCCCGAGACAATGTCAATTTGTGATTTTTCTCGTCCCTTGTTATTCTCATACCAAGGATTTTCTTTGCAGCACCTAAATCCTTCATCGCAAATGAATTAGCTAAATTATTCTTCAGCACATTTATATCCTGCATATTAGACCCTGCAACAAGAATGTCATCTACATACAATAGCAATATAATATAAAATGCATTTTCTAGCCTTTTAAAATAAACACAATGATCAGAATGACATCTACTATAACCTTGTTCTATCATAAACCTGTCAAACTTCAAATACCACTTCTTTGGAGCTTGCTTTAGGCCATACAATCTCTTCTTCAACCTGCATACCAAATTCTCATTCCCTTTGACCTCATACCCCTATGGTTGTTGCATATAAATATCTTCCTCCAAATCCCCATGGAGAAAAGTTGTTTTTACATCTAACTGTTCAAGATGAAAATATTCTACTGCCACAAGATTTAAAATAGTCCTAATTGAAGGCATTTTAACAATAGGAGAAAATATTTCATCAAAATATATACCTTTCTTTGTGCAAACCCATTTACAACAAGTCTATCCTTGTACCTCTTTTTGCCTCCATCTTCTTCCTTCAACCTGTAAACCCATTTATTATGCAATTTTGTTTTTCCTTCAGGTAATTGAACCATATCCCAAGTCTGGTTATTTACCAGGGAATCCATTTCCTCTTTCATTCCTTGATCCCACTTCTTTTTGGTATCTACCTGCATTGCCTCTTCATACCATTCTAGTTCACCAGAATCAGTCAACAATAAATAATACAATGAAGAAGAGTATCGTTTAGGGGGTCTACTTAACCTAATATATATTCTAACAACACTTGCAGGAGTTTGAGGTACTTGTTGCTCCTATTGTTGTACATTTTTATTTTCTGGTTCCTTTGGAATTTCTTTTTCAATGATCTCATCAAGCACCATGTATTCTGGTTTTTCTTTTTCTTGTATCTTTCCCTACAAATGATCTTTGTACATGACCTTCTCAGTGAATATGACATCTCTACTCCTAATTATTTTTTGATTTTCATAATCCCATAAGTGATAACCAAAATCATTAACACTGTATCCAATAAAGGTACACTTCATGGAATTTTCCTCAAGCTTTGTTCTATTTTCTTTATCAATATGGACAAATGTTTCACAACCGAAAGTCTTCAAAAAAGAATAGTTTATCTTTTTACTTGTCCCTTCCTCCTCTGGAATTCCACCATCCAAAGAGCTTGAAGGTCATCTATTTATTAAGTAAACAATAATATCTACAACATCTGCCCATAACTGTAAGCACAAACCAACATGCAATCTCATACTCCTTGTACGCTCCATGATTGTCCTGTTCATCCTTTCTGACACACCATTTTCTTGTGGTGTTCCTGGAACTGTCTTCTCTCTACAAATACCATGGTATGAATAGTAATCATCAAACTCCTTGTTGCAATATTCACCTCCATTTTCTGATCTGAGACACTTCAACCTTTTTTTTGTCTCATTCTCAACCAAAGCTTTCCATTTCTTAAAAGTATCAAAACATCATATTTTTGTTGAATGCAATAAACCCAAGTTTTTCTAGTTGCATCATCAATAAAAGTAACATAATAACGAGATACACCAAGAGATGACACCCGAGTTAGTCCCCATACATCTATATGCACAAGCTCTAACCTTTCACTCTTATTTTCATTTCCGACTCTAAGAAATATGACTCTCTTTTGTTTTCCATAAACACAATGCTCCCATGAATCCAAATCAATTTGTGTAATATCTGGCAACAAATTTTTTTTGTGAAGTATTTGCATCCCCTTCTCACTCATGTGTCCAAGCCTATGATGCCACAATGTTGTATTCACTCCTGTAGAAGCTAAGGAGATAGAAGATTCAGTATTACCAGTACATAAATACAATGTACCTACCTTCTATCCTTTTGCTATCACCAATGATCCTTTGGTGACCTTCCACACCTTATATGTAAATATGGATATACAACCTTCACTTGCAACCTGCCATGTTGAAATTAGATTTTTCCTTAGATATGGAACATGTATTACCTCTTTCAACAACCATTGGTTTCCATTGCTTTGTTTTATTTTTACCTTTCCCATTCCAACAATTTTGCATGGTGCATCATCACCCAAATGAACCTGTCCAAAATCACCTTGAACATAATCTAGAAAATGTTTCCTATGGGGTGTGGCATGAAATGAAGCCCTTGAATCTACTACCTAAGACTCAGAAATATTATCTATAGAAAGAATCAAAGAATGTTCTAACACTTCACCTATTACATTTGCTTCATGATTTTTCTCTTGTTGTCCATGTCTTTGTTTCTTTGGAGCTTTGCAGTCTTTCTTCAGATGTCCTTTCTTCCCACAATTCCAACACTCTATCTTTCCAAATATGGATTTGGATTTTTCCTTCATAGAATTCCCATGGTTCCCTGAGCCCTTTCCTCTATCCTTTTGTCTTCCCCTGTTATCCATGTTTAATGCATTACTTGATGTCTCACCTATGTTTTTCTGTCGCATTTCCTCACTAAGGATAACACCAACAACATCATCAAATTTTAAAGTGTTTAAACTAGAGACAGAGTTAATTAGATCCATAACCACGTTGTTCCATATTTTTGGCAGTGAGACCAATATTAGAAGATCCTTGACCTCATCATCAAATTCCAATTTTACAGATTGATTAGTAATTGTATTAAATTCATTTAAATGATATGCAACAGACCCACCTTCTGACATCTTCATATTAAATAATCTCTTCATTAGAAATACCTTATTGGACACTGAGGATTTTTCATATAGTTTAGCCAATGTGTCCATCATCTCCTTCGCTGTCATTTATTTCTAAATATTGAAAGCCACTGACGCTTCTAGGCTCAGTCGTATCATTCCTAGTGTCTTTATATCAAGAACCTCCCATTCTTCATCCTTCATGCCCATCAAATTATTTTCTTTTCCACCCAATGGTGGGAATAGATCCTTTTGATATTAATAATCTTCCATCTTCATCTTCCATAACTGGTAGTTTTGGCCATTAAATTTATCGACCCTAAACTTTTCATCTTCCGCCATTGCTCCCACTCGAACCAGGAACCCTCTTTTCCTGTGAGTTACCTTTCTCCCTGATACTAGTTGTTAGAAAAAATAGGATTGCAGAGAAATAAAATAAAACAAATGCGGAAATAAAACATAGAAGATACACAATACAATAGAGACACATATATACATGGTTCACCCAGTGTGGGCTACGTCCACCAGAGAAATTTCCATGTCCTTCCTTTATTATTATCCAACAAATGAAGGGATACAACCTACAACACACCCGCTATAACTTCATGTTCTTTCTCTCACAGTCTCCTCACTCATATTACAATACTCACAATAATACATTTCCCTCATAAAAGAGGGTTTCCTTCTAGGGGAAAAAAACATAACATAACTTCTACCATCATATATGTGACCTTATAATGAATGGTCCATATTTACTATGAAATTACAATATACATTTACAATATACAATATACCTTATATGGAGAGATGCCATGATGGAGGAGTATCAGTCCAACATGAAGAATGATGTGTGGGATATTGTTCTGAGACCCAAAGGGAAGTCTATGGTGACTCCCAAGTGAATTTATAAGATAAAACATGCAACTGATGGGAGAATCAAGAAGCACAAAGTGAGATTTGTGGCTAGAGGATTCTATCAAGTGGAGGGAATAGACTATGAGGAGACCTTTTCTCATGTTTCTCAATATACCTCCATTTAGACGATTATTGCACTTACTTCATCTTTGGGTTGGAAATTACATCATATGGATGTGAGGACAACTTTCCTCAAATGGAGAGATTGAGGAAGAGGTGTATATCAAGCAACCAGATGGTTTCATGATTCATGGAAAGGATTCCCATGTGTGAAGGTTGAAGAAGGCCCTGTATGGACTCAAGCAAGCACCTCGTGCTTGGTATGCAAGGATTGATGGATACTTGATGAGTTTGGGTTTCAACAAGAGTGTTGTTGATGCCAACCTGTACTATAATATTGTTGATGGTGAGACCCTGATTTTGATCTTGCACGTTGATGATTTATTTCTCACTGGAGAAGAGCATATCATTGCTTGGTGCAAGCATGAGTTGGCCTCTGAATTTGATATGAAGGATCTTGGCATGATGCATTACTTCTTGGGGCTTGAGGTGTGACATAAAACTAATGAGATATTCTTGAATCGGGGGAAGTACATAGTTGATATCTTGACGAGACTTTGGATATTGGACTGTAATTCCATGACCACACTAATGATGATGAATCTGAAGAATTTGAGTGTGTCTTCTTTCGATTCAGAATTGATTGATCCGACCATATACTAGAAACTGATTGGATCATTGAAGTATCTGGTTAACACCAGGAAAAATATTCTCTATGCAGTGAGTGCACTTATCCAATTCATGAGACAAATACATTGGGTGGATGCGAAGCATGTGTTGAGTTTTTTGTGAGGCACAGTTGGATATGGCCTAACACATTCTTCCAGTGTTGATATGAGACTACATGGATATGTTGATTTAGATTGGGTAGGGAGCACAGTTGGCAGGAAGAGTACCTCAGGGTGATACTTCAATTTTGGAGTTTTTATGGTTTTCTGGTGTAGTAGGAAAAAAAAATTGTGGCTTTGAGTACCACAGAAACCGATTATATTGCAGTATGTATGGCAGTAAGTGAAGCAGTGTGGATCAGTTATTGGATCCAAAAGTGATTAATTACATTTGAGATATGGTGCAGATGAAGGAAATACTAGTGGAGTACCTTCCTATAGATGAGAATATTTCATATGTTCTCACTGAGCCTCTTACTAAGTCGAAGTTCGAGTACTTCTGTGATAAAATTTGGAGTGGAATGCCCCTCTCGTTAAGAGGGAGTATTGATGACTGCAACTTTGTGAGACATTCTTCTGTGACGATACTCCTCGATGGAATGAATTGATTATGAAACTTAGCGATAGACTAATAAGTTGTATTGGGTTGGTTCCCAATGACCTTTTGGTTTTAGCCCATGTTGTTGAGATATCTCTCTAGGTCTTCTCCTTAGAGTAGTGGGTTGGGTCGACCTGTGAGGACACTCTCTCGATATTCTCCCCAGGGTAGTGGGAAGGATCGATATGTGAGTGTGTTGTTCCCTCTCCCCCTCTTCTCCTTGATGGAATGATTTGGGTCGACCTGTGATAGGTCTTATCCAAAGTTTTGTTGGGTTGGGTTGGCCTGAGATGGATCTTCTCCCCAGGTGGATGGGCTACGTTGATCTATGGGGATGCCCCTGATATTTTCCCCATATCAGACTGGATTGACTTGGAGAATGCTCCTCTGAGACGGAGTTGAGAATGACACTTGTTAGAGTAGTGACAAGTTGACCTGGGGTGGAACCCAACATCCCATGGGAGTATACCATGAGGACATGTCCCTTGCAAGTTGACCAAGTGGACATGTCATGGGTGAGAAGGTCCTTGACGATGCACTATGGGTGAGTAGGTCCTAGTGCCACACTATGGGTGAGTAGGTCCCAGTGTATTCTAGTGGTGATGAGGCCCTAGAAAAGGTCCACATTAGGTGTAGCCATGTGTGACATTATGATGCTACCAGTATCATGGTCAGAGGACCATGGCATAGCCTGCAAGGCTATGAGAACCAAAGGAAAAACATCATGTAGAATAACTCCCTGGCTAATAGGGAGTGTTGATGTTTCTGATAGTTGTGGGATATATTCATCTTTGGGACAACCTTTACTATAGAAGAAGTTACTAAGAAATAAAATGAAAACCATTGAAATAATTAAAGAATCCCTAGAAGATATATATTGCTCCTCGAGTCAAGTTGACCTGCTAGAAAAAGATAAAGTAAATATATTTTCTAGAAAGGATGGGTCATCCCCACTGGAAAAGTTCACTGGTCAAATTAGTATAAATAAGGGTGGTTCCATTCTCATTTGACACGCTCTCTCACATATCATAGCGAAATTTTATAAGAGAGTTGCAGTTGCAACCGCTGAAGGAAGGAAGGCACAAGTCTCATATCTCTCAGTCTTCGTGGTGTGCTAGAGGTGGACTAGTGCTCTAGCACTCTGGATAGGGTTTACATTGTTGAGTTCTCTCCTTTTTGAGATAAGTATTGCTAAATTCTTTCTTATTGGTTTTCTCTAGTGAATAGAGCTTGTTCATGGTTATTTTGTCTTTGGCATGGATCTTCTCTATAAGAAAAGGTGTTGGGTTTTCTTCCCTTGTGTAGAAGGGTTTCCCAGGATAACTACTATGCTATGCTTGGGGTTGGCACAAGTAGGTGCCTATGGTTGGGTGGCGATGGTGCAACATTTCCTATGAAGAAATAAACATACCTATTTTTTTGTAATTTTTTCTTGGTTAATCTTCTTGAGATCCTGATTATTTATTGCAGTTGGGAACTAGTCTAGTATTAAAAAATTCAACATGTTCTACATGGATATGAGTGATATTCATCAGTTTTGTGCTAGGTGATTTTGTGGAACTCACACCACTTTCCAGTTTCCTTATTTGACTTCCCATTACCCTTGTTTGCATGCGGATTGGACTGGTTTTCTTGAGATTGGCTCTCCTTGCTCTGTCCCTTTTAATATGAGTTAGGGCCACCTTTACCATAATTTGTTTGTGGCATATTTGCATATGAAAACTCCCTCTTATTCCTCTACTTGAATTTCTGCTTGATTTTGACATCATATCGATAAGCGACTCATAGTGAGGATATGTCCAAGAAATCCATCTCTATTTCGATGTACCTATGTAGGCCACTATGGTACTTCAAAACTAGATGTCACTTGGAGTCTTTTATACCTAGCTTTGAGTGCAAGGTATGTAATATGTCGATGTATTTCAACATTATATGGTCTCTCTCCTAATGTAGAGTCATCCATCTTGTGTATTAGTCATCATAGCTTCCAATGAGGTAGAAATCATCCTTGAGGGTATTAACAAAGGTTGGACAAGTGGCTCCTATCATGAATGTTATATAATTTCTTCATTATGTCTTTCTCGATAACCTTCCCACCAATATTTAACATGAGGAAGGGCTTTAAGGAGTGTGAAGGTGATATTTTTTATTTCAGAATTTTTTTGAACATAATAATAACCCTCTAACATATTGAACCAATTCTATAAAGCATCTGCATATGTATAGACTTCAAATAATGGGATATCAAAATTAACTTGTACCTTGAAGGGTGTCACGCCTTTGAAATGGCTTCTTGTTAAAGGTTCCTCACCCATCGTCGAAGAATCTGGGTGAATTTTTCCATCATGTCATTCCTCTATAGCATAAGGGCTTCCTCGAGCAACATCTTGATAGGATCTTCTACTCCATCATCTCTCTTTTCTTATGCCACGGGAGGTTGCTCAGGTGATATGGATTATTTTCGACACAAAATGAGAGTGGAGATATAATAAAGCAATGTACAGAGATATCTCGGATATCCAATAATATAACAAAAATGTATCATAGATGCAACCATAAACATAGAGATACAGTAATACACAATTTTCTATTAATGAGCTAAAATGTACAAAGACTGTAAAAATATAGAGTGAAAGACTCGCTAGAATGGTGGTAGCTTCTCTCTGAGAAGAGATGTTTCCGCTAATCACATTCGCAAGAAGATAATTTTACAATGAGGCTCCAAAGGCATTTTTATCATAAAGAAAATCCAAAACCCTAACCCCAGAAGATGAAAAGCCAACAGTTTTGTGAACCTCGTTTTGGGTAGTTTGGTGTATCAACTTCCAGGGGGCATAACTTTGGGGCACACAATAGTTCATTGGAGAGGCATCATCGAGGATATTCATTTTGGGGGCTATAATTGAGAAGATCAATCCAAAAAAACATTCATTTAGGCCCTCAAAATAGCCTCGGAAGTTAAAAACTACTAAAAATAGTAAATTACCAAAATTGCCAGAAAACTATTTTGAGCCAGTTGGAAAAGGTGGGTGGACACTGATATCCACCTGGATCAATCCTCCCTCCTTAGGAAGCAATGGTATCTATTGAATTGAGTGCCCGGGGGATAGGGAAAAGCGTTTGTTGAATCTGCATCTTGATAAGTTGCTTGCCTTGTTGGAGAAGTTGTGTTGCTTAGCTTGTTGAAGGTTGTCACAAACCTGTGGCTGGAAGGGTTGGACCTTTTTAAACAGTCTGGTTACATGAGATTCATGTGTGCAGAAGAAATATTTACACTTTGTTGTAATCTTGTCGACCTTCTTCTATTGGATAGAAGGTGCTTGGACTGAGGTTGCAGTGGTGTTCTTCTCTTCACGCTTTGAATCGACTGTGAAGAAGCTGAATTTTGTAGTATGAGATACTACCTTGCAACATTTTTTAGGTGGGACAATAGTTGGAACTACCTATGGTATTCTGTATAGATGACCCCCCAAAGTAACAATGACACTACGATTTCAAGAATCATAAACAACATGGCACTTCCACATATATGGTTGGCCCAAGAGAACATCACAAACATCTAGTGGGGAAACATCACATAATACATCATCCTTGAAGGGATGGATGTTGTATGACAATTGGCACTGTTGGCTAACACGAAGATCTCATCCCTGGCAAAGCCACCCGATGTTGTATGGTTGCAGGTGTGGTGTTGTCGACAATCCCAACTATTTGATGACCTCTGTTGAGATGAGGTTCTTTTGGCTTCTTCTATCAAAAATAAAATGCAACGGGGTCCCCTTCACCCACATATGTGAATGAAAAAGGTGCTCCCCTTCTTCAAGATTTGTTGGTTCTTCCGGTTGAATCGTTGCGGTTGCGAAAATAGCAGTGGGGTTCGTGTTGATGAACTATATTCTACCAGTATTTTCTTAATCAAATTATGAATCGGGGTTCGTCTCCTTGTCTTTGATCTTGGCCACCAATGAATATTTTGAGCGACATTCATCGGTGTTGTACCATGGTATTTTTTGGAAATCACACCATTTTTTGGTGTCCTTCTTCATCTTTCCATGACCCTTATTTTCTTGTGGCTTAGATTGGTTTTCAGGATGTTGTTTGTTAGGGCCATCTTTATCATACTTTGGTTATTATGGATTCACAGACCCAAAATCACGTTTGTTCTGGTGCTTAAATGTATGCTCGATTTTAACAACATATCGATAAGCAGCACCGAGTGATGAGATGTCTAGAAACTCTATTTCAGTTTGGATGTATCTGTGTAGAGCCCCACGATATTTCATAACCAAATGTTGTTCAGAGTCTTTGATACCTAGCTTGGTGCACAAGGTATAGAAGGTATTGGTGAACTCCAGAACTACTTGGCCCCTCTCTTTCCATAGTGTGGTCCATCTCATGTATTGGTCCTCATAGTTGCCAACAAGGTAATATTGTTCCTTTACCACATCCACAAAAAAATCCCAAGTGGGCTCGGCCCCATATATTCCAGAATCCTCCGTGGAACTTTTCTCCAAGTAGGTTTCCCACCAATGTTTGACATGGGGGAGAGCCTTAAGGAATGAGAAGGTGATCTTTTCCCTATCGGAGAAATTATGAACAGAGAAATAACCTTCTAGTAGATTTAACCATTTTTCTAAGGCATCTGCATCTATCTAACCTTCAAATACGGGAATGTCAAAATTAACTTGTACCTTGAAAGGAGAGGTGCCTCCAAAGTGGCTGCTTGATGAAGATGTGCCTGTTGCTATCGGCAGGGATGATTTTAGGGGCTAAATTTCGCTCATGGGCTAATTTTCCATGTTTTTTCCAAAAACGAGATTCACTATTTTAAAAATGATTCACCCAAATTCTATAGGATAAAATCATTTTACCTTAAAAATCGCCAAAATTTTATAAAAACTATAAATTTTATAAAATTTTAGAAATTTGAATATTTTTTAAAAAATATCGCCAAACATTTATAGTTGACATATGAGGGATTAATAATATTCTCCAAGGTTTCTACATTTTAAAATAAATTTCCATCCTTAAAATCATCCATGGCTATTGGCAAGCATTGAAGGTTGTGGGAAAAATTCTCCATCATTTCATCCCTCTGTCGTGTGAGAGCTTGCTCAAGAAACATATTGATAGAATCTTCTCCTCTGTCATTTTTCTTTTCTTCCACCATGGATGGTTTCTTGGGCGTGAAAGAGTGATTTTCCTCAAGAGAGACAATCTCGAGACCCAACTTTCTATACTCGGACCTCGCCAGGGACATTCACTGAAAAACGATCAAGAGCAACATGCTCTGATACCATTGATCCGGATTATTTTCGGCATGAAATGAGAATGGAGATATAATAAAGAAATGTACAGAGATATCTCGGATATCCAATAATATAACATAAATGTATCATAGATGCAACCATAAACACAGAGATATAGTAATACACAATTTTCTATTAATGATTGAAAATGTACAAAGACTATAAAAATATAGAGTGAAAGACTCGCTAGAATGGTGGCATCTTATCTCTGAGAAGAGGTGTGTCTGCTACTCGCATTCGCAAGAAGATGATTTTACAATGAGGCTCCAAAGGCCTTTTTATCATAAAGAAAATCCAAAACCCTAACCTCAGAAGATGAAAAGCCAACAATTTTGTGGACCCCGTTTTGGGTAGTTTGGTGTATCAACTTCCCGGGGGCATAAATTTAGCATATGATCTTAGTTTGGGGCACACGATAGCTCGTTGGAGAGGTATCGTCGAGGATATTCATTTTGGGGGATATCATTTAGAAGCTTGATCCCGAAAAACCTTCATTTAGGCCCTCAAAATGGCCTCGGAAGTTAAAAGATGTTAAAAATAGTAAATTAGCAAAATTGCCAGAAAATTGTTTTGAGCCAATTGGAAAAGGTGGGTAGGCATTGATATCCACCTGGATCATTAGGCCAGTGAGAGAAATCATCCCCAAGTGAAACTAGCTTGAGACCCAACTCTCTATACCCTGACCTCATCGGGGACATGCACTAAGAAATAACAAGGAGTAGATTGCTCTGATACCACTGATATGGATTGTGTAGGGAATGAAATGAAAAACACACATAGAAGTATATTAGAGAGAATGGTAATATAGTGAAAAACCAACTTATATTAATGAATAAAATAGTGAAATAGTATAGAACACAACTGGCTAGAATGATGGTAGCTTATATCTGAAGAGAGAGAAATGTCGTCTATGCTCATTCGTAAAAAGATAATACAAGAAGTTGAAAGAGTGGTCTTTTAAAATAAATAGAGAACCCTAAAGGACCAAAACCCTAACCTTAGGAGGTGAAGCACCAAAAGGTATTTTTGGGCCCCAAGGTGGTTAGTTGCTTCATCAACTTCCTGGGGATGAAACTTTCACATACAATATCCTTGTTTGAAGTGCATAGTAGTTCATTGGAAATATCTAACTAAGGACTACAAAATTGTGGCATTGCTTGAGTTTGTCAAAGACAAACCCAAGCCTTGAAATTTCACAGAAAACATCACTTAGGGCTTCAAAATGACTGCAGATGTTTAGGACCCAAAAAATCATAAAAAATCATAACAAAACTATCAAGATGGAGAACAATGTTGAGTTAGTGGAAGAGGTGGGTGGCCACCAATATCCACCTAGATCATACCCAGTTCTTTTTTTTTTTTTAACAAAATCGGATATGAGGATTTTATTTAGATATCGGCAGAGTGGGCTGCCAACCCTTACAGATTCAAAATGTGATCTGTTGCTCAGAGTGCAAGATTCTTAATAGCGAACCTATTCATACTTGACTCGATACATGCCGATTAGCCTGCTAATACCGAAGATTTAGCCTAATAGAAGGGCTTCTGAAGGTCCTCATTACTTCCATTATCTATCGTTCTGGAGACACTAGCTGGTTCAGTAACCTTTCTTTGAAGAAGCTTCAGCCGTGGCCTCTGAGATCTTTCCAAGGGCCGTGGTTAGCTCTTCTACTTGGAGTTCCAATTTACAGAGCCGTTTTCCAAGATCTCCCATGAAATTCGCAGCGTCTTTCAACCCATCTTGGATCTCGTCCGACAGATCGTCCTTGATATCCTGCATCTCTATTGCAAGCAGCTCCCACTTGTTTTTGGCTGTGGTATCCTTAATGCTGTCCAGCTCAGACCGGAGAAGCTCAATACGCTCCTGTGGAGTGAGGCTCGGTTTGGACACAGAGTCCTTCTTGTCCATCGCTCTGGAGAGATTCAGCGCAGGAGGAGACCAGAGAGTAGCCAAAGAACACTTGAAGATGAGAGCATGCAGACCTTTCTTCCCCTTATGAAGAGAAACCGGGACAATTCCCCGAGGATCCGCCCAGCCCGAGTAGGATTGCAATCTCTGGACAGGGGATTTCGCGTCCAGCATCATGATGAAGGATCTAGCGATCGGTCGGTTCGTCCTGTTATTCACGTGGAGCTTCACTGCTTGGGATCCGTTTGGCTTAAGGAATGGATTGAAAGGACGTGTCTGCATTCACTTTTATGATTCCTTTACTCAGAAGGGATCCAATATTCGCTTGAGCATCCGCTTGCCCATTCAGGGCTCTCAGCATGTGATTCATATGAGATTCTTTGAATTGACTGAGGAGGAGGGCGGATCTTCTGTACAGCTGAGCTAAAGTGCTGTCCTTGGGGGTTTTTTTGGTTATGAGTGTTTCCAGAACATGCTTGGAGTCGCCGAAAATTCTAAGTGACTGGATTCCCATTTTTAAGGCCTGGAGGAGACCTTGCCATAGTGCGAGAAACTTCGCCTGGTTGTTGGAAGCATGGCCTAAACCCCATGCGTACACAGTATGAATGATGCCTGAAGGGTCAATTATGATTCCCCCACCGCCTGCCTGACCCGGGTTTCCTTTCGAGGCCCCATCGAAGAAAAGGCACCATTCATTGAGAGTCGACCTCCATTGGATAAATTCCTGCTCTTCCAATCTTATTTCCCATTTCCTAATTGGCTTCGATTGAATTTGAGTGATACTGTTATGGTTTTGGCTGAGATCCTTAAGCCATCTGTCTTCCTCCTCCGAGAGTGGGGCAGAGTTCCTAATGTTGGGCTTTCCGTTTATTGCTTCTGCCAGCAACGTTCTAGCTTTGATTGCCACCTGGGAAGGCAGTCTTCCTACTTCATTGAATATCCTGTTATTTCTTTCTAACCAAAGTTTCCAACAGATGAATTTAGGAAGCCACATCCATACTGTTTTGAGGAGGTGCTTCTTGTGCAGGTCAAAAGGGGATAAGGTATGCCAGTTGCTTAAGAAATCTGAAGCCAAAGAGGGTAGACGAGGAGGTACCCCGCCCAGGAGGAGGCTCCATACTTCTTTTGAGTACCCACACTCAAAAAGGAGGTGCTCAGGGGTTTCTTCGTGGTCTCTACACAGAGGACAGCAGGAGGGGCCCTCCCAGCCCCTCTTCTTAAGATTACTGTAGGTTAGAATACTGTTGTGAGTCAACGCCCAGGCAAAATGATCAACTTTGGGGATAGAAGGGAAGAGCCAGAGAGCTTTCCACAGACCTGGGTTTGGGGGGGCCCAGGGGATGTTTGAAACAGCCTTATAACCTGCTGAAGCTGTATAGTTCCCTGTGGGGGAACCCCAGCCTCGTTTGTCTTTGTAGTTGGCCCCGATCGGAGCTTTCCCATGGAGAAACTCTAGAAGGATCATTGCTTCTTCATGCAGCTCCTCCGGATAGCACCCTAAATTCCAGTCTTTCCAGGAGAGATGAAGGTCAGTTTTCCAGAGGGAGATGTCCCAAAGAGTTTTACGATTGTTGGCTGAGAGCCACTCCCCAATATGCATAATGTCCCGGACTCCTATGAGTGGAGGATCGCCGAGAATGGAATCCTCCATGATACGAATTTTTGCTCCGTTCCCCGGGATCCAAGTGAGCTTTGACTGGAAGAATGCGAGAGCTCTAAGGCAAAGGAAGAAGAGTGGGGACCCTTTCGTTCCTTTGGGAGGCCTCTCTAGACAGCGGTCTCGGTCTCCTCGGAAGTATTTTTTCCTGAGGATTTGTTTGGTCCAGGTTCATTTTCCAGTGATCATTCTCCAAAGCAGCTTGCCTCCCATAGCTAGATTATGAACAGCCACATCCCGTATGTTCAGTCCCCCTTCCAGCTTGGAATGCTTGACCTTGTTCCAGTTAATCAGATGGAGTTTTCTCGCGCAATTCTTGCCTCCTTCCCACAGGAATATTCGCAGCATTACATCAATTTTGTTTGTGATTGTTTTGGGAGCAAGCAGGACCGAGCACTGGTAAATAGGAAGGCTTGAAAGGACTGAATTCATGAGCACAACTTTGCCTTCTCTGGTTAGCCAGTTGGCTCCCCAGGCTTGGATTTTGTGCTTGAGCTTTTCCACCAAAGGAAGCCAATGTGCCACCATTGCCCGACCTTTGAAAATCGGAATCCCTAGGTAGATGAAATTATCCCAATCTGAAAGGCCATCCATGTCGAGAATGCGTCCTATTTGCTGAAGTTCCTGAGGGGTACAATTCCAACCGTAGATCTTGCACTTGTTATTGTTGATTTCGCTGCCAGAGCAATGTTTATAGAGATCAAGTTCAGACTTGAAGCTTCGGGTTGTTTTAATGCTGGCCGCTCCCAGAAGAATAGTATCATCTGCAAACTGGGCGTGGCTTACTTCCTTGGTGGAGGGGGTGATTCTGATGCCTGGAAGGGATTTATTTATGAGGCAACTCTTCAGCTGAAAGCTCAGTACAGCAGCTTGAATAACATAGAGCATAGGGGACAGAGGACAGCCTTGTCTGAGCCCCCTAGAGGCTTGGAAGAACTTGGCATGGCGGCCATTGATCAAGGGAGCAATCCAAGGAGCAGAAATGCAGGCCTTTATCCATCCCATAAACTTTTGAGTGAACCCAAATTTCCTCATTACTGTAAACAAGAAATCATGACGAACCCGATCAAAGGCGTTGGCAAGATCCAACTTGACTTCCATTCCTTTCTCTTTTTTTTTACAGCTTGTGTGAATGGCTTCCTGTACTAGGATTATATTATCAAGGATTTGTCTCCCACGAACAAAACCTCCCTGATTTTTCGGGATCAGCTTGGGAAGAATTTTCTTGATCCTGTTTGCTATTATCTTTGTTATGATTTTATACCCGATGTTGCACAGAGATATCGGTCTGAACCTGTTAAAGGTCTTTTCCCCTTTCTCTTTTGGGATGAGGGCGAGAAAAGACGAATTGGTGCTTCCTCCCAATTTGTTGCAGTCCTGAGATTTTCGGACCATCTTGCATAAATCTTTGTTTATTATAT
>ML778464.1:1029983-1082215 GCA_009831015.1 Picea engelmannii
GGTCAAAGTCCGGAGTCCATTTATTCAGGTAAAGACCCTGCGAGCCCATAAAATAGGGACCGTTCCTGAAAATTAGGTCCCGATCCTCTTCAGAAATAAATTCAAAAACGAAAAACCCTCGCCCGACTGGGTAGCAGGTAACCGCATGCGCCAGGTTTGGTTTCCAGTTGCGCTGGATCCAGTCGTCAGTGGTTTTGGAAGACGGCCATAGGCCCATGAACTGCCCCATGAGCCCGCGTTGGGCCAGAGCCAGGGCGATCTGCATTGGTCTCTCCTCTGGAAGAGCTATTTCCGGGATGTCCTCCAGTTTCTTAATGAATTTCGGGATCGCTGGAGTCACCGATTTCTTCCCGCTGCTATTTACCAGCCTGCGAAAGGCCTCTTTGTTCAGGTTCAACGGAGGAGGGGCCGACGCCCCACCCCTTGGCACCGCCATTGGACCTCTCAGCCCACGCTCAAAGATAAAACCCTAGCCCGCTCGCCAGAATCCGCCGAATCCCCTTTTTTGTGATGTACTGGGGTTTTGGATTTGCTATATCGATCATACCCAGTTCTTTAGTGTAGCCTTAATGACTTAATTCAAATCTTGAGCTCCTTTAAAAATACCCAATTCCTTTATTGTCTCCCCCTCCAGAAGGAATCTCATCAAATTATCTAGGCTAATCTACTTATACAGTATATTGAATCATAAATCATTCCTCTTAGATTGAAACTTTAAAGTAGAAAACACGTGAAAATATTATGGAATGGAGGGTATATGAATAATCAATGGTACTGGTCACCAGGCTTAACTACGTTTCTAAATATTTTTTAGCAGCAACCTTATCCTCCCATTCACTTCTTATCTACTTGGCAAACTCATATTTTGTAACGATCCCCCCGGCCAACTTTCGGCCAAGGTACGCCACTTCCAGAGAAAACACTCATGCTCCGACCCCAGTCGGTAACATTCCCAGCCATAGAGCCGGGCCATGCTACTCTAGGGAACACTTTCATTCCCATACTGCGGAACATACAGTAGCATACCCAGTAGTCAACTAAGCAATGCCACTTAAATTTACTCTTTAAACTGCATGCAACTAAAACATATACATACAGAACGCTCGTGGAATCTTTACATATAAACATAAACAAACAATTACTTTATGCAACATACGACTTTTATATTGAAATAACAGTAACTACCGATATGCATCATTTACAGGAAATTACCCATAAGCACACAAGAAATCACAATCACATATATGATAAAATCGTAACATAGGCATGTAAATAACAAAACAACATATCAATATATCATACAATTGGTACTTATCTTAGAAATATTGTCACCAACTGCTTACAGACCGTCCATGAACCTCCCAGCCATAGACTACAGTATTCATCACTCTCAACAGTGAGTCACCCCCGAGATGGGACTGAACTCCACCCAGAATAAAGGGTTTCTTATCCAGGATAAGGCTCATGGACAACAAGAAAGACTCTATCTTAGGTGCTCACTCAATTAACAGCCTACAACCTCTCATTCCCCACATGCTTGTCCCACCCAAGGAAGTGTGCCCCTTCTCTGCTCAACAGTCCCTCGGCTGTCCCACTTCCCTTCCAGGGCTTCAGCAATAGGTCGAACCGAAAGTCTCAGAGCATTGTAGCTGCAGTTTAGAACCTATGGAAATCAATCCCCAACAATTCTCTCACTCAGAAAACTGCTCATGGGCCTGACAACCTGTAACACCTTGTTTCCCCCAGCTTGTAAATATAACTGGACTGGCCAAGAACTATGGTGAACTCATAAATGTGAATATGTGATGTAAATGGACCTTGAGGAAAAGGTCAATAAATGTGAATAACATTTTGAATTTATTGCAGGACTGCTGAGAGGGGATGTGTAGAAAAAGAGACCACGATGGCGGTGGAGGGCACCTGGAAAGGTGGCGTTAACTTCCACCGAGAATTAACACCGTATTTGGACTCCACTGGCCCGGAGAACCAAAAGCATCTCGCTGGCCCCGAATTTAATGTCTCGCAGGTTGGTAGGCGGATAGCTTAATGAGGGATGGGATGGTGAACCACCCATCCGTAGAGCCGTTAGGCCTGACCAGACACGAGGGTAATCGCGCCACACACAACCTCGCAAGAGGATAAGGCGTAAGGCAGAAGCGATTGGGGGGCAGACGTGAGGGGAACTCTAGCATTACGCAGAGTGAGTGATAGCAGAGAGGAAGGATTGCAACCTTCACTCCTGGTCACTGGCAGACAGAGAGACGCAGTCTCACAGCATCGTGGTCTCAGCTCGGGGGTGGCTAGTGGTAAATCTGTTGGGAGTCGCTACGCCTACGGTTGGGTGGAAACGAGCACCCCTCTCAGCAGTTGCACTCACTTCTGGTGTTATTTCTGATAAGTGTTTTACATATTGCATCTTGAAATTCATATACTGACATATATGCTCATAGAACTGTGAAATTGTGAACGATTACAGTATTAGAATGTCTGTGTAGAGTTTTGATAAGAAATAATAGCTATATGCGTATAACAGAAAGACCACGCATGGATTATGTTGATAAATGAATTTAATTATGCATGAGTTGAACCAAATCAGACTTCCAGTCCGTCCTCCGGAACTTGTTTCCCCTTGTCTGTCTCCCGGAATGCCTCGAAATAGATCTCTTCACATAGATTCCCTCCTGGGAAGGGTTTACCAAGAACCTGGAAAAAGGACCTGAATGTGCAAGCCCTAATAACCCTGTACGAGGAGGAATGACCCTCTTAAAATACCGAAGTAACAGCGTAGGGATAAGTATCAATCGACGAACGAGATCCCGTCGGAAGATTCCCGAGTCATTCACGACTGTTAGATTGACGAAAGAAATAAGGGCGTTACATACCTTGCCCCTTTTCCTCTACCTTTGTGAATAGCAAGGAAAATCGGGACCGTAGATCCCCAAGGTCTGTGGAAGTATCTGGACCGTGGGTTTCTTTTTCCATCCAAAGAGCAGTGAGAGAGTACACGGCATGGGACTGATCTGAGTCGTTGGATCTTAGCTAGAGAGCCCGATAGTCGTTGGATCCGTTAGGAGGTGCATGAGGGTTAAGCCCTTGTGAACAAGGGCGAAAGTCACGAGAGAGGAGTCGGTATCGGGGATTCAGAGTTCGGGGTTTCGAGAGTTCTGATGACAAAAGATCGGGACACTCCTTGGTAGAAATCCCGATAAGATCTAGACCGTCCATCTGTGAAGGACACGTGGCGGAGATTGAGAGTCCATCGGTATTTCGGATACCGGGGATTCGAGTTGACAAAGTGGTGTCAAAGTGGATATCGGGGATATCGAGGACGTGAGGAGAGTCACTTGACACCAGGAACCCTGAATCAGCAAGATTTGATCTGGACCGTTTGTTTGGGAGCGAATGCGTGTCACGAGACTACCCACATCTAGGACTCGGGCATAGGAGGTTGGAAGAGGAAGTCTTTCGACTTCACAAGTGGCGAAAGGGCGAGAGCTCTGTGTTGTGGGCCTAGCTGACATCACATCGGGATATCAACACTCGGAATATCAGAGTTCTCGAGGTCGAGGAAGTCGGGACACTTCAAGTCTCAAAACAACGAGATTGGATCAGGGTTGTCCATCAGTTGGGGATACGTGACGGAGATCCAGACTATCGGGGGAAGTCCCGATAGAAGGACAAATCGGTGCATTAGAGTTCGACGTTTCGCAAGTCCTGAGGACAAGACTTCCGGAGCATTCAAAGTCGCGAAAAAGCGAGAGGCGATTAGGACCGTCCATCTTGAGGGGACGCGTGGCAGTGATCGGGGCCTCCAGGAAAAGTCCTGAAAGGAGAATCATCAATCGGGAAATCGCGAGTCGGGATATCGGGAATCTCGTGGACAAGAAGTCTTTGCAACTTGGAATCGCGAAGTCCAAAACCTCGACCAGGGGGAGAAAGCCCCGTTGTTGTGGGGCCTAGCTGACGTCAGGTTGGACAATCGGGGATCGGGATATAGAGAATCCCGTGGACAAGGTGTCCTTGCGGTTCGACATTGTGATGTCCAAAACCCTGATAGGAGATAGGGATGTGGTCACGAGGATAGTGGTCACGTGGACCAAGAATCTAGCCAGAAGGGGCTAAGGACCAAAGATAGGGAGTTGGCTCATCGGAGTTCAGGAGATCGAGAGGTCAAGAACGCTCAGCATCAGAAAAGAAGAAACTCCGAAACCCGAATTTGACTCGGGGAAATACACGGTCATGTGCGGAAGGTCGATCTCCCTTGGGAGGGAAACTTTGGAGACCTCGGAAGCTTCAGGGATTTGAATAGAGAAATGTAGGAGTCGTGTATTGCGATTCCCCGAATCGTGAAAATCCGACAAACTCTTGGCTGGCTTAAGCGCATGGACACCATATAGGGTCATGTAGACAGGACCCCAAGAGAGAAACTTGCCCCTCGCTAGCCCCGTCGTGGTTTGGCGCTTTGTTGTTTCAAGCTTCGGGGTTTGCAGAGTTGAGTGAATCGACATTCCAGTAGCACCGAGTCGCGAAGTGAGAAAAGACGCCATGTTGATTCAGCCCGTAGTCGTGAACTACAACCACATGGAGGTGGAAGAAAAAGAAAGAGCTAGCCTGTGCTAAGCCCTATAGGACTTTGGGGATTCTGATTGTTGATAAATCAACGAAAATTTTTGATTTTGAGTAGTGGGTATGTGACACAACCCGCTTCTTCAATCCCACTCCAAGCTAACCATGTACACCAACCAAAAAAGGGTGGGGAAACAGGCTTCGAAAAGGTGAAATGGTTGTCTCAAGGATAACAAAATGTATGTGTGAAATGGTCATGGAATCATTGACTGGATAACTGAGTGTGTTTCGAAATCACTGTGAACTCTTCGTCAAAAGTGATGGTCAGAATGATGGTCCTTCCCGTTCATAAGGTATTCGTGAGAAAAAACTCCCCATGAGCTAAGTTTCCCCATGATATGAATGCATGTCCCCAACTTGACACTTGTCTTATCGGAAGTTACTTTTGTCCACTTGTCCCCAACTTTAGAACTTATGATAAAATAATTATCCTTACTTTATGTTTTAGGAAATATTAATATAATATTCCCTTGACTTTTGGCCCTCCCTTTCCCTAACTGGTGAAGTTTAGTCCCCCCATCTCTTTTATCGCGGTCAGTCTGCGTCCAGTGATGTATTTAATATTAATCACGAGTTATGTACAAAGTAGGTGCATTGGCCCTTGACATCCAGGTGTTCTGGCCTAATAGAAAAACATAAGCATTTTGGCTTATAATACTGACTCAACAGCCTATAATGCGTATCATATACATAAAGGTTTGTTGACCTTAGTATTGTGCGCACTTTAGTTACTGCGCGTGGTATCCGCTATCCTCAAGGTTGCTTGCACTTTAGTTACTGCATGCGGTATCTTGTGATGTGCATATTACATCATTTTACTGCGCAGCTCATGCACGCACTATGCCACATGATGTGCATTATCAAATGAGGTCAAAACAGCTCACCAGCTTAAGTATATTTATATTACATTTACAATTGGGTTCGGTTGAGGGATATTACATATTTGTTGGCAACATCATTGAAGGACTCATCAAGCATAAACAACACTCCATGCCTCACAATGTTCATTACTCTCTTCATGTTCCGAGTGGTGATATTCTTATGATTGAGCTCATGTAGATGGTATATGGTGATTCCCTCTTCCTAATTATTGTTGTCCACATCTTTCTACCAGATTTAACCTCCAAAGAACAATGTATTTTACCAATTCTACCTCTCTTCCCATTCACCCCACCATTTTTTCTGTTGGTAGTTGTTCTTCTAGTTCCAGTGCCATTCCCCTTGGTTTGCAAGAGACGAGTCTTGGTTGTGAGATCAATGGCAACATTGGGCCCGACCTTCTTCAACTTTGCTACCTCAACCATAATCTTTTTCTCTTCAATTTGACAATGCTTAATTTTGATCAACGAAGGCCCTGATAAAGTCTCCAAAACATACCGATTAAATAGAGACTCTTGCATTTGATCAAAATAAGTATTCACATGGAAGGAAGATGCGATGACGTTGATCGACAGGGTTTTCACCATCAAAGTAATTAATTTCCCCAGAAAACAAACTAGAATCTTATTAATAGATTGCAATGAAGTGATCTCTGTCTCCTTCTTAACTTTCTTGTCAAAGAAATAATGTCAGGGAATGAGAATGAACCCTAATGCCAAACAATTTTGCATGACTTTCCTAAAACCGAATGCTCTTGCAGTGTAGTGAATGTTATTGTAACACCCTCAATATATCATAATGAATGATGTTACAGATGAATGAATGAAGGATGACCTACACCCGCTACCAAACCCTGGAACAAAGATAAAAAAAGATGTCAATAATCAACATCCAATCACAAAACAGAGAAATAATTTGCAAAATAATTTCATTTAATATAAAAAAATCCAACCCTGATCATATCATAGGTTGAAGATAAATCATTTATTTGTACGAGCAAAACAATATCCTTACAAAGAAATAATAATAAAAATGAAACAACACCCCACCTACTCCTCACACCCCTTTTGGATGATTTTAATGTTGTTACATCTTTATCGAATCCATTTTTCTATGATTTCACTCTCAAAAGTTTGTATCGTCATGGACTAGATGGTAATAACATCCCATTTAACCTCATGGTAATAATATTTTTTCTTCATATCCACTTAAATTTCTACTAAATGAATATATTAACTAATATTATTTGCGATGGTGACATAGTTTATAGATGTAGCCATTCTATATTATATGTCGTCCCTTCGCATTGTAACAAAAAATAATAATATTATAATATTCTTTGGATTCTTTAAAGAAGATGTCACTTCATTTCGAGAGTATATTTATATTACATTTACAATTGGGTTCGGTCGAGGGATATTACATATTTGTTGGCAACATCATTGAAGGACTCATCAAACATAGACAACACTCCATGCCTCACAATGTTCATTACTCTCTTCATGTTCCAAGTGGTGATATTCTTCTGATTGAGCTCATGTAGATGGTATATGGTGATACCCTCTTCCTATTTGTTGTTGTCCACATCTTTCTACTAGATTTAGCCTCCAAAGAACAATGTATTTTACCAATTCTACCTCTCTTCCCAATCACCCCACCATTTTTTTTGTTGGTAGTTGTTCTTCTAGTTCCAGTGCCATTCCCCTTGGTTTGCAAGAGACGAGTCTTGGTTGTGAGATCAATGGCAACATTGGGCCCGACCTTCTTCAACTTTGCTACCTCAACCATAATCTTTTGCTCTTCCATTTGACAATGCTTAATTTTGATCAACGAAGGCCCTGATAAAGTCTCCAAAACATACCGATTAAATAGAGACTCTTGCATCTGATCAAAATAAGTATTCACATGGAAGGAAGATGCGATGACGTTGATTGACAGGGTTTTCACCATCAAAATAATTATTTCCCTAGAAAACAAACCAGAATCTTATTAATAGATTGCAATGAAGTGATCTCTGTCTCCTTCTTAACTTTCTTGTCAAAGAAATAATGTCTCGGAATGAGAATGAACCCCAATGCCAAACAATTTTGCATGACTTTCCTAAAACCGAATTCTCTTGCAGTGTAGTGAATGTTATTGTAACACCCTCAATATATCATAATGAATGATGTTACAAATAAATTATGAAGGATGACCTACACCTGCTACCAAACCCTGGAACAAAGATAAAAAAAGATGTCAATAATCAACATCCAATCACAAAACAGAGAAATAATTTGCAAAATAATTTCATTTAATATAAAAAAAGCCCACCCTCATCATATCATAGGTTGAAGATAAATCATTTATTTGTACGAGCAAAACAATATCCTTACAAAGAAATAATAATAAAAATGAAACAACACCCCACCTACTCCTCACACCCCTTTTGGATGCTTTTAATGTTGTTACATCTTTATCGAATCCATTTTTCTATGATTTCACTCTCAAAAGTTTGTATCGTCATGGACTAGATGGTAATAACATCCCATTTAACCTCATGGTAATAATATTTTTTCTTCATATCCACTTACATTTCTACTAAATGAATATATCAACTAATATTATTTACGATGGTGACATAGTTTATAGATGTAGCCATTCTATATTATAGGTCGTCCCTTCACATTGTAACAAAAAATAATAATATTATAATATTCTTTGGATTCTTTAAAGAAGATGTTACTTCATTTCGAGAATATATTGTCGTCCACTATGTGTCCATCGACATCAAAGTCACGTAATGAAACACCACAGTAAAAGGTTATTCGTCAAACAATATCAAAGTCGCGTAAAAAAGTAAAAAAGTTATTCGGAATTTTGTTTGTTACTATGTCCATCTTGTTTTTACGATGAGGACAAAGGTTAACATATATTAAATAAAATAAAATCCTAACGTGTAATATCAACCACCTCATTTTCCCAATTAGAAAAGTCACTTTCCCCATCAAATCTCGTTCTCGTTATCCATTTATAGCATGAAATTAATAAATACACTAACTTTAACATTTTGTGACTTTTAGACTTCCATTATTTTCTTCACATTATAAATTAACAAAATTATTGATGTCCCATCGGATGAATCTCATGTTATATGATGGAGTTTCTCACCCTTTAAAACACGATTAAGAATAAAATTTTCAAAGATCTCAACTTTATTTCAACTTTAGTGGAGAAGATATTCTCTCTATATAATTATAATAATTTATAATAATTTAATTTAAAATATAATTTAATTAGATATTAAATTGGGGTATGAATTTTCTTTTAGATTTTAATTTGTAAATTAAAAAAACACATTTTCATAATTATTATATTTACTTCACTCGTTTTATACACTTTAACTAAGTGTAGGTTCACATATTGAAGAGTGTATCTCTCCATGCATTTTAGATTGATTAAGTCGGACTTTGTTAAAATGAATATTTTACAATATGTTATGTTTTAGGGTTTGCAGCTGATCTAAAAGTTATGTTTCCTAGTGTCGTCGCTCTATGATGGGGCCTGTAGGGGGCGAACTCCCTTTTTTACAAGTTTGTTCGGTTTGAGTTGTACTCCTTCCTCGACCAGTGGGGCGAGAGATGCAGACCCTTCTCAAGAGCCGATCCCTGAAGAATCACTTCAACCAATTAGTGGTATGAATAAATGGAAGGTCGGACACTGTATTCTAAAGGTAGGAAAAATACCCAAATATGAAATTTGTTCTGAATGAATGGGAAGCTATGTTCAATTCATGAAAGACCACACAATTATTGGAAAAGTTTTGGGGATTTTTCCTACTGAACGAGATTTAGTTAGTTGGATCAACTCTGCCTAGAAACCCAAAGGCCATATAGAGCTCAAGCTTAGATCAAAAGGGTTTTTCTGGGGTCGTTTTGAGGTCCTTAACGACATTTTTTGCTAGACCGTGCTTAACATGTCATTGAAGGTAGATGCTAGACTAAACAAAATGTGTACTCCTCAACTAGACCTTTTCAACGAGGTACCCAACACCCCAAACAGAGATTGTATGCAAAAGTTACAATCTCGGGAAGTTGACGTATCAACTACCCCCATTATGGCCCACAAACCTTTTTGTGTTTCATCTTCCAAGGTTAGGGTTTTGAATGTTTAGGGTTTTCTCATTTATGCTTTATGTTAAAAAGGCCTTTGGAGCCTCATTGTAATCATCTTCTTCCAAATGTTCGTAGCCATCACATCTCTTATCAAAGATAAACTACCACCATTCTAGCGAGTTCAGTTCGCTCTGCATTTTTACAGTTCCTGTACTTTTTGTTCAATAATAGAAATTGTGTATTACTGTATCTTTGTTTTTCTTGCAATATTTTTGTGTCTTCCTTTGTTATATCTCTACCTTCATTTCATTCTCAAAATAATATGGACCAGTGGTATCAAAGTAGTCTACTCATTGTCGTTTCTTAATGCATGTCCTCGACGAGGTTAGGGTATAGAGAGTTGGATCTCAAGCTAGTTTCTCTAGAGGACAAATGCTCTCACCAAACGAAACGAACTCCCATGGTGGAAGAAAAGAGAAACGAGGGAGAAGGAGATCCTATCAAGTTGTTTCTCACAGAAGTCCTCATGCAATAGAGGAACGAGATGATAGATAATTTTTCCTAAATCCTTCAACAGTTTCCGACAACAACAGATGCATATTCGTCAAGCGACCACATTGGAAGCATTGACCCCTTCAAGGTACAAGTTAATTTTGATATTCTCATATTTGAAGGTCGGATAGATGAAAATGATTTGGAAAAGTGGTTAAATATACTAGAAGGATATTTCTCTATCCACAATTTTTCCAATAGGGAAAATATCACATTTGCGCTCCTTAAGGTTGTCCCCCATGTAAAAGATTGGTGGGAGACTTACTATGAGGAAAAACAAACAAAGGAATCTGGAATGTTTGTGGTCGAGCCCACATGGGACTCTTTTATGGATGGAACAATATTACCTCATTGGAAACTATTACGACCAGTACATGAGATGAACCACACTACATTAAGAGAGGGACCAAACATGGATGGAGTTCACAAATACCTTCCATACCTTGCACACCAAGATGGGTATCAGAGACTCTGAGTGGCATATGATTCTAAAATATCATGGGGGTCTACATAGGTACATTCAAACAAAAATGGATTTTTTGTACATCTCGTCACTGGGAGCATCTTATTGATATATTGTCAAAATCGAGCATAAATTTAAGCAGTGGAATAAGTGGGAGTTCGGGTTTGCAAATCCACAACAAACGAAGTATGGTAAAGGCAAACCTAACTCACAGAAAAATCAACCTCAATACAACCAGTCCAAACTGTAGGAAAAGAATGGTAATGGGAAGATGAAGCAAGACACTGGAAAGTGGTGTGAGTTCCACACAAGCCCCTGGAACAACACCGATGAATGTCACTCGAAATAGTCATTGGTGGTCGATCTCAAAGAAAAAGAATCAAAACTTGATTTAGACACTAATTCAAATCACAATAAAAGGAAACAAATCATCGACGTAGAACCCACTACTACCATTGCAACCACAACAATCCAACTAGAGGAACTAGAGGAGCCTAAGGAGGGGAAGTTCCTCTTCCATTCGCAGATCTGGGTGAAGGGGACCCCACTGCATTTCATTGTTGATAGTGAAAGACAAAATAACCTAATCTCATCAAAGGTCGTCAAGCCATTGGAGTTTCTGTCAACACCACACTCATAGACATACAACATCAGGTGGCTTTTCCATGGACGAGATCTATGCATCATCAAGTGGTGTCTCTTGTCCTATGACATCAATCCCTTCAAGGATGAGGTACTGTGTGATGTTGCCACACTAGAAGTCTATGATGTTCTTTTAGGCTAGCCATATATGTGGAAGCATCATGTTGTTTATGAGTCTCGACCTTTGTAACATACCCAGTGATCCAGGGGATCAAAATATGCTCAGAAATCAAAGTGCTTAGAATTGCTTGAAAACATACTCGTACGTAGGCCTCATCCTCACTATCTGTTGATGGGCAAAATTGACTATCCGTCAACTGGAAGAGCGAGTCCGGTCTGAGGTTGTCTAAATAACCCAAGCCGTTTGGTGTATCTCATTCTGACGGGTTTAATGGCTCCATTAGCCAATCTGAGAATCCTAAAAGAAACGAATAAAAGAGAGAAATAACTAACTAATTACTAAACACACTATATATATGTACATGTGTTCTAATGTAACTGTAGTTGTTGTATTTAAGCAGAAGATATACAAGTCTCATTTATTTACATGATTTACAAGATGCAAATTTTAATCGAAACGTATGAAAATCAATGGTAAAATGATTGCTTCTAGGAAGCAGATAAAGATAGCACATAAAAATATTTATTGTTTTTCTTTTATAAATTTAAAGAATCTTACAAAAAAGTTAATAAAACATGAACATGTGGATAGTCAAGGTTGAACCATACATTTATTGTATCATTCATAAACAACTTAACTAAATAACACACATAATAACCTGTCGCTAATCAATGAAACTGGTATTTATCTTTCTATGTTGTATGAGCTCCTGCCTGTACTATTGTTAAGAGAAACCTATAATAGAACAATACTAGCACTTCCAGAATACATTCAAAGAAGTATTTGATATTGGAGTAAATTAATAACAACAGGAAGACAACTAATTAAAAATCGTGTGATCTTAAGATAATCGATATTTAAGAACGAAAGTAAACTCAATTCTAGGTATTGATATTATCCATCATTTAACATTAGAAATAAATTCCATAATAATCAAATGATTGATTGATCACACATAAAAAATGGAACAATAAATTATGGGCAGCATATAACAGTTAACAGTATGAAAATGCCATATGATTGACAAGCTAAAGCTAAAATCAACCGTTATAACATTTTCATAATATAACAATAATGAAAGAATGAAATGGAATAAGTATCACACAGGTTTAAATCCAAAGATGAATTACTTTCCCATATTCTTTCTCAAAATCACATGCCCATATTGTAGTCCTAGAAGAATTGTTTTGGATAATAAACTCTTAAAGATTGGAAAAAATTAATATATAAATAATAATAATTAACCATGTATTGATAAAAAAAACTAAAGCTATTTAAATCAATGCATAATCAATTATTGAAAGAATATGAATATATTATATGAAAATAAAACCATTTTACTTACAGGACAAAAGCCATCAAGCAACTTGGAATTCCATATTCTTTTTTAAAAATACTCGTCCATTCTCCCAAAGCTTCCAGCCATCCATTACTCCATTTAAAAAGAAATAAAAAGTTTACAAAACAATAATATACAAAAGAGAAAGGATCAAAATCCTCCTCTCCAATTCTTGGATCCTCTATGGCTCTGATCTTTCTCATATATTTATAAAATGAATGAACAGTCTGGGTGTCACTATTAATTTCCGCCACCTGAAATTTGCCTCTAAAAGAGACCCAAATATCTCTCAAATCGTGCATTTGTTTGGAAAAATATTTATGCAAAAGGTAAATGGGTCCATTTTGGTTCTGGGTTTTCAACTGTTTCTCCAAATTCCTCACGGTTTGGCTGCAATCAGTCCTGCAAAATTGTGTGTCTGATCTTGACGCCTTTCCAAATTTTATCTGTTGTTGCTCATAAAATTATTTGTAGAAATCCAAAATTATTTTTGGATCAATCATGTTGAACGCATTTGGATAATAAAATCAAGCCATGATCAGATCCATATCAAATATTTGATAATAGAAACCTGTGAAACAAAAAGAAACCTAAATTAATAACCTAAAAATTGTGAATAAAACAAAATCTAGAAAAATAAAAAATGAATTTAAACTAACAATAACTTATAAACAAACATTATTTATAATTTGTTTTCAAATATGATCTAGAAGCTTCAAGTTAATGGAGAAAAAACATTAATTTTAGTTTTTTACAAAATCAAACAAATGATAGATAATTCTTTGATTATTATTATTTGAAATGAGATGCAAAATGAAAAAAGAATTTAATTAATTAACATCACCAAATGATTTCATGAAAATGATAAACCAACCAAGATATTATTTGATGAAGTATTGAACACATTATTCAAAATAGTCAAACTTGCTAATGAGCAAAAGAATAAACACATAATCATAATTTAAACAAAAGTAAACATTTGATAAAAATTAACGTTTTTGTTTAATTGAGATTTTTATGCTCGTTTTTAACTTTTGACATATACTCTTGTAATAAATGACTCATACTAAAGTGAATGTATTAAGTTTGTCTCAAAGCAAGCCAAGGAATGGAACTATTTGAAAAGGTTGATTATGTAGTTCATTATAATTATCAAGATTCTAATAGGGGCCCTTTAAATTTTGTAAAAACATAAGGGGAGTTGTTGGGGCCCAACACTATCCCAATGCAACTTGAATGGGTTCAAAAAAACGTTGTATGTGAGAGATATCACATTATGTCCACTTTTCCAAACATGAAATTGTTTTGCTGACTATACAGTGTGTACATTAAGTATTGTTGACTATGCAGAATGTATTGACACGTGGCAGGGTGATGTGGACAGACATGTGGCAAGGTGATGTGGACAGACATGTCGTAGGCTCGTACATGGACCTATCCTTTACTGACACATGTCATTTAGGTGGCGAATGGGAAGGTGCCACATGGCCTAGCCAGGGGCCACCACATGGCACCCCGTAATTGGTTGTTGGTAAAAGGTTTGTTTGGACTCCACCAGAATTGAACATGCGACCTTTGGGAAAGTGGCAGAGTGTTGGCGTAGGTCGAGCCACTAGCCCGTCTACCGTTTGTTTCTTAACCCTATACGTTGAAATTTGTACTTATGTTTTCTATAATGCATGGTTCGGGCGGAGAAAGGGTCAGGGCCTAGCCCTAGCCCTCGGTCACACCAACCTCCAACAATATGACAACCAACACATGATTAGTTTAACGGTTAGCCACATGTCTGGAAGGCGTGGGGAAATATCCAACATTTATCCCTTGGTCACCACACTTTTCCATATGACCATGTGCACAAAGAATCCAACATATTTGCAGGTAGGAGTTATATTTAAGCTCGACACTATGCCACATGGGCCATGTGACTAACACCTCCACCGAGAAAGGTGCCTAAGTCTCCTAATCATTCAACATAATTCCATGATTTGTGAAACAGGTGCGATGCCATGTTTTTGGCACGAGAAATGCCCATGAGCTAGGTTGGTCACACATAGGTGCATTTTGGTGATCAGAGACAACAAAGAATTGGGAGAAATTTCCAGGAAGTGATTTCTACTCAGTTTTTGGCCAAACCAGGTGCAGGAAGAGCCCAACTAGGGGTTTTTGGACATTCTGGAGCCATTGAAGCTATCTATTTTTCCTTCTGAGCATTGTAAAGTACTGATTTTGACACTTTAAAAATTAATGAAAATGATCCATTAGAAGCTGGACCAGGAGATGTAGCCCAAGAGAGGGGTGAACTCCATTATCATTTTGTTGTGTTAATGTGTTGATTTTGATGGTTATTATGTCTATTTATGTTTCTCATGTTTAATTAAAAACTTATTAAGCTTTATGTGTTTGCAACTTGATTAAGCCCAAATTACACTTGCAATTTTAAAGAGACTCAAGCCTTTCCATTTTTAGATCAAGTTGGTATCAGAGCATAGGTTTTTGAAGGTTTGATTGTTTGCAAGTGTTTGTTTTCTAATGCTTACAAGGTTGAAGATCACAAGAGGAGAAGGTCAACTTGTAGATCCAAGTTTTCAACTTTCAAGAAGGAGAACTACACAATCACCTCAAGCTTCAAGGAGATATTCACCAAGTATGGCTCATGAGGAGATTCATGAAACTCTTACTTCAGAAGATGAAACTTTTAGAAAAGATTTCTATGATATGACATAAATGGTGAAAGTTTTATTTGAAGAAAGGAATGCAAGGTTTCAAGGTGAAAGCTCAAATCCTCCAAAGGGTAATGAAGATAGTGGTGATAAAAATCCAAAAGGAAATGGAGAAAATGGTGATACTCCACCTCCTTCACCTCCATCTTCCACTTCTTATACCATTTCACAACCACTTCCAAATTCTACAAAATAAGATGGTAAAATTCCCCTACAATCTCCTTTTATTAAGCTTGATATTAAGTTTGAATTGCCTGTGTACAATGGAGAGGTAAATGCTGAGAAATTGGATAACTGGATTCATCAGATTGAAGTGTATTGTAGGATACAAAGAATCAAAGATGATGAAACTAAGATTTAGTTTCCTTATCTTAGATTGGAAAGTGCAACACTCATTTGGTGGGAAGATAAAACTCAAGAGGACATGAAGAAAAATGGTAAAATTGTATCATCTTGGAATGGTTTTATTGTTACACTTAAAAGACAATTTTGTCCATTAGCATACATGCAAAAAGTTGTTATGGATTGGCAAAATTTTAGACAAGCTAAAGGGAAACATGTGCAAAGATACACTCAAGAATTTAGAAGAAGAGCTTTGATTTTGGGTATATATTTATCTTCTCAAGAAACTTTACTCAAATACATTGGAGGATTGCATAGCTACTTGAGGCACACAATACTTATGTTTAAACCTATAAATCTAGATAAAGTTTGTGTACAGGCAACTCATTTGGAAGCAAGAGGGATGAATGAACCTCAAGAGGGCAGAAAGAAGCCATTTGTTAAGGGAGACAAGGGAAAGAGGAAATTCAAAGGAAATGGAAGAAATAATACTTCAGTCAAGAAAGAGGGATAGAAACTCACATGTAAACATTGTTCAAAAGATGGTCATGATGAAGAGAATTGTTGGAAACTTCATCTTGAAATGAGACCCAAAAATTTCATCCATAAGGGGAAACCAAAGACTACTGCAACTACACAACATGATATAGGTTCTGATTCGAGAGATGAAACAAAAATTACAGCCATGGGTTTTCAAGGTAAGGATTGTATTGCAAGTACTAGTTCTTCAAGTAGAAGTAGCCTCAATGCAACTCAACATGAAAAGAAAGAATAGAGATTTTCCACATAAGGGTTATTTCAAAGCATACCAAGATAGATACTCTTTTTTATATTGGATCTCAAGCAAACCTCATATCTGAAGACACTATCAAGAAATTAAAATTGGAAACTACTCCACATCCTAAACCATACCCTTTAGGATGGATATGTGACAATGCCAAATTGCATGTGCTAAGAAGGTGTAAACTTAGATTTTCCATCACTGCAAAATTTATAGATGAGGTAGAGCTTGATGTTATTCCATTGGATATTTATGGCATTGTGTTGGGAAGCCCATATTTATATGATATGAAAGCCATCTTTCATCGTCATGAGAAAAAATATCATTTTTTAAAAAAATGGGGTTGAGTACATTGTTAGAGAACATACAAAGAAGTTGAATTTGTCAGTTGTAAATGCTGGACAAATGAAGAGATTAGTCAATGCTAGTAAGAAATTTATCCTCTTGATGATCAAACCCAAAGCCAATGTTGAAAAAGAAGCTTTCCAAGGTTGTGATGAAAAGTTTAAATTTGATTTATATGAGGTTGTTAACTAATATGATGAGATATTTTTTGAACCAAAAGGATTGCCTCCAAAAAGGGGTATCCAACATGAGATACAATTGCAGCAAGATTGTCTTGTTTCAAACATTGGTATGCACAACATGTCAACCATGGAGAATGATGAAATTAGAAAACAAATCCAAGAGTTGTTTGACAAAGTGGCCATCATGTCAAGCACATGGCCATGTGGGTCACCAATTTTTTTAGTGCCAAAGAAAGATGGTACATGGCGCATGTGTGTAGATTTCAAAGCCTTGAAAAAGATTATGGTAAAGAATCGTTATCCTCTTCCTAGAATTGATGATTTGATTGATCAATTGAAAGATGATAGGTATTTTATTAAGTTGGATTTGAGAAGTGGATATCATCATATTATGATTGTTGAAGGAGACACATGGAAGACAACTTTCAAAATAAAACAAGGTTTGTTTGACTGGATGGCTATGCCATTTGGGCTTTGTAATGCTCATGCTACATTCATGAGTTATGAATGATGTTTTAAGGCATTTTATTGATGATTGTGTGATTGTCTACTTGGATTGAATTTTGATATTTAGAAAATCTCGTGAAGAGCATGTTATGCATGTAAAGCAATTTCTAGATGTCTTGAAGAAAGAAAATTTGTTTTTAAAGATGTCTAAATGTGAGTTTGGAAAGACCTCAGTTGTTTACTTGAGAAATATTGTTGGAGGAGGAGAAATAAAAATTGATCCTTCAAAGGTCAAAGTCATTTTGGATTGGCCCAAGCCCAACAATGTGACAGAGGTAAGAAGATTTTTGGGAGAAACCCAATATTGGAGAAAGTTTATTGCTAAATTCTCTTCAATTGCAGCTCCATTACATGCAGTGACAAGCATCAAACACGTTTTCCAATGGGGAGGAAAGAAACAAAAAAAATTTGATGCATTGAAGAAGAAGATTAGTTCAAATCTAGTTCTTTCACTTCCTAATTTGAGACAAACATTTGATTTCCAAACATATGCAAGTAATTATGCAATGGGAGCAGTCTTGTTGCAACATGGTAATCCCATTTGTTTTCATTTTGAAACTTTTAATGGTGTTGTGATTAACTATCCTACTTATGATAAGGAGTTGTATGCATCGGTGCAAAGTGTGAAAAAATGGAAACATTATTTGTTGGGAAAAGAAACTATCATTCACATAGATCATCAACCATTACAATAATTACAATAAAAAACAAAGTTACAACAAGCAAGGCACTTCATATGGATGGGTTTTCTACAAAAAATCCACTTGGTCATAAGGTATAAGAAAGACATTTATAACAAAGTTGTTGATATGATTTCTAGGCCTATTGTTACTTCTTCAATTATTCTTAAGCATAATTATACCATGCATGAGAGCTATGTTGAACAATATGCTTTAGATGTTGATTTTAAAGAGGTTTATGCAACTTTGTTTCATTCTAACCAAGTTGAGGAATTGGATTACCATGTGCATGATAAGATTTTGAATCATCTTGAAAAGTTATGTATTCCACAGGGTGAAAGAGTCAACATCATAAGGGAAGCACATTCTTCTCTTATTGCTGGCCACTTTGGTGTAGGCAAGATGGTGGCTAATTTGTATTTCTATTGGCCTAAAATGAATGAAAGTCTTTCAAGATATGTAAGAGGATGTTCTTTATCTATTACAAGCAACCCTAACAATAGAAAGTTGGGTTTCTATACTCCACTTCTAGTTCCTTCTCATCCTTGGGAAAACATTTCCATGGACTTTGTAGGAGGTCTACCTATGTCTAAAAAGAATCACTATTATCTTTATATTGTGGTTGATCGTTTCAGCAAAATGTGTATTTTGATGCCTTGTAAGAAGAAGGTTACAACTGAGAAAATGACACAAATGTTCTATCAGCATGTTTGGGTTGCCAAAATCCATTATTTTTTATCGATATTATTGATTTATTGGGAGCTTTTAGTCAAGATTATGGGAACTCATGGACACCAAAATGAAACAAAGCACAACATTTCATCCAAAAATTGATGGTGAAACAGAGGTGGTGAATAGAGTAGTAGTGCATCTTATTTGTGGTTATTGCAACAAGCATCCTAAGCTTTGGGATGAGCACATACACTACATTCAACATGCTTACAACCAGGCTAACCACTCTTCGACCCAAACATAGTCATTGAGGCATGTTTTGGTTATTTTCCAAAATCTCCTTTAGATTTTATCTTTGGGAAGGATATTTCTATTGATGGTCATTATAACGTTGATAGAGAAAATAAGTTCATTGAACAAATTCAGTTGGTGCATCAAATGGTACAGGAACAGTTGGAAAAGAGCCAAGCCAAGTACAAGACAAGACATGACAAGCATCGTGTTGATCACAGTTTCCAAGTTGGAGATGAATTTTGGATTTACATTAGCAAGGAGAAGCTTAAAGGAGAAGGTCAAAAACTGAAACCAATTAGATATGGACCTTTCAAGATTCTTGAAAAGATTGGCTATAATGCCTTCTATTTGGAATTGCCTCCATATATAAAAATGCATGCAGTTGTTAATGTTGAGAATTTGAGATTGTATGAGCCTCCTTTGATTGATGATCAAGGAGAGAATGTTCAGATTCCTTCCACAGATGATTTCTCACCAGAATATCTTTCAGAATTGCATGAGGATACAATCCTTGACAGGAGGATGAGAACTTCAAAATGAGGGAATGTGGAATACCTTTGTGTTGGTCTTAAAGGCACAAATCTATGAAAATCTAGATGGATTGAGGTTGGAAAGGTGAGGGAACTGCACTCTGATCTTCAGATAGACTGAAAGTAGTCTTTAGGAGGTCCAAAAGCTTCCCAATGGGGAGGAATGATCCAAAGGATCAAAATATGCTAAAAAATCAAAGTGCTCAGAATTTTCTAAACACAAAATCGTGTGTAGGCCTCATCCTCATGATCACAATGCAACTTGAATGAGTTCAAATAGAATTTGTATGCGAGATATGTCGCATTCTTTCCACTTTTCCAAATAATAATTTTTTTATTATGAATGTACAGTCTGAACAATCCATATTGCTGACTGTGCAGACTATACTAACACATGGTAGGGTGCTTATACTAACATGTGGTAGGGTGACATGGACAGACACATGGTAGGGTGACTATATAAGTGATGTGGAAGGTTTGTAAATGGACCTATCCTATACTGACATGTGTCATTTAGGTGGTGAATGGGAAGGTGCCATGTGGCCTAGCCAAGGGCCGCCATGTGGCACCCCCTAATTGGTTGTTGGTAAAAGGTTTGTTTGGACTCCACCGGAATTGAACCTGCAACCTTTGGGCAAGTGGCAGTGTTGGTGTAGATTGGGCCACAAGCCTACCTACCATTTGTTTCTTAACCCTATATGCCAAAAGTTATATTTATGTTTTCTATAATGTATGGTTCGGGTGGAGAAAGGGCCCGGGCCTAGCCCCATCCCTCGGCCACACCAACCTCCAACAATATGACCACCAATAAACAGTTAGTTCAATGGTTGGCCATATGTTCGAAAGGCATGGGGAACTCTCCAATGTTTATCCCTGGTCACCATACTTTTCCATACGACCATGTGCACGAAGACTCCAATGGATTTGTAGCAGGTGCTATATTTAAGGTTGGCACTAGGCCACATGGGCCATCCGACCGACACCTCCACCGAGAAAGGTGCCTAAGTCTCATAATTGTTTGACATAATGCCACGATTTGTGGAATGAGTGCAGTGCTGGGTTTTTGGCATGGGAAACGCCCGTGAGCTAGGTTGGTCACACACATGTTCATTTTGGCGAGAAAAGACAACAAAGAATTGGGAGAAACTTCCAGGAAGTGATTTATACTCAATTTTTGGCCAAAACAAATGTAGGAAGAGGCCAGCTAGGGGTTTTTGGACATTCTCGAGCCATTAAGCTATCTATTTTTCATTTTGAGCATTGTAAAGAATTAATTTTGACACTTTAATCATTAATGAATATGATTCATTGGAAGTTGAACCAGGAGATGTATCCCAAGAGAGGGGTGAACTCATTTATCATTTTGTTGTGTTAATGTGCTTATTTTGATGGTTGTTATGTCTATTTATGCTACTCATGTTTAAGTAAAAACTCATTAATTTTTATGTGTTATACAACCTCTATCTATACCAATAACTTCAGCAACATACCTCAACCAAAACCCCT
The DNA here is from genome assembly GCA_009831015.1 of Picea engelmannii. Lineage (NCBI taxonomy): Eukaryota > Viridiplantae > Streptophyta > Pinopsida > Pinales > Pinaceae > Picea > Picea engelmannii. Next base: position 1,051,259 of record ML778464.1, read on the forward strand.
CAAACATGAACCAATACTAAACTTCAGTAGATCTGCCTCAGATCAACTCTACATTAAGCCATAAACTCCCAAGAGGGCATCCAATATATTTACAAGGAAAACCCTCAACTTGATTCATAAATTCAACACTACACATATGAGAACCATACCTTTTTTTCTTGTAGCATTTTTTTTCCATGGTTTTTCTGCCGTGATTTTTCTACCGCACTTTTTCTGCCACAATTTTCATGCCGCACTTTTCTTGTTGCGATATTTTTTCCGCACTTTTTCTACCGCAGTTTTCCTGCCACACTTTTTCTTCCAGAGTTTTCCTACCGCAATTCTTCTGTCTCACTTTCCTACCATAGTTTTTCTGCCGCATTTTTCCTACCGCAATTTTTCTGTCACACTCTTTCTGCCGCACTTTTCTTGCCGCACCTTTTCTTTCACACTTTTCCTACAACAATTTTTCTATATCAATATAACCTTTCAAAAAAATAGATATTCAATGATATTCAAGTGTATTTTGAATGAGAGACCCTTGCCTCTTATTTATACTTTTATGTAGCTTCCTTAAGGGGTTATCTTCTAACCATCTTAACCCACTTTCTTTATTTGAGGGTTAACCCACTTACAACCAATTGTCCACTTAACTTAACCAGTTTCCATAATTAGTAAGTTCTCCATTAACTTTATTATTTAAATAATTTATTTTGCATCCTCTTTGACTTATAGTACACTCATCACTTCACTTTATTATTTAAATAATTTCTTCTTTGCAAACACTTTGACTACTTTGACCTTTTTGGGCTTCTAGATGACTCATGAGGGTTCTCCAACTTCACATGGCCATAACTCTCTAACCGTGAGGAGTTATGTGACATTCCACATACCACCATAAATGGAATGACATGTACTATCCATCTAGAATAGTTTTAATTTCAAATATATCAAAACTCATACCATTATCCATCAAACAAACTTAGGTCCATTACCCAAACCTTTGTGCTACAAGAATTCGCTAGCGAACTTTCTTCAAGGGTTGAAATCAATGAAAACCAACCCAATTAATCAACAATCTCCGCTTTTGGCATTGATGGCAACACTCTTATACAATACTAAAGTCATTTCACTCATTCTCTTCCTGTGACCATCACTCCCCTTGGAACTGTTGGCGACAGAAGTCACTCCTGGATTGCAGCAGGAGCAGAGCCCGATGCCCATCAGTTTATGTCACGATTTATGTATGAAAGGGGTGATCGAATGGAAGTAAATTCGGACGATATCATTTGAACTCTGAAACTAGGCCAAGAATGCATGAGCAGGTGAGGTCTTGCATAAACTTCAGACAATGAGGCATAGTAAGGGTGAGTAGGGGGAAGAATTATATCAAAGATATGCGAAGGTCTATAATAAACATTAGGTTTCTAACAGACTGGAGAGGAAGGCATCCAAACACAAGATCTCCTTGCGTTCAAACACAGAAAACCAGAGAATACAATAATGCATAAATAAATCCTTTATCATGACATAATTGCAATGATCCGCACGAATCATTCATTCACGAAATCTCCTAGCATGAGATGAAAATTAGACGAGGTAAGAAAGACTGTCTGTCGTAAAGCAAGAAATCTAAAATACAGATGCATAACCAGAGAACTAGAGTCTGTGCTAAAACTTGACAATCGGGAGCTCTGCTCTACCATCGATACTTAAAAAATTCAAAGACTGAGTTTATATACTCAGGAAAATTCACCTCCCAAAGGCGTGCCCAGTCACCTAAGGCTTGGTGTCCCTTCAGTCAAACTCGTACTGATATCTTTCTTTAAATGAGACCTTAACTACGCATGGCTCCTGTAAGGAGGGTAGCTGAGCCATGAAGTGCTCGGCTAGCATGCGCAGACTTCTCTGTCGAGCCGAGGAATTTGACACGGCTTTGTTGAGAAAATCGATACACAGGACCTCTGCGAGCAGGCGGTTCACCAGACCCTCCATTCCCCTTACTTTAATGAATGAAAGGAGGTTTCAACCACCCGCTCTCGCCTTCATTTACTTCAATGCTAGAAACAACATTAAGATCGGGTCCGATGGCGCCTGGAGATCACGATGATCCCCTCTGCAGCTGAACTCGGCGCCTTTGGCCTTCTTTATGCAGCTCCTTCCTCTCCCCAAGTGACCATGGGCTTATTCCCAACGTGCTTTCAGCGTTCGTGAATGGAAACGAACTATTCCTGAAATTTGAAATCGCGATGAGAGAAATGCCGTGACTGCTCAATCTGGTGCCACATGTCCCTCTGAGATCTGATGGCCTTGAACTCACCCGACGCTGCTGTGGGCCCGGGCCCGGGACTGTCTCGGCATCTCGTGCATCGGAACATAACGGAGCTGCTTTTTTGTGCCTTGGAGTCGCGATGGGCGAAACGCCGAGATGGCCCAATTTGCTACCAGGTGTTCCCTTTAGATGGATGGCTGAAAATGCTTCATGATGTCATGGGCCCTAGTTTCGGCGCTATCGGGGTTCGGGGTTTCGTGATGTTTAAAGACATAAAACCTTCACCCCACGAACTCCCGAATGCCGAAATGGCACGGATGCATGTCGCGTGTCCTTAAGATGACCGACCGAGGTAGCATTCTCCGCTTAACAGGGGACTGCGCTCGTTCTCAAGCTCGCTTGATGTGACTTGGTACTAGGACCGTGGTCCGGGCTTTGAAGGGCGCTTATCGACATTTCGGGGTTCAGGGTTTCGAAAGGCGAAGAAACGAGGAATTTTACCCCTTGAACTCCCGAATGTCGATATGCCGGTGTGACTGCATCCTGCACCACGGGTCACTGGATCGGACGACCCAGATTCAGCCTTGAAATATAGGAGCTTTCCTTGGTGATATATGTCGAGTAACTTGATAGCCCCGAGACCTCGATGACCGTTGATCTTCTTCGTGGATGGATCTCGGTTGTCGACAGCAAAACCTTTCCCGCTCGTTTGACTTGTAACCGGAAAGGAGATCCTTCCGCTGCTGCGCTTGGGTGTTTCCCGATCATTCTGTAGACCTGGGTACTTTTGTGCCTAAGACAAAAATAATCACTAACATTAGGCTCCATGGGGGATAGATTCGTCCCTTTGATGCTCTAAGAACTCATTCTGCAGCTTCAATGCCTTGCTGTTGGGCTATGGAGTTAGGCTCAAAACATCCCGCTGCTGAAAATAGAGGCCAAAAAATAAAAACAAAACAAAATAAACGTTCATGCTTACAAGAGCTTATTTATGTACAATCCTAAGCTAATAAAACACTTTACATGGGCTAGGTGAAAGAAAACTTCCACCATAGCCATTCAAGCAGCTTCCTGGATAGAATCTCCTTCCTTTTGTCAATGATCATCAGGGGATGGTGTAACCGTGACAGCAGAGCGGTTACACTCTTCAAATCCTTACAGGCTGGAGTTGATATGAAATAGGGTGGCTCCAAAGCATAGGGGAAATGACACTCCATGTACTTGCAGACAGGGTCATATAATGAGTGGAAAATTCCAGAAAATGGGTGACAAACACCTTCCTCTGCTACACAGTTGTTCACCTGTGACTGAATATCTCTGATAAGAATAGGTTGATGGTGGAAAACTGACATAGGCGCGCTGCTCTCGGGCAGTGGTTGCTCACTGACTTGCTCTGGACAGGAAATATTCTGCTGCTTTGGTTCGGTCTCCCCCAGGTCCGATTCATATTCATCATAAATAGGGACCATGGGGTGGTTCTGTTTGTTGACTGGCTCTTCAGTATCTCTATAGTGATCAAAAGTAGGATAATCTTGCTGCTCATCATCACTATAATATATATCAAAAAGGGGTTGTCCTTCATTGATATGATCCTCCTCCAGAACAGTGATCTCGTAAACAATTTCCGTTTCAGGGACAGCGGGACTTGCTGCTTCTGGCTGCTTATACATAATCCTTTTCTCTTTAATCCCAGGTAAAAATATATCGTGAGAAACCCCCTGGGGGAAAAGAGAAGAAACCTCTTCCACAACTAACCCCTCTTTTAAAAAGAGAGGGTCTTCGTCATCATGAGCAGAGCTGCTAGGAACATCTGCTTCCACCCGATGCCCAGGTAAGCCATCTACTATAGACCACATCTTCTCTATAAACTTATAATTTTCACAAGAGGCATGTTGATCATTATGAACATCTAAAAGAGCAGGTGCATTTGAAATAATGTCAGATGCTTCCATTCTAGGGATAACACAATTAATATCATTCAACACCTTTATTTTTTCATGGAAAATTCTTTCCTCCACAGTAAAGGCTTTATCATGGACATGGTCTTCAGGGCCAACAGAGGCTTCATGAAGTGAAGAAAACTCCTCACAATAGTTTTCAAACAAGCAATCAGCTGGATAGTAGTCTTTACAAAATGAATTGAAAGTTGTATGAAAACCTGTTAAAGAGCAAATGCTTGCAGTGGGAAGAGACTGACACCATTCAAGAGTAGCTCCCTTCAATGAATACCTAAAGAGGTTAAGTCGGACATCCTCATGCGTGATAATGTGTCGGTGAATAGCCTCATGGAAGTTCAGTAAATGCTCAGCTAGTTCCTCCCAACTTGTTGCATGAAATTCAGGGAGGAAATCTTCCCATTGGTCTCTATCAGGAAGTGCATTAGGAAACCCATCTATCTGCGAAAAGTCACAGAAAGCAAACCTTTGAGCCATAATTTTATCCATATCGAAACAGTGGAGTCGCCAATCGATCCTCGAATCATGGAGTCGCCAGGTGAAAGATGCACAGCTTCAAATATGCTTGGTCCTTGTTCACCATCAAAAGCCAGATATTAATGTTGTCGTTACCCCAGGAAGCTTCTCAGACTGAGAAAGCAGCTGTTGAAACCTTCTCAAGAAAGCTCCTTAGGGTCAGATTTCAGGTGTGCTAATAGTAGTCACAGCTGAAACAGTGATGTGGAAACAATGGAGTCACCATAGTGGAGTCACCAGGTGCACAGTAGCAATCTTTAAGGGCTCTGATATTTGATGCACCTTCAGAATGAGAGGCTCAATGTCGTTCTACCCAGGGAAAATATTTAACTTCATCCTCGGAAACGACGTCAGAAATGTTGGCGACGGAAGTCACTCCTAGATTGCAGCAGGATCAGAGCCCGACGCCCATCAGTTTATGTCATGATTTGTGTATGAAAGGGGTGATCGAATGGATGTAAACTCGGACGATATTGTTTGAACTCTAAAAATAGGCCAAGAATGAATGAGCAGGTGAGGTCTTGCATAAACTTCAGACAGTGAGGCGTAGTAAGGGTGAGTAGGGGGAAGACTTATATCAGAGAGATGTGAAGGTCTGTAATAAACATCAAGTTTCTAACAGACTGGAGAGGAAGGCATCCAAACACAAGATCTTCTTGCGTTCAAACACAAAAAACTAGAGAATACAATAATGCATAAATAAATCCTTTATCACGAAATAATTGCAATGATTTGCACGAATAATTCGTTCATGAACTCTCTTAGCATGAGACAAAAATTAGACGAGGTAAGAAAGACTGTCTATCGTAAAGAAAGAAATCTCCAATACAGATGCATAACCAGAGAACTAGAGTCTGTGCTAAAACTTGACAATCGGGAGCTCTGCTCTACCATCAATACTTACAAAATTCAAAGACTGAGTTTATATACTCAGGAAAATTCACCTCCCAGAGGCGTGCCCAGTCACCTAAGGCTTGGTGTCCCTTCAGTCAAACTCATACTGATATCTTTCTTTAAATGCGACCTTAACTACGCATGGCTCCTGTAAGAAGGGTAGCTGAGCCATGAAGTGCTCGGCTAGCGTGCGCAGACTTCTCTGTCGAGCCGAGGACTTTGACACGGCTTCGTTGAGAAAATCAATACACAGGACCTCTGCGAGCAGGTGGCTCACCAGACCCTCCATTCCCCTTACTTTAATGAACGAAAGGAGGTTTCAACCACCCGCTCTTGCCTTCATTTACTTCAATGCTAGAAACAACATTAAGATCGGGTCCGATGGCGCCTGGAGATCACGATGATCCCCTCTGCAGCTGAACTTGGCACCTTTGGCCTTCTTTATGCAGCTCCTTCCTCTCCCCAAGTGACCATGGGCTTATTCCCAATGCGCTTTCGGCGTTCGCAAATGGAAAGGAACTATTCCTGAAATTTGAAATCGCGATGAGCGAAACATCGAGACGGATCAATCTGGTGCCACATGTCCCTCTGAGATCTGATGGCCTTGAACTCACCCAACGCTGCTGTGGGCCCGGGCCCAGGACTCTGCCGACATCTCATGCATCGAAACATAATGGAGCTGTTTTTTTGTGCCTTGGAGTCGCGATGGGCGAAACTCCGAGATGGGCCAATTTGCTGCCAGGTGTTCCCTTTAGATGGACGGCTGAAAATGCTTTGTGATGTCGCGGGCCCCAGTTTTGGTGTTTTCAGCGCTATCGGGGTTTAGGGTTTCGCGATGTTCAACGACATAAAACCTTCACCCCACGAACTCCTGAATGACGAAATGGCACGGATGCGTGCCGTGTGTCCTAAAGATGACCAACCGAGGTAGCATTCTCCGATTAATAGGGGACCGCACTCGTTCTCAGGCTCGCTTGATGTGACCTGGTACTAGGACCGTGGGCCAGGCTTTGAAGGGCGCTTATCGACGTTTCGGGGTTCGGGGTTTCGAAAGGTGAAGAAACGGGGAATTTTACCCCTTGAACTCCCGAATGCCGATATGCCAGTGTGACTGGATCTTGCACCACACGTCACTGGATCGGACGACCCAAATTCAGACTTGAAATATATGATCTTTCCTTGGTGCTATATGTCAGGTAACTTGATAGCCCCGAGACCCTGATGACCGTTGATCTGCTTCGTAAATGGATCTCGGCTGTCGATAACAAAACCTTGCCCGCTCGTTTGACTCGTAACCGGAAAGGAGATCCTTCCGCTACTGCGCTTGGGTGTTTCCCGGTCATTATGCAGACCTGGGTACTTTTGTGCCTAAGAAAAAAATAATCGCTAAAATTAGGCTCCATGGGGGATAGAGTCATCCCTGTGATGCTCTAAGAACTCATTCCGTAGATTAAGTGCCTTGCTGTTGGGCTATGGAGTCAGGCTCAAAACATCCCACTGCTGAAAATACAGGCCAAAAAATAAAAACAAAACAAACTAAACATTCATGCTTACAGGAGCTTATTTATGTACAATCCTAAGCTAATAAAACACTTTACATGGGCTAGGTGAAAGAAAACTTCCACCATAGCCATTCAAGCAGCTTCCTGGATAGAAACTCCTTCCTTCTGTCGATGATCATCAGCGGATGGTGTAACCGTGACAGCAAAGCGGTTACACTCTTCAACTCCTCCTTACAGGCTGGAGTTGAGATGAAATAGGGCAGCTCCAAAGCATAGGGGATATGCCACTCCATGTACTTGCATACAGGGTCATAGAATGAGTGGAAAATTCCAGAAAATGGGTGACAAACACTTTCCTCTGCTACACAGTTGTTCACCTGTGGCTGAATATCTCTGATAAGAACAGGTTGATGGTGGACAACTGACGTAGGCTCGCTGCTCTCGGGTGGTGGCTTCTCGCTGACTGGCTCTGGATAGGAAATATTCTGCTCCTCTCGTTCGGTCTCCCGCAGGTCTGATTCGTATTCATCATAAATAGGGACCATGGGGTGGTTCTGTTTGCTGACTGGCTCTTTAGTATCTCTATAGTGATCAAAAGTAGGATAATCTTGCTGCTCATCATCACTATAATATATATCAAAAATGGGTTGTCCTTCATTGATATGAACCTCCTCCAAAACAGTGATCTCGTCAAAAATTTCTGTTTCAGGGATAGCAGGACCTGCTGCTTCTGGCTGCTCATACATAATCCTTTTCTCTTTAATCCCAGGTAAAAATATATCGTGAGAAACCCCCTGAGGGAAAAGAGAAGAAACCTCTTCCACAACTAACCCCTCTTTTAAAAAGAGAGGGTCTTCGTCATCATGAGCAGAGCTACTAGGAACATCTGCTTCCACCCGATGCCCAGTTAAGCCATCTACTATAGACCACATCTGCTCTATAAACTCATAATTTTCACAAGAGGCATGTTGATCATTATGAACATCTAAAAGAGCAGGTGCATCTAAAATAATGTCAGATGTTTCCGTTCCAGGGCTAACACAATTAATATCATTCAACACCTCTATTTTTTCATGGCAAATGCTTTCCTCCACAGTAAAGGCTTTATCATGGACATGGTCTTCAAGGCCAACAGAGGCTTCATGAAGCGAAGAAAACTCCTCACAACAGTTTTCAAACAAGCAATCAGTTGGATAGTAGTCTTTACAAAATGAATTGAAAGGTGTATGAAAACCTGTTAAAGAGCGGAAGCTTATAGCGGGAAGAGACCGACACCATTCAAGAGCAGCTCCCTTCAATGAATACATGAAGAGCTTAATCCAGACATCCTCATGCATGATATTGTGTCGGTGAATAGCCTCATGGAAGTCCAGTAAATGCTCAGCTAGTTCCTCCCAACTTGTTGCATGAAATTTAGGGAGGAAATCTTCCCATTGGTCTCTATCAAGAAATGCATTAGGAAACCCAACTATCTGGGAAAAGTCACAGAAAGAAAAACTCTGAGCCATAATTTTCTCCATATCAAAATAGTGGAGTCGCCAATCGATCCTCGAATCATGGAGTCGCCAGGTGAAAGATGCATAGCTTCAAATATGCCTAGTCCTTGTTCACCATCAAAGGCCAGATATTAACGTTGTCATTACCCCAGGAAGCTTCTCAGACTGAGAAAGCAGCTGTTGAAACCTTCTCGAGAAAGCTCCTTAGGGTCAGCTTTCAGATGTGCTAACATTAGTCACAGCTAAAATAGTGATGTGGAAACAATGGACTCACCACAGTGGAGTCGCCAGGTGCACAATAGAAATCTTTAAGGGCTCTGATAACTGATGCACCTTCAGAATCAGAGGCTCAATGTCGTTCTACCCCGGTAAAATCTTCAACTTCGTCCCCGGCAACGATGCCAGAAATGTTGGCGACGGAAGTCACTCCTGGATTGCAGAAGGAGCAAAGCCCGATGCCCATCAGTTTATGTCATGATTTGTATATGAAAGGGGTGATCGAATGGAAGTAAACTCGGGCGATATCATTTGAACTCTGAAACTAGGCCAAGAATGCATGAGCAGGTGAGGTCTTGCATAAAATTCAGACAATGAGGTGTAGTAAGGGTGAGTAGGGGGATGACTTATATCAGAGAGATGCGAAGGTCTGTAATAAACATCAGGTTTCTAACAGACTGGAGAGGAAGGCATCCAAACACAAGATCTTCTTGCGTTCAAACACAGAAAACCAGAGAATACAATAATGCATAAATAAATCCTTTATCAAGAAATAATTGCAATGATCTGCACGAATCATTCATTCATGAACTCTCTTAGCATGAGAGAAAAATTAGACGAGGTAAGAAAGACTGTTTTTCGTAAAGCAAGAAATCTCCAATACAGATGCATAACCAGAGAACTAGAGTCTGTGCTAAAACTTGACAATCAGGAGCTCTGCTGTACCATCAATACTTACAAAATTCAAATACTGAGTTTATATACTCAAGAAAAATCACCTCCCAGAGGCGTGCCCAGTCACCTAAGGCTTGGTGTCTCTTCAGTCAAACTCGTACTGATATCTTTCTTTAAATGCGACCTTAACTACGCATGGCTCCTGTAAGGAGGGTAGCTGAGCCATGAAGTGCTCGGCTAGCGTGCGCAGAATTCTCTGTCGAGCCGAGGAATTTGACACGGCTTCGTTGAGAAAATCGATACATGGGACCTCTACGAGCAGGCGGCTCACCAGACCCTCCATTCCCCTTACTTTAATGAATAAAAGGAGGTTTCAACCACCCGCTCTTGCCTTCATTTACTTCAATGCTAGAAACAACATTAAGATCGGGTCCGATGGCGCCTGGAAATCGCGATGATCCCCTCTGCAGCTGAACTTGGCACCCTTGGCCTTCTTTATGTAGCTCCTTCCTCTCCCCAAGTGACCATGGGCTTATTCCCAACGCACTTTCGGCGTTCGCGAATGGAAAGGAACTATTCCTGAAATTTGAAATCGCGATGAGCGAAACGCTGAGACGGCTCAATCTGGTGCCATGTGTCCCTCTGAGATCTGATAGCCTTGAACTCACCCAACGCTGCTGTGGGCCCGGGCCCAAGACTCTGCCGGCATCTCATGAATCGAAACATAACGGAGCTGCTTTTTTTTGCCTTGGAGTCGCGATGGGCGAAACGCCGAGATGTCCCAATTTGCTGCCAGGTGTTCCCTTTAGATGGACGGCTGAAAATGCTTCGTGATGTCGTGGGCCCCAGTTTTTGTGTTTTCGGTGCTATCGGGGTTCAGGGTTTCATGATGTTCAAATACATAAAACCTTCACCCCACGAACTCTCGAATGCCGAAATGGCACGGATGCGTGCCGCGTGTCCTAAAGATGACCGACCGAGGTAGCATTCTCCGATTAACAGGGGACCGCACTCATTCTCAGGATCGCTTGATGTGACCTGGTACTAGGACCGTGGGTGGACTTTGAAGGGCTCTTATCAACGTTTTGGGGTTCGTGGTTTCGAAAGGTGAAGAAATGGAGAATTTTGCCCCTTGAACTCCCGAATGCCGATATGCCGATGTGACTGGATCTTGCACCACCCGTCACTGGATCGGACGACCCAAATTCAGCCTTGAAATATAGGATCTTTCCTTGGTGCTATATGTCGGGTAACTTGATAGCCCCGAGACCCTGATGACTGTTGATCTACTTTGTGGATGGATCTCGGGTGTCGACAGCAAAACCTTGCCCGCTCGTTTGACTCGTAATCGGAAAGGAGATCCTTCCGCTGCTGCGCTTGGGTGTTTCCTGGTCATTCTGCAAACCTGGGTACTTTTGTGCCTAAGAAAAAAATAATTGCTAACATTAGGCTCCATGGGGGATAGAGTCGTCCCTTTGATGCTCTAAGAACTCATTCTGTAGATTAAGTGCCTTGCTGTTGGGCTATGGAGTCAGGCTCAAAACATCCCGCTGCTGAAAATACAGGATGAAAAATAAAAACAAAACAAACTAAACGTTCATGCTTACAGGAGCTTATTTATGTACAATCCTAAGCTAATAAAACACTTTACATGGGCTAGGTGAAAGAAAAATTCCACCATAGCCATTCAAGTAGCTTTCTGGATAGAAACTCCTTCCTTCTGTCGATGATCATCAGCGGATGGTGTAACCGTGACAGCAGAGCGGTTACACTCTTCAACTCCTCCTTACAGGCTGGAGTTGAGATGAAATAGGGCAGCTCCAAAGCATAAGGGATATGCCACTCCATGTACTTGCAAACAGGGTCATAGAATGAGTGGCAAATTCCAGAAAATGGGTGACAAACACCTTCCTCTACTACACAGTTGTTCACCTATGGCTGAATATCTCTGATAAGAATAGGTTGATGGTGGACAACTGACGTAGGATCACTGCTCTCGGGTGGTGGCTTCTCGCTGACTGGCTCTGGACAGGAAATATTATGCTCCTCTGGTTCAGTCTCCCCCAGGTCTGATTCATATTCATCATAAATAGGGACCATGGGGTGGTTCTGTTTGCTGACTGGCTCTTCATTATCTCTATAGTGATCAAAAGTAGGATAAGCTTGCTGCTCATCATCATTATAATATATATCAAAAATGGGTTGTCCTTCATTGATATGATCCTCCTCCAGAACAGTGATCTCGTCAAAAATTTCCATTTCAGGGATAGCAGGACCTGCTGCTTCTGGCTGCTCATACATAATCCTTTTCTCTTTAATCCCAGGTAAAAATATATCGTGAGAAACCCCCTGGGGGAAAAGAGAAGAAACCTCTTCCACAACTAACCCCTCTTTTAAAAAGAGAGGGTCTTCGTCATCATGAGCAGAGCTTCTAGGAACATCTGCTTCCACCTGATGTTCCACCTGATGCCCAGGTAAGCCATCTACTATAGACCGCATCTTCTCTATAAACTCATAATTTTCACAAGAGGCATGTTGATCATTATGAACATCTAAAAGAGCAGGTGAATCTGAAATAATGTCAGATGTTTCCGTTCCAGGGCTAACACAATTAATATCATTCAACACCTCTATTTTTTCATGGAAAATGCTTTCCTCCATAGTAAAGGCTTTATCATGGACATGGTCTTCAAGGCCAACAGAGGCTTCATGAAGCGAAGAAAACTCCTCACAACAGTTTTCAAACAAGCAATCAGTTGGATAGTAGTCTTTACAAAATCAATTGAAAGTTGTATGAAAACCTGTTAAAGAGCAGATGCTTACAGTGGGAAGAGACCGACACCATTCAAGAGCATCTCCCTTCAATGAATACATGAAGAGCTTAATCCAGACATCCTCATGCGTGATATTGTGTCGGTGAATAGCCTCATGGAAGTCCAGTAAATGCTGAGCTAGTTCCTCCCAACTTGTTTCATGAAATTTAGGGAGGAAATCTTCCCATTGGTCTCTATCAGGAAGTGCATTAGGAAACCCAACTATCTGGGAAAAGTCACAGAAAGAAAAACTTTGAGCCATAATTTTCTCCATATATAAATAGTGGAGTCGCCAATCGATCCTCGAATCACGGAGTCGCTAGGTGAAAGATGCGCAACTTCAAATATGCCTAGTCCTTGTTCACCATCAAAGGCCAAATATTAACGTTGTCATTACCCTAGGAAGCTTCTCAGACTGAGAAAGCAGCTGCTGAAACCTTCTCGAGAAAGCTCCTTAAGGTCAGATTTCAAGTGTGCTAACATTAGTCACAGCTAAAACAGTGATGTGGAAACAATGGAGTCACCACAGTGGAGTCGCCAGGTGCACAATAGAAATCTTTAAGGGCTCAGATAACTGATGCACCTTCAGAATCAGAGGCTCAATGTCGTTCTACACAGGGAAAATCTTCAACTTCATCCCCGGAAACGACGCCAGAAATGTTGGCGACGGAAGTCACTCCTGGATTGCAGAAGGAGCAGAGCCCGACACCCATCAGTTTATGTCATGATTTGTGTATGAAAGGGGTGATCGAATGGAAGTAAACTCGGACGATATCATTTGAACTCTGAAACTAGGCCAAGAATGCATGAGCAGGTGAGGTCTTGCATAAACTTCAGACAGTGAGGTGTAGTAAGGGTGAGTAGGGGGATGACTTATATCAGAGAGATGCGAAGGTCTGTAATAAACATCAGGTTTCTAACAGACTGGAGAGGAAGGCATCCAAACACAATATCTTCTTGCGTTCAAACACAGAAAACCATAGAATACAATAATGCATAAATAAATCCTTTATCATGACATAATTGCAATGATCCGCACGAATCATTTTTTCACGAAATCTCTTAGCATGAGACAAAAATTAGACAAGGTAAGAAAAACTGTCTGTCGTAAAGCAAGAAATCTCAAATATAGATGCATAACCAGAGAACTAGAGTCTGTGCTAAGACTTGACAATCGGGAGCTCTGTTCTACCATCGATACTTACAAAATTCAAAGACTGAGTTTATATACTCAGGAAAATTCACCTCCCAGAGGCGTGCCCAGTCACCTAAGGCTTGGTGTCCCTTTAGTCAAACTCATACCGATATCTTTCTTTAAATGCGACCTTAACTACGCATGGCTCCTGTAAGGATGGTAGCTGAGCCATGAAGTGCTCAACTAGCGTGCACAGACTTCTCTGTCGAGCCGAGGACTTTGTCATGGCTTCGTTGAGAAAATTGATACACAGGACCTCTGCGAGCAGGCGGCTCACCAGACCCTCCATTCCCCTTACTTTAATGAACGAAAGGAGGTTTCAACCACTCGCTCTTGCCTTCATTTACTTCAATGCTAGAAACAACATTAAGATCGGGTCCGATGGCACCTGGAGATCGTGATGATCCCTTCTGCAGCTGAACTTGGCGCATTTGGCCTTCTTTATGCAGCTCCTTCCTCTCCCCAAGTGACCATGGGATTATTCCCAACGCGCTTTTGGCGTTCGCGAATGGAAAGGAACTATTCCTGAAATTTGAAATCACGATGAGCGAAATGCCGAGACGGCTCAATCTGGTGCCACGTGTCCCTCTGAGATCTGATGGCCTTGAACTCAGCCAACGCTGTTGTGGGCCTGGGCCCGGGACTCTCCCGGCATCTCGTTCATCGGAACATAACGGAGATGCTTTTTTGTGCCTTGGAGTCGCGATGGGAGAAACGCCGAGATGGCCCAATTTGCTGCCAGGTGTTCCCTTTAGATGGACGGCTGAAAATGCTTCGTGATGTCGCGGGCCCCAGTTTCGATGTTTTCGGCACTGTCAGGGTTCGGGGTTTCACAATGTTCAAAGACATAAAACCTTCACCCCACGAACTCCCGAATGCCGAAATGGCACGGATGCGTGCCGTGTGTCCTTAAGATGACTGACCGAGGTAGCATTCTTCGCTTAACAGGGGACCACGCTCTTTCTCAGGCTCGCTTGATGTGACCTGGTACTAGGACCGTGGGTCGGGCTTTGAAGGGAGGTTATCGGCGTTTCGGGGTTTGGGGTTTCGAAAGGCGAAGAAACGGGGAATTTTACCCCTTGAACTCTTGAATGTCGATATGCCGGTGTGACTGGATCCTCCGCCACGCGTCACTGGATTGGACGACCCAGATTCATCCTTGAAATATAGGAGCTTTCCTTGGTGCTATATGTCGGGTAACTTGATAGCCCCGAGACCCTGATGACCGTTGATCTGCTTAGTGGATGGATCTTGGCTGTCGACAGCAAAACCTTGCCTACTCGTTTGACTCGTAACCGGAAAGGAGATCCTTCCGCTGCTGCGCTTGGGTGTTTCCCGGTCATTCTGTAGACCTGGGTACTTTTGTGCCTAAGACAAAAATAATTGCTAACATTAGGCTCCATGGGGGATAGAGTCGTCCCTGTGATTCTCTAAGAACTCATTCCGCAGCTTCACTTCCTTGCTGTTGGGCTATGGAGTCAGGCTCAAAACATCCTGCTGCTGAAAATACAGGCCGAAAAAAAATAAAAAAATAAACTAAACGTTCATGCTTACAGGAGCTTATTTATGTAAAATCCTAAGCTAATAAAACACTTTACATGGGCTAGGTGAAAGAAAACTTCCACCATAGCCATTCAAGCAGCTTCCTGGATAGAATCTCCTTCCTTCTGTCGATGATCATTAGCGGATGGTGTAACCGTGACAGCAGAGTGGTTACACTCTTCAACTCCTCCTTACAGGCTAGAGTTGAGATGAAATAGGGTGGCTCCAAAGCATAGGGGAAATGCCACTCCATGTACTTGCAGACAAGGTCATAGAATGAGTGGAAAATTCCAGAAAATGGGCGACAAACACCTTCCTCTGCTACACAGTTGTTCACCTGTGGCTGAATATCTCTGATAAGAATAGGTTGATGGTGGACAACTGACGTAGGCTCGCTGCTCTCGGGCGGTGGCTGCTCGCTGACTCGCTCTGGACAGGAAATATTTTGCTCCTCTGGTTCAGTCTCCCCTAGGTCCGATTCGTATTCATCATAAATAGGGACCATGGGGTGGTTCTGTTTGTTGACTGGCTCTTCAGTATCTCTATAGTGACCAAAAGTAGGATAAGCTTGTTGCTCATCATCACTATAATATATATCAAAAAGGGGTTGTCCTTCATTGATATGATCCTCCTCCAGAACAATGATCTCGTAAAAAATTTCCGTTTCAGGGACAGTGGGACCTACTGCATCTGGCTACTCATACATAATCATTTTCTCTTTAATCCCAGGTAAAAATATATCGTGGGAAACCCCCTGGGGGGAAAGAGAAGAAACCTCTTCCATAACTAACCCCTCTTTTAAAAAGAGAGGATCTTCATCATCATGAGCAGAGCTGCTAGGAACATCTGCTTCCACCCGATGCCCAGGTAAGCCATCTACTATAGACCACATCTACTCTATAAACTCATAATTTTCACAAGAGGCATGTTGATCATTATGAACATCTAAAAGAGCAGGTGCATCTGAAATAATGTCAGATGCTTCTGTTCCAGGGCTAACACAATTAATATCATTCAACACCTCTATTTTTTCATGGAAAATGCTTTCCTCCATAGTAAAGGATTTATCATGGACATGGTCTTCAGGGCCAACAAAGGCTTCATGAAGCGAAGAAAACTCCTCACAACAGTTTTCAAACAGGCAATCAGCTGGATAGTAGTCTTTACAAAATGAATTGAAAGCTGTATGAAAACCTGTTAAAGAGAGGATGCTTGCAGCGGGAAGAGACCGACACCATTCAAGAGCATCTCCCTTCAATGAATACCTGAAGAGATTAATCTTGACATCCTCATGCATGATATTGTGTTGGTGAATAGCCTCATGGAAGTCTAGTAAATGCTCAGCTAGTTCCTCCCAACTTGTTGCATGAAATTCAGGGAGGAAATCTTCCCATTGGTCTCTATCACGAAGTGCATTAGGAAACCCAAATATCTGGGAAAAGTCACAGAAAGTAAACCTTTGAGCCATAATTTTCTCCATATCGAAATAGTGGAGTCACCAATCGATCCTCGAATCACGGAGTCGCCAGGTGAAATATGCGCAGCTTCAAATATGCCTGGTCCTTGTTCACCATCAAAGGCCAGATATTAACGTTGTCGTTACCCCAGGAAGCTTCTCAGACTGAGAACGCAGTTGCTGAAACCTTCTCAAGAAATCTCCTTAGGGTCAACTTTCAGGTGTGCCAACAGTAGTCACAGCTGAAACAGTGATGTGGAAACAATGGAGTCGCCATAGTGGAGTCGCCAGGTGCACAGTAGCAATCTTTAAGGGCTCTGATGTCTGATGCACCTTCAAAATTAGAGGCTCAATGTTGTTCTGCCCAGGGAAAATCTTCAACTTCGTCCCTGGCAACGACGCCAGAAATGTTGGCAACGGAAGTCACTCCTGGATTGCAGCAGGAGCAGAGCCTGACTCCCATCAGTTTATGTCATGATTTGTGTATGAAAGGGGTGATCGAATGGAAGTAAACTCGGACGATATCGTTTGAACTCTGAAACTAGGCCAAGAATGCATGAGCATGTGAGGTCTTGCATAAACTTCAGACAGTGAGGCGTAGTAAGGGTGAGTAGGGGGAAGACTTATATCAGAGAGATGCGAAGATCTGTAATAAAAATTAGGTTTCTAGCATACTGGAGAGGAAGGCATCCAAACACAAGATCTTCTTGCGTTCAAACACAGAAAACCAGAGAATACAATAATGCATAAATAAATTTTTTATCATGACATAATTGCAATGATCTGCACGAATAATTCGTTCACGAACTCTCTTAGCATGAGACAAAAATTAGACGAGGTAAGAAATATTGTCTGTCGTAAAGCAAGAAATCTCAAATACAGATGCAATACCAGAGAACTAGAGTCTGTGCTAAAACTTGACAATCAGGAGCTCTGCTCTACCATCGATACTTACAAAATTCAAAGACTAAGTTTATATACTCAGGAAAATTCACCTCCCAGAGGCATGCCCAGTCACCTAAGGCTTGGTGTCCCTTCAGTCAAACTCGTACTGGTATCTTTCTTTAAATGAGACCTTAACTAGGCATGGCCCCTGTAAGGAGGTTAGTTGAGCCATGAAGTGCTCGGCTAGCGTGCATAGACTTCTCTGTCGAGCCGAGGACTTCGACATGGCTTCATTGAGAAAATCGATACACAGGACCTCTGCGAGTAGGCGGCTCACCAGACCCTCCATTCCCCTTACTTTAATGAATGAAAGAAGGTTTCAACCACCCGCTCTTGCCTTCATTTACTTCAATGCTAGAAACAACATTAAGATCAGGTCTGATGGTGCTTGGAGATCGTGATGATCCCCTCTGCAACTGAACTCAACACCTTTGGCCTTCTTTATGCAGCTCCTTCCTCTCCCCAAGTGACCATGGGCTTATTCCCAATGCGCTTTCGGCGTTCGCGAATGGAAAGGAACTATTCCTGAAATTTGAAATCGCGATGAGCGAAATGCCGAGACGACTCAATCTGGTGCCACATGTCCCTCTGAGATCTGACGGCCTTGAACTAACTTGAAACTACTGTGTGCCTGGGCCCAGAACTCTCCTGGCATCTCGTGCATCGGAACATAACGGAGTTGCTTTTTTGTGCCTTGTAGTTGCGATGGGCGAAATGCCGAGATGGCCCAATTTGCTGCCAGGTGTTCCCTTTAGATGGACGGCTGAAAATGCTTCGTGATGTCGCGGGCCCCAGTTTTGACGTTTTCGGTGTTGTTGGGGTTTGGGGTTTTGTGATGTTCAAAGACATAAAACCTTCACCCCACGAACTCCCGAATGCCAAAATAGAACGGATGCGTGCCGTGTGTCCTTAAGATGACCGACCGAGGTAGCATTCTTCGCTTAACAGGGGACTGCGCTCATTCTCTGGCTCGCTTGATGTGACCTGGTACTAGGACCGTGGGCCAAGCTTTGAAGGGTGCTTATCGGTGTTTCGGGGTTCGGGTTTCGAAAGGCGAAGAAACGGGGAATTTTACCCCTTGAACTCTTGAATGTCGATATGCCGATGTGACTGGATCCTGTGCCATGTGTCACTGGATCGAACGACCCATATTTAGCCTTGAAATATAGGAGCTTTCCTTGGTGCTATATGTCAGGTAACTTGATAGCCCTGAGACCCCGATGACCATTGATCTGCTTCGTGGATGGATCTCGGCTGTCGACAACAAAACCTTGCCCACTCATTTGACTTGTAACCAGAAAGGAGATCCTTCCGCTGCTGCGCTTGGGTGTTTCCCGATCATTCTGTAGACCTGGGTACTTTTGTGCCTAAGAAAAAAATAATCGCTAACATTAGGCTCCATGGGGGATAGAGTCGTCCCTGTGATGCTCTAAGAACTCATTCCGCAACTTCAGTGCCTTGCTGTTGGGCTATGGAGTCAGGCTCAAAACATCCCGCTGCTGAAAATATAGGCCGAAAAATAAAAACAAAACAAACTAAACGTTCATGCTTACAGGAGCTTATTTATGTACAATCCTAAGCTAATAAAACACTTTACATGGGCTAGGTGAAAGAAAACTTCCACCATAGCCATTCAAGTAGCTTCCTGGATAGAAGCTCCTTCCTTCTGTCGATTTTCATCAGCGGATGGTGTAACCGTGACAGCAGAGCAGTTACACTCTTCAACTCCTCCTTACAGGCTACAGTTGAGATGAAATAGGGCGGCTCCAAAGAATAGGGGAAATGCCACTCCATGTACTTGCAGACAGGATCATAGAATGAGTGGAAAATTCCAGAAAATGGGCGACAAACACCTTCCTCTACTACACAGTTGTTCACCTATGGTTGAATATCTCTGATAAGCACAGGTTGATGGTGGAAAACTGATGTAGGCTCGCTGCTCTAGGGCGGTGGCTACTCGCTGACTCGCTCTGGATAGGAAATATTCTACTCCTCTGGTTCGGTCTCCCCCAGGTCCGATTCATATTCATCATAAATAGGGACCATGGGGTGGTTATGTTTGCTGACTAGCTCTTCAGTATATCTATAGTGATCAAAAGTAGGATAAGCTTGCTCCTCATCATCACTATAATATATATCAAAAAGGGGTTGTTCTTCATTGATATGATCCTCCTCTAGAACAGTGATCTCATCAAAAAAATTTGTTTCAGGGACAACGGGACCTGTTGCTTCTGGATGCTCATACATAATCCTTTTCTCTTTAATCCCAGGTAAAAATATATTGTGAGAAACCCCGTGGGGGAAAAGAGAAGAAACCTCTTCCACAACTAACCCCTCTTTTAAAAAGAGAGGGTATTTTTCATCATGAGCAGAGATGCTAGGAACATTTGCTTCCACCCGATGCCGAGGTAAGCCATCTACTATAGACCACATCTGCTCTATAAACTCATAATTTTCACAAGAGGCATGTTGATCATTATGAACATCTAAAAGAGAAGGTGCATCTGAAATAATGTCAGATGCTTCCGTTCCAGGGCTAACACAATTAATATCATTCAACACCTCTATTTTTTCATGGCAAATTATTTCCGCCACAGTAAAGGATTTATCATGGACATGGTCTTCAGGGCCAACAGAGGCTTCATGAAGTGAAGAAAACTCCTCACAATAGTTTTCAAACAAGCAATCAGCTGGATAGTAGTCTTTACAAAATGAATTGAAAGCTGTATGAAAACCTGTTAAAGAGAGGATGCTTGCAGCGGGAAGAGACCAACACCATTCAAGAGCAGCTCCCTTCAATGAATACCTGAAGAGCTTAATCCAGACATCCTCATGCGTGATATTGTGTCGGTGAATAGCCTCATGGAATTTCAGTAAATGCTCAGCTAGTTCCTCCCAACTTGTTGCATGAAATTCAGGGAGGAAATCTTTCCATTGGTCTCTATCAGGAAGTGCATTAGGAAACCCAACTATCTGGGAAAAGTCAGAGAAAGTAAACCTTTGAGCCATAATTTTCTCCATATCGAAACAGTGGAGTCGCCAATCGATCCTCGAATCACGGAGTCGCCAGGTGAAAGATGTGCAGCTTCAAATATGCCTGGTCCTTGTTCACCATCAAAGGCCAGATATTAACGTTGTCGTTAGCCCAGGAAGCTTCTCAGACTAAGAAAGAAGCTGTTGAAACCTTCTCGAGAAAGATCCTTAGGGTCAGCTTTCAGGTGTGCTAATAGTAGTCAGAGCTAAAACAGTGATGTGAAAACAATGGAGTCGCCACAGTGGAGTCGCCAGGTGCACAGTAGCAATCTTTAAAGGCTCTGATGTCTGATGCACCTTCAGAATCAGGGGCTCAATGTCGTTCTGCCCATGGAAAATATTCAACTTCATCCTCGGAAATGACGCCAGAAATGTTGGTGACGGAAGTCACTCCTAGATTGCAGCAGGAGCAGAGCCTAACACCCATCAATTTATGTCATGATTTGTGTATGAAAGGGGAGATCGATGGGAGAAATGTCGAGATGGCCCAATTTGCTGCCAGGTGTTCCCTTTAGATGGACGACTGAAAATGCTTCGTGATGTCGTGGGCCCCAGTTTCATCATTTTCGGCGCTGTCGGGGTTCGGGGTTTCACGATGTTCAAAGACATAGAACCTTCACCCCATGAACTCCCAAATGCCGAAATGGCACGGATGCGTGCCGCATGTCGTTAAGATGACCGACCGAGGTAGCATTCTCCGCTTAACAGGGGACTGCGCTCGTTCTCAGGCTCACTTGATGTGACCTATTACTAGGACCGTGGGTCGGGATTTGAAAGGAGCTTATCGATGTTTTGGGGTTCGGGGTTTCGAAAGGTGAAGAAACGGGGAATTTTACCCCTTGAAATCCCGAATGTCGATATGCCGGTGTGACTGCATCCTGCACCATGCGCCACTGGATTGGACGACCCAGATTCAGCCTTGAAATATAGGAGCTTTCCTTGGTGCTATATGTCGGGTAACTTGATAGCCCCGAGACCCCAATGACCGTTGATCTGCTTCATGGATGGATCTCAGCTGTCAACAGCAAAACCTTGCCCGCTCGTTTGACTCGTAACCAGAAAGGAGATCCTTCTGCTGCTGCACTTGGGTGTTTCCCGGTCATTCTGCAGACCTGGGTACTTTTGTGCCTAAGACAAAAATAATTGCTAACATTAGGCTCCATGGGGGATAGAGTCGTCCCTGTGATGCTCTAAGAACTCATTATGCAGCTTCAGTGCCTTGCTGTTGGGCTATGGAGTCAGGCTCAAAACATCCTGCTGCTGAAAATACAGACTGAAAAATAAAAACAAAACAAACTAAACGTTCATGCTTACAGGAGCTTATTTATGTACATTCCTAAGCTAATAAAACACTTTACATGGGCTAGGTGAAAGAAAACTTCCACCATAGCCATTCAAGAAACTTCCTCGATAGAAGCTCCTTCCTTCTGTCTATGATAGTCAACGGATGGTGTAACCGTGACAATAGAGCGGTTACACTCTTCAACTCCTCCTTACAGGTTGGAGTTGAGATGAAATAGGGTGGCTCCAAAGCATAGGGGAAATGCCACTCCATGTACTTGCAGACAGGGTCATAGAATGAGTGGCAAATTCCATAAAATGGGCGACAAACACCTTCCTCTACTACACAGTTGTTCACCTGTGGTTGAATATCTCTGATAAGCACAGGTTGATGGTGGACAACTGACGTAGCCTCGTTGCTTTCGGGCGGTGGCTTCTCACTGACTGGCTCTAGACAGGAAATATTATGCTCCTCTAGTTCAGTCTCCCCCAGGACCGATTCGTATTCATCATAAATAGGGACCATGGGGTGGTTCTGTTTGCTGACTGGCTCTTCAGTATCTCTATAGTGTCAAAAGTAGGATAAGCTTGCTGCTCATCATCACTATAATATATATCAAAAAGGGGTTGTATTTCATTGATATGATCCTCCTTCAGAACAGTGATCTCGTAAAAAATTTCCGTTTCAGGGACAGCGGGACCTGCTGCTTCTGGCTGCTCATACATAATACTTTTCTCTTTAATCCCAGGTAAAAATATATCGTGAGAAACCCCCTGGGGGAAAAGAGAAGAAACCTCTTCCACATCTAACCCCTCTTTTAAAAAGAGAGGGTCTTCATCATCATGAGAAGAGCTGCTAGGAACATCTTCTTTCACCCAATGCCCAGGTTAGCCATCTACTATAGACCACATCTTCTCTATAAAATCATAATTTTCACAAGAGGCATGTTGATCGTTATGAACATCTAAAAGAGCAGGTGCATCTGAAATAATGTCAGATGCTTCTGTTCCAGGGCTAACACAATTAATATCATTCAACACCTCTATTTTTTCATGGAAAATGCTTTCCTCCATAGTAAAGGATTTATCATGGACATGGTCTTCAGGGCCAACAGAGGCTTCGTGAAGCGAAGAAAACTCCTCACAACAATTTTCAAACAAGCAATCAGTTGGATAGTATTCTTTACAAAATGAATTGACAGCTGTATGAAAACCTGTTAAAGAGAGGATGCTTGCAGCAGGAAGAGGCCGACACCATTCAAAAGCAGCTCCCTTCAATGAATACCTGAAGAGATTAATCCAGACATCCTCATGCATGATATTGTGTCAGTGAATAGCCTCATGGAAGTCCAGTAAATTCTCAGTTGGTTCCTCCCAACTTGTTGCATGAAATTCGGGGAGGAAATCTTCCCATTGGTCTCTATCACGAAGTGCATTAGGAAACCCAACTATCTGGGAAAAGTCACAGAAAGCAAACCTTTGAACCATAATTTTCTCCATATCGAAACAGTGGAGTCGCCAATTGATCCTCGAACCACGGAGTCACCAGGTGAAAGATGCGCAACTTCAAATATGTCTGGTCCTTGTTCACCATCAAAGGCTAGATCTTAACGTTGTCGTTACCCCGGGAAGCTTCTCAGACTGAGAAAGAAGCTACTGAAACCTTCTTGAGAAAGCTCCTTAGTGTCAGCTTTCAGGTGTGATAACAGTAGTCACAGCTGAAACAGTGATGTGGAAACAATGGAGTCACCACATTGGAGTCGTCAGGTGCACAGTAGCAATATTTAAGGGCCCTGATGTCTGATGCACCTTCAAAATCAAAGGCTCAATGTCGTTCTGCCTAGGGAAAATCTTCAAATTCATCCCCAGCAACGGCACCAGAAATGTTGGTGACGGAAGTCACTCCTGGATTGCAGCAGGAGCAGAGCCCGACGCCCATCAGTTTATGTCACGATTTGTGTCTGAAAGGGGTGATCGAATGGAAGTAAACTCGGACGATATCGTTTGAACTCTGAAACTAGGCCAAGAATGCATGAGCAGGTGAGGTCTTGCATAAACTTCAGACAGTGAGGCGTAGTAAGGGTGAGTAGGGGGAATACTTATATCAGAGAGATGTGAAGGTCTGTAATAAACATCAGGTTTCTAACAAACTGAAGATGAAGGCATCCAAACACAAGATCTTCTTGCATTCAAACATAGAAAACCGGAGAATACAATAATGCATAAATAAATCCTTTATCATGACATAATTGCAATGATCTGCACGAATCATTCGTTCACGAACTCTCTTAGCATGAGACAAAAATTAGACGAGGTAAGAAAGACTATCTGTCATAAAGAAAGAAATCTCAAATACAGATGCATAACCAGAGAACTAGAGTCTATGCTAAAACTTGACAATCGGGAGATCTGCTCTACCATCGATACTTACAAAATTCAAAGACTGAGTTTATATACTTAGGAAAATTCACCTCCTAGAGGCGTGCCCAATCACCTAAGGCTTGGTGTCCCTTCAGTCAAACTCGTACTGATATCTTTCTTTAAATGCCACGTTAACTACGCGTGGCTCCTGTAAGGAGGGTAGCTGAGCCATGAAGTGCTCGGCTAGGGTGCACAGACTTCTCCGTTGAGTCGAGGACTTCGACACGGCTTCATTGGGAAAATCAATACACAGGACCTCCGCGAGCATGCAGCTCGCCCGACCCTCCATTCCCCTTACTTTAATGAACGAAAGGAGGTTTCAACCACTCGCTCTTGCCTTCATTTACTTCAATGCTAGAAACAACATTAGGATCGGGTCCGATGGCGCCTAGAGATCACGATGATCCCCTTTGCAACTGAACTCGACGTGTTTGGACTTCTTTATGCAGCTCCTTCCTCTCCCCAAGTGACCATGGGCTTATTCCCAATGCGCTTTCGGTGTTCGCGAATGGAAAGGAACTATTCCTGAAATTTGAAATCGCGATGAGCGAAACGCCGAGACAGCTCAATCTAGTGCCACATGTCCCTCTGAGATCTGACAGTCTTGAACTCACCCGACGCTATTGTGGGCTTGGGCTCGGGACTCTCCCGACATCTCATTCATTGGAACATAACAGAGCTGCTTTTTTGTGCCTTGGAGTCGCGATGGGCGAAATGTCGAGATGGCCCAATTTGCTGCCAGGTGTTCTCTTTAGATGGACGACTGAAAATTCTTTGTGATGTCGCGGGCCCCTGTTTCGACGTTTTCGGGGCTGTCAGGGTTCAGGGTTTCGCAATGTTCAAAGACATAAAACCTTCACCCCACGAACTCCTGAATGCCAAAATGGCATGGATGCGTGCCGCGTGTCCTTAAGATGACCGACCGAGGTAGCATTCTCCGCTTAACATGGGAGCGTGCTCATTCTCAGGCTCGCTTGATGTGACCTGGTACTAGGACCGTGGGCCAGGCTTTGAAGGGTGCTTATCAGCGTTTCGGGGTTCGGGGTTTCGAAAGGTGAAGAAACGGGGAATTTTACCCCTTGAACTCTCGAATGCCGATATGTCGGTGTGACTGGATCCTGCGCCACATGTCACTAGATCGGACGACCCAGATTCAACCTTGAAATATAGGAGCTTTCCTTGGTGCTATATGTCAGGTAACTTGATAGCCATGAGACCCCAATGAACATTGATTTGCTTCGTGGATGGATCTCGGCTGTCGACAGCAAAACCTTGCCCGCTCGTTTGACTCGTAACCGGAAAGGAAATCCTTCCGCTGCTACGCTTGGGTGTTTCCCGGTCATTCTGCAGACCTGGGTACTTTTGTGCCTAAGACAAAAATAATCGCTAACAGGAACCATGCCTCTCTACTCTGCATCTGATAAATCTCTCCCACTTTGTCATCAATGGAAAAGGTACCTTTCCATTTGGGGTTTCTCCCCCTCACTGAACTATCCTTGGGGATACTCCCCGTGAAACCGATCTCTGGACCTAAAATGTCCTCTTTATGGTGATTCCTCATGTAAATCTAAGACATATAAGATAAGCATTCAAAAGAATTCATTTTGGAGTAGCAATTACTCCGAGTCTCTGGCCAATATACTCAAAGGATTCCCATGGAAGCAATTTTTTAAAGATGTCTGGAACTTGTTCTTTTGTGCCCACATATTCAACTCTGATGTTATTCTCTGCAACCTGTTCTTGTAGAAAGTGATACTTGATTGGCATGTGCTTCATCTTGGAGTGCATCACCGGGTTCTTTGAGATATTGATGGCACTTGTATTATCATAATAGATTGGAATGGGCTCATCATACTCAACCTGTGTATCTTCTAGAGTTTATTTCATCCATAGAACCTATGTACAACATGTTGTTGCTGCAATATATTCTACTTAAGCTGTAGATAAGGATACTAATGATTATTTCTTGCTTAGCCATGATACTAAACACTCACCCAAGTAGAACGTTTCTCCACTCGTGCTTCATCGGTCATCAATGCAACCTACCCAATATGCATCTGTGTAGGAAATAAGTGATAGATCCTTTCCTTTTGGATACCATAATCCAAAATCTTTTGTTCCTTTGAGATATCTGAAAATCCTCTTCACTGCTACGACATGTGATTCCTTTGGTGCTACTTGAAATCCTTCCACCTATCCAACTTCCTGCATTACATCTGATATGGATTTTATCACATATAGTAAGCTACCAATCATTGACCTGTATTGCCTCTGGTCTGTATACTTTGAATCATCATATTTTCTCAACTTGCAACTGGTTTTCATAGGAGTGGTAACTATTTTGCAATCTTTCATTCCAAACCTATTTAACATTTCTTTGATATACTTAGTTTGAGAAACAAAAATTCCTTGGTTGCTTTGACATATCTGAAGACCCAAAAAGAAGGATAGTTCTCCGAGTAATGACATTTCAAATTAATTCTGCATATCCTTTGCAAATTTTTGGCTTAACCTACCATCATTGCTTCCAAAAATAATATTATCAACATAAACTTCAATTAATAAAATACTATCTTGAGTTATCTTGATGTAGAGGTTGTTGTATGCACTTCCTTTTTTGAACCCTTACTATTGTAGATATTTATTCAGTCTATAGTACCATGATCTAGGATCATGTTTTAGACCATACAAGGCCTTCTTCAATTTGCACACGTAATCTGTGTTCTCTGACAAATGAAATCCTTCTGGTTTTTTGATGTATACTTCTTCTTCAAGTTCCCCATTCAGAAAAGTTGATTTCACATCCATCTGATACACTTTAATATTCTTGGATCATGCATAAGCTAAAAGCAATTGAATTTCTTCCATTCTGGCAACTGGGGCAAATGTATTTTCAAAGTCGATTCCTTCAACCTGTGCATATTATTTACATACCAATCTAGCTTTGTTCCTTGTAACATATCCATATTCATTCAATTTATTTCTGAATACCCACTTTGTACCAATCACATTCTTATTTTTTGGTCTTGGAACCAATTCCCAAGTGTCATTCTTCTCTATTTGATCTAATTCTTCATCCATGGCCTTATTCCAAAATTCATCCTTGTTGGCCTCTTCAAAACTGTTTGTTTCAATAATAGATGAGAGTGCTAGGTGTGTTTGTTCTGGTGAATGGATTCTTCTTCTAGTCTCAACTCCTACATCTTTGTTTCCAATAATATGATTTGAAGGATGATTCTTCTGTACTCGTTTTCTAGGTGTCTTTGGAGGAACTTGTTGAACCTTCTCTTCTACTTTTGTCTGATCCTCTTCATCTTCCCCTTTTAATTCTTCTTCATCTTCTATTTATTCTTCGTAAAGTTGTTCCATTGATTCATTTTCTTCTTCCTTTAATTCTCATCTACCTGTTTCATCAATTGTTACATTGATGTTTTCCACAACTTTTTTCAATCTCAAATTGTAACAATTGTATGCTTTCCTTGTACTTGAGTAACCAACAATTACTCATGTGTCCACACTAGAGTCAAACTTTCCCAATCTACCATATTCTCTTTTGATGTAGCATTTGCTTCCAAATACTCTGAAGTTATTCACATTTGCTAGTCTTCCTTTCCATAGCTCATAAGGAGTTTTGTCAATGTTGTTTATAAGCATTACTCTATTTTGAATGTGAACTGCTATATGCACTGTATGTGTCCAAAATATATCTATCAATTTGGAATCCATTATCATTGTTCGAGCCATTTTTTGTATTGTCCTGTTCTTTCTTTCAACAACTCCATTATGTTGAGGTGTCCTAGCAATGAAGAATTGCCTTTTTATTCCATGTCTACTGCAGTATTCCATAAATTCCTTTGAAGTTAAATCTTCTCCATTATCAGATATCAACAATTTGATTTTTGAATCCATTTCATTTTCAACCATTTCCTTGTAGACCTTGAAGTTTTCAAAAGCTTCTGACTTATTTCTGAGAAAGAAAACTGCAGTCATTCTTGTATAATCATCAACTAATAACATAAAATATTTCTCACCTTTTAAACCCTTTGTTGTAGTTGGTCCAACTAGATCAGTATGCACAATTTGCAGTGGTCTTGTCGTTGAATATTCCTTTGATTTAAACCTGATATTTGTTTTCTTTCTTTGTTGACAATGCTTGCATAAAGTGGTGGTTGGTTTTGTGATCTAGGGAATTTATATAAATTCTTCCTTTTTTATGACTTTGACAAGGTTATCAAAGTGTATGTGACCCATTCTTTTGTGCCATAGCCAACTTTCATCTTCCTTTCCTAGAAAACACTTTTCATTTCCAATTTCACTTAAGACATATATGTTGCTTGAAGTTCTTGCAGTTGTTGCTATCAATTTTCCTGAACCTTATTTTCTTATCTCGCAGTTTTGTGAATCGAAAGTAACTTTATGACCTTGGTCACACATTTGACTCACACTTAGAATATTATGTTTCATATATTCTACTAGTAGAACATTTTCTTCCTTGGTATTCTTGTTTCCAATTCTAATTGTGCCTTTTCCAATGATTTTAGCTGAATCATCATTTCCGAAGGAAACTGATCCATCTCTTTCCTTTATTAATGTAAGAAACCTGTATTTATCACCTATAATGTGTTTTGAACAACCATTATCAACATACCAACCACGTTTATTCTTCTTAACTTGTAGAGTGAGTGTGCATTCTTCATTGTTATACTGATTATGCTTTCTTATCCATGTTCTCTTATGAGGTTCCTATCTATGATTGTTGGTGTTCTATTGTGGTTCTCTAGGAGGAAATATCATTCTGCAATCTTTGTCCATGTGTCCAAAGTTGTTACACTTGTAGAATTCCACTTCAGTTCTCAATGATTTAAACCTATTGTAACTTCTTCTCTGTGTTTCACTGGGCCTTCTTGAATAACCCTTTTGTGTATGACTTTCAAAGTTGTTTATGTTCCTTCTGTTATCTTTGCAATTCATAGCTTTATGTCCAAAATTATTACATGCATAACATAAACCAAAAAAGATAGTTTGATACCTAGGAGTTGAAGATCTTCTGAAAGGAGTTTCTCTTCTGAATCCTTCTTCCTCCTGAGGCCTATCTGTCAGTCATTGATTCTGAAATCTGAATCTTCTCATTGGAGGAGTGTCCCTGTAATATTCTTTGTAGTTTTTCATATCCCCTTCGATTGTTTCTTCATATCTTTTTGGATATGTTTCTTTTTTTGTCGCTTTGGAGCTTGATCCCTTTCCTGTTTTATTGTATCCAAGTCGGTACTTGTCATGATGAGGATTTTGACTATTGATAATGTCATCCAAAACTTTTGAGCTGTTCTAAATATTTTTCTCTTGAATATCCTTTCTTAGTGTGACAATCTTTACTTCCAAATTTCCAATGATCCTATCTCTTTCTTTTAGTTTTTATTTGAGTAATTCTTTAATTCTTTTATCTTCTTCTATTTGAACCTTCAAATTTGTGATCATTTGTTATAGTTCCTGAGTGTCTTCTTTCTTGTCTAGTTATTCTCATAGCTTCTTGTTTTTCTTATTTTCTCTTCTTATAACTTCTATGGTGCACAACAATTCTTCTCGATAGTCAACTTCTGCCTCTTCATATTCTTCTTCAGTGTCTTCTTTATCAGAGTCTTCTACTGCCATTAATAGAACTCTTTCTGTCTCACTATCACTATCTTCATCTCCATCTGATGAGGATATGTCGTCTTTGGTGCATAAGTTTTTCTTGAAAGCTTTGTTTGTGGTTCTTTTTCCTTTATATGTTTGTTTTCTATTTGAGTAATCTTCATCATTCCGCTTATTTTTATTACGAGGACATTTGTTAGCAAAATGACCAATACCATCACAATTACAACAAATCAATGGAAACTTACATTTATATCTGCCATTGGTTCCTTTGTTTAATATTTTGACAAAGATGGCCATTTCTTCATCATGTTCTGAGATGTCACTATTGTTGCTATGTTCTTTTTCCTTTTTCTTTCCCTTTTTCTTTGACCTTTTGGATGCTTTGAAAGTTGCTTCTTTTATATTTGGATTTTCCTGTTCAGTTCTCATTTCATATGTTGTGAATATTCCATGTAGTTCATCCATGCTTATTGAGTCTAGATCTGCTCTTTCTTCTAGTGATGAAATCTTAGGATCAAATATCATAGGAAGAGATCTTAGTACCTTTTGAAAAATTATAGATTCTTTAATTTCTTCTCTCAATCCTATGATTTCATTTACTATTTCATTGACTCATAAGAATTAAGCTGCAATATTCTCATCTTCATTCATCTCTAGTTGTTCGAACTGACCTCTGTAAGTTTGAAGCTTTGTTGCTTTGACTTTTGAATCTCCTTCATAAATATTTTGAAGTTTGTCCTGTAACGACCTCCTCGTTACGACAACAACTCTGAAAACAGGTGCAATTTTTTTTTGTGTGTGTTTAGGGGGTGTGCACACGTGTAGAAGTAACAAACACACTTGACTCTACATCGCCACTTGACAACCAACAAGACACAACCACGATGTTCCGCACAAGAGGACTGAAGGCACACAACAAGTAACTGCAACAATATACAACCATAGGCATAAGGCACACAACACAAACATTAATACATACTGGGGGTGCACAGTAAGAACACAGAGGGAAGAATCCATGGTGTTAGGGTTACTATTTCTGCACAGGAAAGCAGGGCGTTTAGTCTTATGTCTTCTCAAAAGAAGATTAGACAGGCTCCTGGCCGACTGCTCAGGTAGAAACTAGTAACCCGAC
>ML778464.1:1129996-1171504 GCA_009831015.1 Picea engelmannii
AATTCCATTTTCAAGCCCTTCCTTCGAAAATTTGTGTTAGTATTTTTTGATGATATACTAATCTATAGAAAGTCTTGGGAGGATCATGTGTGACATGTTGACAAGGTGATACAACTACTAAAGGAGCAACAAATATATGCCAAGCCATCCAAATGTTTCTTTGGAATGAAGGAGGTGTAATATTTGGGTCATATTGTATCTCATGAAGGTGTCAAGGTAGACCCTAACAAGATTAAGTCCATGATGGACTAGCCAATTCCCAAAACATTGAAGAATATTAGAGGATTTTTGGGTTTGACAAGTTACTACCGCAAGTTTGTTCGACACTATGAAAGAATAGCAACACCTTTAATGGAACTAACTAAGAAGGATGCATTTTCATGGACTCCAGAGGCAACTAAAGCTTTTGAACAACTTAAAGAGGTGATGTGCAAAGCTCCTGTCTTGACAACTCCTGACTTCAAAAAAACCTTTATTGTGGAATGTGATGCCTCGGGAAATGGAATTGGTGTTGTTTTAATGCAAGAAGGAAGGCCCCTGGATTTTGAAAGTCGATCACTCAAGGGAAAGGACCTACACACACCCATTTATGAGAAGGAAATGATGGCAATACTACATGCATTGAAGAAATGGCATCCTTACTTAATAGGTAGGAACTTCAAGGTCAAAACAGATCATGATAGTCTTAAATACTTCTTGGAACAAAGACTATCTTCAAAAGAACAACAAAAATGGGTAACCAAGATATTGGGTTATGATTTTGAAATTGTCTATAAAAAAGGGAAGAAAAATGGTGTGGCAGATGCACTCTCAAGGAAGGATGAATATGTTGAGGCCTTTCTCCGTGCTATCTCGATCATCCAACCCAATTGGATAATAGAAGCAAGGGATGAATGGAAGAATGATAAAAAAAGTGTGGACTCTCATTCAAAGGTTGCAGAAGGATTCCAGTGCATCAGATACATTTACATGGAAAAATGATTCACTATGGTACAAAGATCTCTTATATTTATGTAAGAACCCCAAACTCAAACAAAAGGTACTATTGGAATTGCACACCTCTCCAGTAGGAGGGAACTCAAAATTTTTAAAAACCTACCAGAGGGTTAAGAAGGATTTTTTTTGGGATGGCCTTAAAACTGATGTTCAAAGGTTTGTGGTAGATTGTTTGGTTTTCCAACAAAATAAGTTGGAAACAATTACAACCCCGGGTCTTTTACATCCATTAGCCATCCCAAGTCAGCTTTGGGAGGAGTTTTCCATGGATTTCATCACAGGGTTACCGAAGTCTGAAGGAAATAGTGTCATCATGGTGATTTTTGATAGACTGACCAAGTACGCACACTTTTGTGCACTCTCTCATCCCTTCAAATCTAGTACAGTTGCCACCACATTCATGAAGACAGTTCAAAAGATACATGGCAACCCAAAGATTATTGTAAGTGACAGAGATCCCATCTTCACTGGACATTTTTGGACATAATTATTTTCTTGTTTGGGTACTCAATTGGCTCACAGCTCATCCTATCATCCTCAATCTGATGGACAGACCGAGATAGTGAACAAATGTATGGAAGGCTACCTTTGTTTCTTTGTCTCTGATAAACAAACACAATGGTTCAAATGGTTATGCTTGACAGAATGGTGGTATAACACTTCCTTTCATACTACAACAAAAATGACACCATTTATGGCACTCTATGGATACCACCCTCCTTCCATCACTTCTTCTCTAAAATAAAAATCTAAGGTTCAAGCAGTGGAAGATCACATCAAGAATAAAAAACAAGTTCTCCAAATATTAAGAGACAAACTGACCATGGCACAAAATCACATGAAACAACAAGCATATCAACATCGTAGTGAAATAAGTTTTGAAGAAGGGGATTGATTATTTTTAAAACTACAACCATACAAACAGATGTCCCTCAAGCAAGCCAAGGAGGATAATAGATTATCACCAAAGTACTATGGCCCTTATAAGGTGTTGCAAAAGATTGGTACTATGGCATACAAATTGGAGTTGTTTGCATCTCCACGAGTACACCCAATTTTCCATGTTTCATGCTTAAAGAAGGTTATAGGTGACAAGATCTAAGTTCAAACTATATTTCCATAACTTGACGAGGAAGGAAAATCATATTGGAGCTTGAAGCCATCACTGAAAAATGAATTCGCCAGCTGAGGAATAGATCCATTTCAGAGTATCTCATTAAATGGAGGAAACTACCGGCTAAAGATTCCACTTGGGAAGATGAGTCATTTATACAAAAGCATCCAGAGTTACTCAAGCGCTATGGACAACACTTGTCTCAAGGGGAGGGGAATGTTAAGCCCTAAATAGTGGCTCATTACCCCTTAACTGGGGCATATTACATTAGTAATGTTATTTTATTTATGTCATCTTTAGTCCATTGGTTGTAATTATACCTCCTAGTATCCTATATATACCAAGGAGACATTTTCATTTGGAATCATATGGTATTTGAACATTTATGTGGGCATAAGGAGGTTGCCCCCTCGAAGAGGATTATTATATGAATTTCTCTCTCTTTCAAGGCATTGAGTACTTATTTTGAGTATTTTCTATGCTATATTGATATTTAGTTCCTAACACGCACTTTTCCTACTGCACTTTTTCTTCCGCACTTTTCCTGCCGCACTTTTCTTGCTGCACTTTTCTTGCTGCACTTTTTCTGCCGCAGGTTCCCTGCCGCACTTTTTCTACTACAATTTTTCTAGCACTTTTTCTACCACACTCTTTCTGTTGCAATTTTTCCACCACACTTTTCCTGCCACACTTTTTATGCCGCATTTTTTCTACTGCAGTTTTCCTACCGCACTTTTTTTTCCGCAATTTTCCTACCGCACTTTTTCTCTATCAATAATATCTTCCCAAATAACCTTTCAAAAAAATAGATATTCAATGATATTCAAGTGTATTTTGAATGAGAGACCCTTGCCTCTTATTTATACTTTTATGTAGCTTCCTCAAGAGGTTACCTTCTAACCATCTTAACCCACTTTCCTTATTTTAGGGTTAACCCACTTATAACCACTTGTCTACTTAACCTAAACACTTTCCATAATTGGTAAGTTCTCCATTAACTTTATTATTTAAATAATTTCTTTTTCATCCTATTTGACTTATAGTACACTCATCACTTCAATTTATTATTTAAATAATTTCTTCTTTGCAAACACTTTGACTACTTTGACCTTTTGGGGCTTCTAGATGACTCATGAGGGTTCTCCAACTTCATATGGCCATAACGCTCTAATCGCGAGGAGTTATGTGACTTTCCACATACCAAAGGAAATGGCATGGCATGTACAATCCATCTAGAATAGTTTTACCTGCAAATATATCAAAACTCATACAATTATCCATCAAACAAACTTGGGTCCATTAGCCAAACCTTTGTGCTACCAGAATTCACTACCAGACTTTATTCAAGGGTTGACATCAATGACAACTAACCCAATTAATCAACAACTCAAGCCTTTTCATTTTCAAATCACCCAGCCACCCATAGGCCATGCACACTACTCCAAAAACTCACTTCTAAACTAATTTCAAATTCTGATAACATTTAATTAATAAAGAAAAATGAAAGAACACCATAACAACACATGCAATAATCAATATTCATGCTAGAATTAAAAAGAATACTTAAACGTGCCATGCACAACAATAACCAACAAGCATGCACATTGTACAAATGAATATCAGAGACAATAATTAATACACAATGGAGATAAATATATCAACAAGGAAACCATGACAAAGAGCACTTATCGTAATCACAACCATTCACCAATTGGTTGCAGACCAAGGATGTTCCACCCAACCATAGACACTATTGTTCCAAGTCTCAATATTAGGTCACCCTCGAGCCAGGGCTATGAATCCACAAGGATGCTTCCAGGGTGTCACTCAGCTTCCCAAACTAGTCAACACTCAAGCTCTCACATGTTTCTCAACACACAACAATCCAAGGACACCAACTCTCTTCTCTCCATCCTAAAGAACCCAAGAGAATGGACCCACTTCTTTTCCACATAGTCCCTTATGTTGTCCACCTCCATCTAGGGCTCCAATTTATCTAGTCAAGAATCTCCATGTTGGGACTCTCAACATTCATAGTTGTGAATAAAATCTAGTACATGCCAATGCATCTCAAGCATGCAAGCACAAATTCATGGCTGGAATACACCAGTCATTGCTACAACCAAAAAATAATGGCTCTTCCTCAACAATTCACTCCCATGTCCCAATCCAAGAACAAGAATGAATGAGAAATGAATGAGTGACAATGAATGAAATTGTGAACAAAGTGGAGAGTGTGAACAAGGAACAATGAGTGAACCCCCATACAACCGAAATATGGGTTTATATATTTACTTGGAAATCAAGAAACACATGGCCTTCCCCAAGAAGCTCTTGTAACCACTTCTCTCAATTAAATCAATTATGAGTAAATAAAATATAATAAAAATAATTAGCCCCTTAAGCCCTCTCTCTCGCAGAATCATAGCCCCCTATAACTCTTATTTATCTAGGAGGATCTAATGAATTCTCATAGAGGTCCAGGAGGATCTGAAACACTCATATAGATCCAAGGGGATCCATAAATGCTCAAAATTATACCATCTAAAATCATCTCGAAAATGGCATCAATGTGTAGATCTTGTCGTTATCTTTCCAATGAAGAAAACATCAAGTCAAACAAAGTTCATATGCAAAAGTTATTACCACATGAACAAGTTATACCAACAGAGGGGCTTAGCAATATTCGCACGAGATTTTAGTTGTACTATATATATTATACATATATATAGTATATAGTTCAAAACTATATACTATATATAAAATATATTTAACCATACATGCCATGTAAATAAGATCTGTGGGTTTTGAACCTTGGACATTCCGTCAACCAAACAACTTACGTCTAACAGTCTAACCAATGGGCCAACAAACTCACATTTAACAAGATTCCCTCTTAATATAGTAATGAAGTTGCATTAATATGCAGACAGAGGTTGGAGGTCACGCCCTATATATTGGGCACATACCCCGACACATACATACATCCTGAGAATGCATGGAGTCTGAGGTATGCACATATCTAGAGATAGGGAATGAATCCCGAGGAAGTACATAAAACATGGAAGTACATGCATAGTACAAGATAAGTTAAATGTCATCTCGTAAAACATGCCATGATGTATATTGATAGAACATAGGAAATTTATACTCATTTTCACGATTTTTCACAAGGATCATGAATTTGAGTTATATTTTGTGATTTGAATTCATTTGTAAAAGTATTCACTCAATTTTCCATTAATGGGCATTTAATGCATTGTTTTGCGTGCTAAAGAGGGTGATATTTTGAATTTATAGTCAAAATTCTCATAATTTCGCAAACATTTCAATGGTGAAGTTATTTTCTTGTCTTGGGTAATGAAATTTAATAGAATCCATTAAATTGGAAAATGTAAGTCATTTTACATGTGATTTTGGTATTTGAGATGGAGAAATCAGTTTTCATTGGATTAATGGGAACTTAAAGATGAAACAAAAGTATGTAATTTTAGTTCTTTTGTTTATTGTTGTGTCATCTCATCATTAAACAAAGTTAATATTCATCTTATGAGTTTTTGGGTAAAAATCACATCATTAGAATTCTGCGAACCACCCCAATACGATCAGTAAATTAATTTTGAATCAAGTTAGATGTTTCATGTATATATGTATAGAGAAAAGTGGTGTCTAAGGATTTTAGGATCAAGTGGTATCATATCTAGTTTTGGCATGTGTTGCAAGTTTTTGATGTGACATCATATTCAATAGTTCAGTTGGTGAATATTTTAAAGACTCTTATCAAGAAAAAAAGATGCGTAAATCTCTCATGAAATTGAGGCTGCAAAATAACATTAGATGACAAATACAAAAGTAGAATTCTGAGTTGAGGATGCAGTTGCAAGCTCTTGAGGAAGAGAAGAAAAGGATGCAAGATCGACTATTATGTCATGAAGATTTCTACATGAGTATTTTTCATGAATTAGAAAGAAAGTTGCAGATAATGGCACCATCAATCAATAAACTTGGAAGAGTAAAGAATGTGAAGTCTCCACTACAAGAGATACTATCTCTCTCCAAGAACATGATCGAGAAAGAAGACTCCTCATATTTTTCT
Source organism: Picea engelmannii (assembly GCA_009831015.1). Classification (NCBI taxonomy): domain Eukaryota; kingdom Viridiplantae; phylum Streptophyta; class Pinopsida; order Pinales; family Pinaceae; genus Picea; species Picea engelmannii. The sequence continues at coordinate 1,136,203 of ML778464.1, forward strand.
TCTTCCAGACAAGATGGAGAATGCTCGAGGGTAGCTGAAGCAAAGAGAACTTTAGATGAAGAAGTCCTACATAAGCAATTGGCCTTACCTTCTAGTCTAGAGAAGAGTAACATGTGTAAGTCATATTCAGGGAAATATGTGGATGCTATATGAGAAATAATGATGACTTTTCCCACTGGTAAATGGTCTAGTTATCCATGTGCTTCCTATGGAACTAGCAACCATGATATGGAAAATTGTTGAAGAATATAGTATGTGAAAGTAAATCCCTCTAATAAGAAGGAATATCATTTCTCAAGTCAGAGGAAAAGGAGGAATGATAAGAAGGGATCGTGGAATAAGACACTCTACTCTTATTGTGGTAACAATAGACACTAAATTGAGAAGTGTTGGACACTTTACCTACACTTATTTTCAAAGAAGAATAGAAAATACGCGAAGACACTTGTGAGAAGAAAAGAAACAAATCCAGATGAAGTCAATGGTCTTACTGAAAGGCTTTGGAAATAATACTTCCTGATGACTAGTCTTGGAAAATTGATATATAAAGACATCGAAGAATGGTTCATGGATAGTGACTCATCTCGCCACATGATTGGGATGAGATTAGTATTTTTGACTTTCTCAGATTCCGACACATATTTCTTTGTGGGATATGGAACCAACACCATAAAATAAATAAGAGGGTATGGATATGCAAGATTCCATCTCGAGTTAGGAGGATTTATGGGAATTGAACATATGTTTTATGTTCCATATTTAAAGGTAAACCTACTCTTAGTTGTAGAATTTGAGGATAATGGTTATGCAATTACATTCTATAATGGTCATGTACTACTGTACTCAAAAGAATATACTCCAGACGCAAAAATAGTACTTGGTAAGCGCAATGAGAGGTTATACAGGTTACTGGGAAGACCTATAGTTTGGTATAATGGTTACCTGGATTCAACATCAGATTCTGCATCAGATTCAATTTCATATTCAACATAAATGTTAGAGGCATTGTTAGAGGTTGGAAGCTACGACACTCATCCCAGTACACTTGGGAGAATGAGTCCATAAGTAAACCATATTTAAAATTTTCTAAATATGTATATTTGTAAATGTAATACGCATATGCGTAAATCTCCTAAAGTCTATTAGAAGGCTTGTAAACCAATAATTGTAAATTATAAGAGTGAGGGGGACTCTATAAAGTTCTATATGGAAACCTTGTATGAGTGAGAGTAATTCTGTAAGATATTTTATATATTTCCACCTTATATGTTGTAAAGAGTGAGGGGGACTCTGTAAATTTTTATATTTCCACCTTGTATGAGTGAGAGGAATTTTCTAAAGAGAGTTTCTATATGGACACCTTATATAATGTAAAGAGTGAGAAGAATCTTGTTAGATATTTCTATATAGCCACGTTACACTTTGTTATAGAGTGAGAGGAATCTCATTAGAGATATTTCTAGATAGCCACCTATGCATATATTGTTCTATAGTGAGAAGAATATTGTTGTAAAGGATTGTTAATCCTTTAGAAACAATATGGGAAATTGTTTTGTCTTGTAATAATATAAAGGGCTACATATGGATTGAATTTTCTAAGACAACATTCTTGATTTTGAAGAATCAAAGGTGAAGGAACAAAAGGATGCAGGAAATTAGGACATGTAGATCAGAAGTGGAAAGAGCATCGAAGTAATGCAAAACTTTTTAGAGCTGGTAAAGGAGAAATAATCCTCTTTAGAAAATGAGAGGCATACAAGTGCATGATATAAGCATCTTTAAAATACTATGTAATGTTCATATGGATGTATACCTTGAACATAAGAAATCAAATACAAATGATAACAATATACACATAATTGTTTTCAAGGAAGGAGCGACAATGGAAAGAGTATTCATTCAGGGACTTCTACAGATACATCAAGTAGTAAAAGAACATAGAGTCCAAATGGAAAAGGAAAATATCAACATTCAAATTGGTTTCATATTTGCCAAGATGGACTATCTTCAGCAGTAGGAGATGGGAATGGGTGTTGAAATACATGTATTGTAGAGATTCATTGAACAAGAATTTTATTTCCACATAATCTATGATTTAGAACCAGAGTTATTAGCAACAATGTCAGAGGCCAGAATTAGAGAGATATTACAGAGAAGGAGAAAGAAGCACATTCATCTAGTACCTAAGATCAAAGACCCAAGATGAAGACTAAATTCCAAAATAATTAGCAAGATGGAAGAGTGAATTATTATCGCTAAGTTTTTTTGAATATCTATACTTTTGGAGGTACAAAAGTTGTTCAGTGGGAAAGTGTGATCCGGGAGGATCTAAGGAGCACTCACAGAGGTCCAAGAGGATATGAAATGATCAAAGAGGTCCTAGGGGATCCATAAATTCTCAAAATTTGACCATTTCTATTTATTCTAAAAATGGCATCAATACATAGAGCTTATCGCCATCTTTACTATAGCAAAAACGACAAGTTAAACATAGTTTGTATGCAAACATTATATGTAGTCAAAGTTTGGGTCAAACATGCAAAGTTTCTAGCGAGAAAAACCCCCCTATGACTACATCAAGGTTCAAAACGTAGGTAGATAAATTAACCATCTAAAAGTCAACTACTTCTCTAAACTACCCCAAACATACCAAAACTCATACAATAAAATAAAATATGAGGGGGATCGGGTAACTATACCTCTACTTAGTGTCTGGTGATGATCCCCTCGTGCTTGAAATCTTTGCTGACTACACACCTCCTCCCAAGGATGACCTGCATTCAAATATTGACAAACAAAAAGCTACAAGCATGATATTTCATATACAAATTAGGGTTAGATGTTAGAATGTCAAAACATAAACCAATAAAAAGCATTCAATACACCATGATTTGGGACAGGAAAAATAATTCTTTTATCAATAACTCAATGATTATACCTTTATTACAACAAAAGCTAAGTATTGCTCCACGAACCTGGTCTGGGATCCTCTTCACCAAGCTCCAAGTGCACCTTTGTATGGCTTCTCCTATCAACCTTCTGATCTCTTATTGGGAAGTGAATGGGTTCTGATGGAGGAAGAAGGGCTAATTAGGGAATATTGAGGAAATTCTCACAAAAGGGATGCAATAACTTGGGCAAGGAGGGGATGTGAAACAGGTAGAGTTTCACTGTTCTTATGTCTAGATGTGGAATGAGACCCAAACACCTCCTTTTATATGACAAAAGGATGGTTATTTGGTTGGGTGACAGGCTATAGGCAGTGGATTAGTTGGGAAACTACCCAATAGCCTATAATCTCAACAAATTCCTTGCAACGTTTTATTTTTTGCAACTTTTTCAAGTATACGTGGGTTGTAATGGTGCAAAATTTGTATGTATGTGAGTTGTAGTGGTGAAAAATGTGTATGTACGCAGGAAGTATTGGTGCAGGGCACGTACATCTTCAAAAAATTGGTTTTTTAGAAGAGAAACCCAATAGTGCTTTGGAAAAAAATGCAAGTAAGAGGGCCAAAGGCCAGGTATGCATGTGTAGAGAAATTTAGGGTTATAATAGATGCCCCCTAATGTGTGAGGTCAGAAGAGCATCTGATGGACAGAATACATTACAAAATATTCACCAATGTACTAAACAAGTGAGCCTGGGACCAAAGTTCGGGAGGTGCCATCTCCAAAATAACAGTTGTCTCTCTGAGGTAGGCATACCCATGCCCAAGATGAAATAAATCATGGATGCCAATAAAATACACTGCGTATCTATGTCATATAACTATATAAAGTGTAGTCGCGAGAAATACACAATGGATCTACATCTCAAAATCAAAGATATACAAGTATAGTATCCATATTCATGAAGCCAACACCACCCGATGACTGGAGATGAGGTCTTCATAGATCGAGAAAAAACTTCAATATATTCAAAAATCTGGTAGGAGTACAATGTGAGTGTATGAATTCACCACCCAGAGGTATTCAATGACTCATTGAGAAAATACAAAAGGATCTTGATGATCAAGAAGAGAACTTCATTGATTTTGAATCAGGACTTGATTGGAATTTTGGGATGGCTCGGTCATGAGATCAAGAGAAAAACCACAGAAAGGAAGAATCAGGTTGGGTGAAACTTCCCTTGGAAAAAAAACCATGAAATATGATCAGACTTAGGAATCATGCCATTAACATAAGTTCATGATGCAAGAGGAAACACAAACTCTCCATGTGTTTGGAAGAGTAACCAAATGGAGGAGGACACAACTCTATGTAGTGAGAAAAACTTCCTAAGGTCATATTAGATCCCAATGCTTGATGAACAAATGAAAGGATGTGCTTTATCCAAGGACAACTCATTGTGCTGCCAAAAAAGAATATATATTTTTCATCCCCTCCTTTTGGTTTTTTTTTGTCTTTTTCAATTTTTTAAAAGGCTTGAAAAAGAATAAAACTATGCTACGTTACAAAGGAGGAACGAGTGTCGCGAGAAAGAATACTAGTTCTAGGCGTAAGGAACACACTAATTCTCAGAGAAAAGAGGCATGTGTAGGAAAAGTACACTCGGGGAAAATTCCTCCATGGGTCAAGGTGTCAGGTTGCAGAGGAAAAGTGCTACAAGGCTTGCATATGAGGCATGCTTCAAAGGTTCAGTTGAGAGAAACATGGAGCCGACAATATGCCAAATACATAGAGATGAAAAAGAAATTAACAAGACACAATGAAACCCGCTTCAATTTAATTTTAACGAGCCTGGAGAAGGTAAGCTCAATAGTTTTTTCATGTTTAGAGAGTCTACAAAAACGTAAAATAAGACTCCAAGGGGTACCTTTTTTGGAGATAGTCTAGTCGGTTCGAAAAAGGGGTAAACTTGCACCGAAAAGACGTCTATTCAAAACCATTTTAACGAGTCTGACAAAGATAAGATCACTTGACATTCTTTTTAATTTTAAGGAGTTTGAAAAGAGATTAACTATGGACTCACTGCCTTTTTCTGGATTTAGTCTCCTTAGCCCGAAAAGTATAAAATTTACCGAGGAGAACTCTCCTGGTGAGATGAATCTCCCGAGGTGTACCTTTTTCCTCTATAATCCACAGGCCAGAAAAGGGGTAAAATCATGCCAATAGATGTTCTTTTGTACCAATTTAATGAGTGTGAAGGAACATGGTCACTCTATGATCTTTTCAATTTTAGGGAGTCTGAAAAGAGCTTAAATATGGACTCTGTGGGGGTTCCTTTTTCGTAAGTAATCTCTGAGGCCCAAAAAGGGTGATAAACCAAAACTAAGGAGAATGTTCCTTTTTCGTAAATTTAGTCCCTCAGGCCCGAAAAAGGGTTAAACTTATACCTGAGAATACTCTTTTAGTGAACCAAAGTTCCTAGAGTATACCTTTGTTCGTACAATTGACCATCCATACCAAAAAAGGGGTAAACTACCATCGGACAAATGTGCCTTCAAGTTTGATTTTGGTGAGTGTGAAGGGCGAAAAGATCACTTGGGAATATTTTCATGTTTAGAGAGTCTGAAAAGGGCTTAAAGAAGACTCAAGGATGTTACTTTTCTTAGTTAATCTAGACAAGATTGAAAAGCATAAATGTAGTCTCATCGGATGTTGCTTTCAAATTTCAAAGCGATCTTGAAAGACAAGAAAACATGCCCATTTTGGGAGTCCTAAGGGCGAGGCCAATAGTGATGGTGCATCAGATAAATGAGGATCAATCTCGTAATCATGATAGGAATAGCAAGGAATCCCGAGCCTAAAGTCATTATAGATAGCATGGACGCAAAAATGTAGTAAGGATCTATCTAGGGAATCCATGTAAAGGTAGGCTCTACCACCTAATCACAAAACTTCTAAATAAACAATGATGGTTTTGTGTCACACGTTGGTGGGATCGATCCTATGGCAAAGCGGAAAAGACAACAAGATGCAGAAAGTGGAGGTGAAATCCTAACTTATATGCAAAAAGTTGGAAACAATGACTTTTACCAAAGGATTTTTTAAAGTGACCCACCTCCCCAAAAGTCACCAAACCAAAAGGAAAAGTGTATCATAACATGCAATTAGAAAATTGAGAACGGAATTAAATGATTTCCACGCCAGAAAAAATGACAAAGGGGGTCAAAAAAGTGGCAAAAACGGACAAAAAAGTCTATAAATAGAAGCTGACAACTCATTTTGACCATTGCAATTTGAAAATTAACCAAAAGGTAGAAAAAAACCCTTCTCTAAAGAAGTTGATTCCGAGATATTTAGAGGACTCAACAAACTTCCGCTCGGACCAAGTAAGTAAAAACTCATCCCTCCTGCATTTCCATTTTCTTTTTTGCATTATGTTTTTTTTGTGGGCACACTCTCCTAAAAAAGGGAGGTCCTACGTGTACGCGGGTTGTCCAAGGACAGATCGTGTATGTAATCGGGAATAAAACAGTCTTCTCACGTACATACGTGACTGTGACCAAAAAAAACCTACATAATTCTCAAAAGCATGGAAAAATTAAAAATCTAAGAGCTAACTCCCCTTTGAACTACCATGGAACAGGATGTATGTCCACTAGAAGGAGAGGGAACACAAGGATATTGATATCTTGGTCGATGAGGACCCTACTACCATTGCCACATTGAAACAATGTGGGTTGTGGAGGTTCTTCCAGTGTCCGTTTATGAGGGCACAACCTAGGTGACTGAACACCCTGGTAGATTACTGGTATACATATGTAGAGGCTTTTATGATAGAGGGGAATTCATTGACTCCAACGACTGAGGACATATAATTATTGACTGGCCTATCGAGGAGAGGGGAACCAGTCAATCTGCACACCTTCCCCCCTAGGACTTTCAACATTGAAGACTACATCAGGATGTATTTCGAGGTTGACATTGAGAAGGTAGGTTCTCAAGTACCCATTAACAAGATCACCAGCTTGTCAGTGATCCTATTACTTATTAGGAGGATTATTGGATCTGTAACCCTTCACCAGGATTCTTGGGTGCACATGCGTTGTGAAATTCGGTGCCAGGAGGCACATATCTATGACTGGAGTATGACCATGCTCACATGCATGAATATGCAACTGATAGAGTGCCGAGAGTGTAGCAACAAGAAATTCGGGTTTAGCACCATCTTATGCTTGTTATTATTCGAGAGGGTGCCCAGTCTGAGTCCCAGAGAGACTGTACAGGGGCATGTGGCCTCCTTCCCAATGATATGTAGATGGGAAACATTACTTCCACGATAGGGGGGAGAAAGGACCATAGAGGAATTTGACAACAAATTCTTTGACTCGTGGGCATGGCAGATTCCAACGATAAAGGACTAACCCTATGTTGGAATCAACTTCTCCAAATACATAGACATGTTTGTACCTCCCGGAGAGGAGCGAGAAGAGCTAGGTACATGTTTTTAAATTTATTTAATTTTTAATTTCTTTTATATACATCATTTTTATATGCATCATTTTTATATGCATCAGAGTACTAACATATATGTATATGTTATGTACAGATGTGAGACCAGTGTGCCTGATAGACTTCATGAGGACTCTACGACGTCCTCGACCAGAGGCGGGACCAACAACAATCAGTGGACCAATAGCCACAGGGATACCTCCAACCGGAGAGGCTGAGAGAGTTTTTAGGAAGGTGGAGTAGAACCTCACTGCGCTCACCCATACAATTCCTATGGCCGAGATCGAGGATCTCCTGCCTTCCATGCAGCCTCATGTAGTGGGGGTGCCATGGACTTGGGACCAAATTTTCCAACGTTTGGCCAATGTCATCATTCACTACGGTAGGGCCAATAGGCCCCAAGCTTAGATAGGCTGGACTACTATGTGCCGAAAGAACTTTTGTATATTTTTTAGGGAATAAGCCCTGTGATGTATACCAAACCTTATTTTTTGAGGCGTTCACGCCCAGCTATGTACTCTAACATTTTTTGACACACACACACACACACACACACATATATATATATATATATATATACATCTTTATCGTCTTATGGATCACATTTTTTTACAAATGTATGTACATGTGTATGTGTGTGCAACATGCAAATCTAATACTTGATTAGCTAGAGTATCTATCATTTTATTTAATCTCCTAGGAACATGGATATACGTAATGTAATCAAAGAAACGTTATGTTGGTTGTGGAGCCTGATTATATTCCTGATTCATAGGTCTTTTACTTGCAGTCGTGTTTATACCCCATGAAGTATTTACACCCGATAAGTATGTACACTCTTCCACGCGGGGGAGTGCAGAGGGGGGGTACCCTCTCTATGGGGTTCGAGGGGCCTATCCCCCCGGCTGAGGGGTCTGGGGGAAAGCGGTCCCCCAAGGGGGTTTGGGGGCAAAGCCCCCGAAGAAAAATTTTCCTTGTAAATGTATATTGTAATTTCATTGTAAATCTGGACCGTTCATTATAAGGTCGCATATCTAACGGTAGAGATTATGTTAGGGTTTTTTTCCCTAGAAGGAAACCCTCTTTTATGAGGGAAATGTATTGTGGCTATGGTTGAGGGAGAATATTGTATTCTGAGGGAGGAGACTGTGAGAAAAAGAAGAGGAAGTTACAGGGGTTTTGTTGTAGGTTGTATCCCTTCATTTGCTAGATAATAATAAAGGAAGGACCTGGAAATTTCTCTGGTGGACGTAGCCCACACTAGGTGAACCACATAAATCCGTGTCTCTCTTGTATTGTGTATATTCTGTGTTTTGTTTCCACATTTGTTTTATTTTATTGCTCCACATTCCTGTTTTTCTAACAATTGGTATCAGAGCGAAAGGTAACTCGTAGGAAAAGAGGGTTCCTGGTTCAAGTGGGAGCAATGTCCGAAGATGGAAAGTTTAGGGTCAAGAAATTTAACAGTCAAAACTACTAGCTATGAAAGATGCAGATGGAAGATTATTTATATCAGAAGGATCTATTCCTACCATTGGGTGGAGTAGCAAAGAAGCCGACGGCCATGAAGGATGAAGAATGGGAGATTCTTGACAGAAAGGCTCTAGGAACGATATGGTTGAGCCTGGCAGCGTCGGTGGCTTTCAATATTTCCAAAGAAAAGACAATGAGGGGTTTGATGGACACATTGGCCAAATTGTATGAAAAACCCTCAGCGTCGAATAAGGTATTTCTAATGAAGAGATTATTTAATATGAATATGTCAGAAGGTGGGTCTATTGCAGATCATTTAAATGAATTTAATACAGTTAGTAATCAACTAAGTTCTGTAAAAGTGGACTTTGATGATGAGGTTAGGGCTCTTTTAATATTGTGCTCATTTCCAGAAAGCTGGAACAACTTGGTCATGGCTGTAAGTAACTCTATCTCTAGTTCAAATACTTTAAAATTTGATGATGTTGTTGGTGTTATCCTTAGTGAGGAAACGCGAAGGAAAATCACAGGTGAGACATCAGGTAATGCGTTGAACATGGAGAACAGGGGAAGACAAAAGGATAGAGGAAAGAGCTCAGGGAACCATGAAAATTCTAGGAAGGGCAGATCCAAATCTAGACTTGGAAAGATAGAGTGCTAGAATTGTGGGAAGAAAGGATGTTTGAAGAAAGACTGCAGATCTCCAAATAAACAAAGAGATGGACAGTAGGAGAGAAATCAGGAAGCAAATGTAACAGGTGATGTGTTACAAGATGCTTTGATTCTTTCTGTAGATAATATTTCTGAGTCTTAGGTAGTATATTCAGGGGCTTCATTTCATGACACACCCCATAGGAAACATTTTCTAGATTATGTTCAAGGTGAATTTGGACAGGTTCATTTGGGTGATGATGCACCATGCAAAATTGTTGGAATGGGAAAGGTAAAAATAAAGCAACGAAATGGAAACCAATGGTTGTTGAAATAGGTATGACATGTTCCATATTTAAGGAAAAATTTAATTTCAATGGGGCGGTTGGAAAGTGAAGGTTGTATAGACATATTTACAGATAAGACGTGGAAGGTCATCAAAGGATCATTAGTGATAGAAAAAGGAGAGAAGGTAGGTACATTGTATTTATGTACTGGTAATACTGACTCTTCTATATCTTTAGCTTCTACAGGAGTGGATACAACACTATGGCATCATAGGCTAGGACACATGAGTGAGAAGGGTATGCAGATCCTTCACAAAAGAAATTTGTTGCTAGATCTTAAATAAATTGATTTGGACTTATGTGAGCATTGTGTTTATGGAAAAAAAAAGAGAGTCGGATTTCTCAGAGTTGGAAAAGAAAAGAAGAATGAAAGGTTAGATCTTGTGCAAATAGATTTATGGGGACTAGCTCAGGTATCATCTCTTGGTGGCTCTAATTATTATGTTATTTTTATTGATGATGCAACTAGAAAAACTTGGGTTTATTGCATTCGACAAAAATCTGATGTTTTTGATACTTTTAAGAAATGGAAAGCTTTAGTTGAGAATAAGACAGGAAAAAATTTGAAGTGTCTCAGATCAGATAATGGAGGTGAATATTGCAGCAAGGAGTTTGATGATTACTGTTCATACCATGGGATTCGTAGAGAGAAGACAGCTCCAAGAACACCACAAGAAAATGGTGTGTCAGAAAGGATGAACAGGACAATCATGGAGCATGCAAGGAGTATGAGATTTCATGTCGGTTTTCCCTTACAGTTCTGGGCAGATGCTGTAGATACTTCTATTTACTTAATAAACAGAGGACCTTCAAGCTCTTTGGATGGTAGAATTCTAGAGGAGGAATGGACAGGAAAAAAGGTAAACTATTCCCTTTTGAAAATTTTCGGTTGTGAAGCATTTGTCCATATTGATAAAGAAAATAGAACAAATCTTGAGGAAAAATCCAAGAAGTGTACCTTTATTGGATATGGTGTTAATGATTTTGGCTATCGCTTATGAGATTATGAAAATAACAAAATCATTAGGAGTAGAGATGTCATATTCAATGAGAAGGTCATGTAGAAAGATCAGTTGCAGGAAAAGAAACAGGAAAAATAAAAACAAGAATACACAGTGCTTGATGAGATCACTGAAAAAGAAATTCCAAAGAAACTAGAAAATCAAAATGTACAACAACAGGAGCAGCAGGTACCTCAAACACCTGCAAGTGTTGTTAGAAGATCTACCAGGTTAAGTATACCCCCTAAACAATATTATCCTTCATTGTATTATTTATTGTTGACTGATTTTGGTGAACCCGGATGTTATGAAGAGGCAATGTAGGTAGACACCAAAAATAAGTGGGAGCAAGGCATGAAAGAGGAAATGGATTCCTTGGAAAATAACCAAACTTGGGACTTGGTTCAGTTTCTTGCAGGAAAAAGAGCATTGCAGAATAAATGGGTTTACAAGTTGAAGGAAGAAGATGGAGGAGAAAAGAGGTACAAGGCTATACTTGTTGTAAAGGGGTTTGCACAAAATAAAGGTATATATTTTGATGAAATATTTTCTCCTATTATTAAAATGACTTCAATTAGGACTATTTTAAGTCTTGTGGCAGTAGAAGATTTGCATCTTGAACAGTTAGATGTAAAAACAACTTTTCTCCATGGGGATTTGGAGGAAGAGATTTATATGCAATAGCCACAGGGGTATGAGGTCAAGGGAAGGAGAATTTGGTATGCAGGTTGAAGAAGAGCTTGTATGGCCTAAAGCAAGATCTAAGGCAGTGGTATTTGAAGTTTGACAGGTTTATGACAGAACAGGGTTATAGTAGATGTCATTATGATCACTGTGTTTATTTTAAAAAGCTAGAAAATGGAAGCTTTATTATCTTGCTATTGTATTTAGATGGCATGCTTGTTGTAGGGTCTAATATGCAGGATATAAATGTGCTCAAGAATAAATTATCCAATTCATTTGCGATGAAGGATTTGGGTGCTGCAAAGAAAATCCTTGGCATGAGAATAACAAGAGACAGAAAAAATCACAAATTGACATTATCTTAGGGTGAGTACAAAGAGAAGGTGTTGGAGAGGTTTAGAATACAGAATGAAAAACCAATTAGTACACCTTTGGCCAGCCATTTCAAATTAACTAAGGAAATGTGTCCCAAGACACAGGAGGAGATAAAATACATGTTCAGGGTCCTTTATTCATCAACAGTTGGCATCTTGATGTATGCAATGGTTTGTTGTAATGTCCCCCACCTCTTAGAGAGGTGATGAGGAGACTCAGTGGCCTAGGCACCCCCACTAGGTCATAGTCTCACACTGAGGGGGGGGAATTCAAGAAGTTAAAAGTTATATTTTTAGGTTGACTTAATAAAGGAAAAGGATAAAGGAGTAAAAGATAACTCAACAGAAGAATAGAAGATTAACCCTGGGATTTAACCTAACTCAACAGAGAATTAGAAGGAAAAGTATAAGTAAGAGGCTGGGGCGCACCTATTACTCATTCTGGTTTTGGATTAGCATTTGTGATTGCTCTTGAGCATTCAGTTTGGGGATTTTGCTGTAAAAACCCTTGTGAGCAACTCAGTGGTGAAATATCCACTCACCTTGTTCCAAAGCTTGGTCTCGAGGATGAAAGACTCCTCCACACCATTCTATTCTTAGCCCATCTCCATCTAGCACTTCAGAAGGTAGCAGGCCGTACTGTTCTTGTGTTTCCAGCAAGGGCGCACCATCATCTAGAGGGAGGTTCGATCCAACTTATCCTGAGGGTCTGGGGCCATTCCGATAGTTGGGTTTTGTTTGCAGGGGAAGGACGATCCGTTTGAGGGATTTTCTGGAGGGTTATCATCATTCTACATTTTTCTATAGATTGGGACATCTTGGAGCCATAGGGGACGTCCTGTGATTCAGTAAAACTCAGATCTAGGGAGATTTGCTTGAGATCTGAATCTGAAACTTCTCCCACAGGATTCTCATAGACCGATCTATATTCTTGGAGAGTTTCAGAGCATTTGGAGGCCTCCTTCATCAGGGCTGAACTAGCTAGGGTTTCAGTCATCTAGTGGGGTGCACCATTCAATGGAGAATTCAGATCTATGGGGTTTCAAAGTGGATTTGGGAATTTGGACATATGGGTTGTCATTACAGTTGCCCGATCTATCATTTGGCATATTTATCGGGATGATTGGACACTTTTGGTAGCAGGGAAAAATTATTGAGGGCTTCAACATTCTAGTAGGACGTGGTACTTTCCATCTTGGAGGTTGAGCATTAGTATGGCTTAGATCTGCTTGATTCAGTCTTCATTGTATATCTAGCCTTTGGAGGCTTATTTTATATTGTCGGGAGAATTTTGTAGCAGCTCATATCTATTGCTTATACATCCATCTAAGGGTTATGCCAGATTGGCCATCTATTGTATTGATCTTACATTGCTCATAATAAAATGGTCAGATCTTTGCTTGTGCTTCTACATCTTGAATATATTGTGATCTCCATGTGTTGATGAATCTTGGACGCACTTAATAAATCAATAAATTAGTAGTAGTTATTGATTCCAAGAAAGAATTTGGCTTGGGATCATTACAATGGTATCAAAGCCTCGATCCTCCAAACCGGTGGAGAGATCGGTGCATGCAGAAGTACAGGGGAATTGTTATGGGTCGGAGGAATAAAAACTACAGTGAAACAAAGGCAGAAATGGAAGGGTCAGGAGACGACCATGAGCCTCAGGGCTTGTCTCTCTTAGTAACCAAATTTGGTAAGTTCCAACAAAACATGAACCACACAGAAAGCACATTGGTCCGGTAGTTGGATGAGTATCAGAAAACCAGTAGAAGGGGACAGGCCAAAATCTCTGAAACCTTGAAGAAAGTTGATGAGAATCTATAGAAAATGAACGAGAACCAAACTAGGATAACTGACCTTCTGATGCAAGTAACCCATCGAGGCAAAGATCCTGATACGTATGGGAATAAGGAGGCTGGAGGGTTCGGTGGAACCCATGAGGAAGTCAGATATAACCCGGAGAAAGCACCGGGATCTGAAGGAAGTCTTGGAGGTGGCATGTTCCATGGGCAGATGGGTAGTAGGACAAATCATAGGCCATATGTGCCAGTTTTCAAGGATGAGCCGCTAAGCCAACACTTAGATAGCAGAGCTAACCCCAGACCATACATGCCCACATTCACAGATGAGCAAGGGCAACATGAACAGGTTGAAGATTTTGTGGAACAATTAGCCAGGAGTACCAGGGAATACTATAGCTTGGATATGAAAGTTCAAAGACAGATGTCCCTAGACCAGTATTGTCAACTCAGGTTCAGAAACCAACCTAGGACGAACCACAGGGGAAAATTTGAGTTTGAGCGAAGGGTAGGGAAGATAGAGACTCCATACTTTGATGGTACAACTAAGATGATAGAACAAGCATGGGTGCATAAGCTGGATACTTACGTGCAGCTTAACCCCATGAGAGAGATGGAGGCCATCAAGTTTTCCACTATGTACTTGGATGTAAAGGCCCACAATTGGTGGTACCATGGGCTCACCACACTCGGCCACAACCAGATTGTATCCTATACAGAATTCACTTAGAGGCTCATTGATAGATTTGATCTAGGAGATCCTGAGTTACATTTTCGGGAGCTCACCCAACTCAAGCAAACAGGTATGACTGAGGCATACATTGATGAGTTCTAGAGGTTGGCAGTGATGGTGCAAGATATGTCCCCAACCAGGCTCATGATGCTCTTTACTGAAGGATTGATGGAACCCTTGAAGGGTTGGGTTAAGGCCTTCAAGCCTACCAGCCTACAGGAAGCCATTTGGAAGACGAGGGATCTGGGTCCAGCTGCTAAACCAAAATTCATGCCCAGACCACCTCTTAACAATGGTGGAAGAGATCAAATGCCTCCAATAAACCAGGGAGGACGTGGCCCTAAGGATTATGACAAGGGTCGTGGTAGAATAGATGACAACACCAGGAGGGAACTGAGAAGGAAGCAACTCTACTTCACATGCAAGGAGCCATGGAATCCCTCACACAAGTGCATGGGATAAGGATAGGTACATTACATCAAGGTCACTTCAGATGATGAAGAAGAGGATGAGTATGGTCATATACAAAACATGGAGGCCAAAACATTAGAGGTAGCAGAAGAGGAGGTTCCAGAACTAGACTGTGTGACTGGAGAGAAGGCTACATTGGCATCTATCAGCGGGGTACCCAAGTTCAACACCTTCAGGATGAGACGGGTCTTTCAAGGACAGAGAGTGTCAATTCTAATTGATGGAGGAGCTTCCCATAATTTCATTGATGCAACATTACTGAAGATGAGGCACATACCTGCAGTAGAGTTTGAAGGATTCAAAGTGGAGGTAGTAAGTGGTAGTACTATGCCCTGTAACAGATACATACCAGGTATGAAACTCACCTTGGGAAGGCATGAGTTAGTTCAGGATGTGTATGTGATGGATCTTCCTGATACCAACATCATCCTAGGGGTGCAATGGCTCAACACTTTAGGACCCATCACCACAAATTACAAGACCATAGAAATGTCCTTTATGGAGGAAGGAGGATGAAAGGTTGTGCTCAGAGGCATGATAGGTAACTCTGCCAAAGTGGTCACGACAAAGAGGATGGAATCCATCTTCAGAAGGGAATAAATTTTATACACAGTGGAATGTAAGGTCTCAACACGGGTGGATGAGAAGGGAAAGGTGCATTACACACCAGAGATCAAAAGAATCATTGACAAGCACCAGAAAGTGTTTGGGCTGATTCCTCCAGGTGTGCCACTAGATAGGGGGGTTGAGCACATCATTGAGCTAGAAGCAGGGGCTAAGCCTGTTATCACCACACCCTATAGGCATCCCAAGAAGTATAAAGATGAGATAGAGAACGCCATCAAGGAGCTTCTAGACATGGGACACATCAGACCAAGTTCAAGCCCATTTGCTTCGTCAGTAGTCTTGGTGAAGAAGAAGGATGGAATGATGAGAATGTGCATTGACTTACGGGCTTTGAATAAAAAGATGATCAAAAATAGGTACCCCATACCCAGGATTGATGAGTTGCTGGATGAGTTGCATGGAGCTATATATTTCACAAAAAATGATCTTCGCTCGGGCTACCATCAAATCAAGATGAGGGAGGAGGACATCTCAAAAATAGCCTTTAGGTGTCACTATGACCATTACGAGTTTTTGGTGATTCCCTTTGGGTTAACCAATGCCCCAACCACATTTCAGTATTGCATGAACCATGTGTTCAACAAACAACTAAGGAAACACTTGTTGGTATTCTTTGATGACTTGCTCATTTACAACAAGACCTAGGAGGAACACCTTAGACATGTGGACCAAATCCTGTCAATCATGGAAGAACAATAACTATACACCAAGGAATCCAAGTGTGAGTTTGGAATGACAGAAGTGCTTTACTTGGGACACATCATAGGGGAAAAAGGGGTACAGGTACACCAAGAGAAAATAATAACCATTAGGGAATGACCTACTCCGAAAACACTCACAGAACTAAGGGGATTCCTGGGCCTATGCACATACTATAGGAAATTTGTCAAAGGGTTTTCTCAGCCATGCGCACCCTTGACTGACCTGACCAAAAAGGGGTCCTTCAAATGGAATGATGAGGCCCAAGTCACGATGGAGAAAATGAAAGAGGTCATGAGCCCCTGCCTAGTTCTAGCTCTTCCTGATTTTGGCATACCCTTCACTTTGAAGTGTGATGCCTTGGGGGAAGGTATAGGGGTCATGTTGATGTAGAACAGGCACCCCCTTGCCTATGAAAGACGGAAACTCAGGGGTCCTGAACTACTTTACGACATTTACGACAAAGAAATTTTGGCAATCATGCATGCACTAGCCAAATTCAGGAAATATTTGGTAGGTGCAAGGTTTGTGGTCAAATCAGACCATAATAGTCTTAAATATCTATTGGAGTAGAAGGATTTGAATGAAAGATAGAAAAAATGGGTAAGAAAAATAAAAACCTACAACTTTGACATTGAATTCGTCATAGGGAAGAACAATGCAGTGGTCGATGCATTATCCAGATGGCCATCCATTTTTGCCATGTCCGGTATGTCAGTCGATTGGAAGGAATACTTGATAGTGGAATATGCAAAGGATCAGTTCGCTTGTCAACTGTTGGACGGGAAAATACAAGATGACAAATTCAGGGTCATAAATGACCTCATCTATTACAAAGGCCGGATATTTTTAGTTCTTGGATCAGCTCTCAAAGCTAAGATCTTGCATGCATGTCATAAATCACCAGTAGCAGGGTATCAGGGCATCGGTAAGATGTATATGCAGGTGAGAGAGAGGTTTGCATGGAAAGGCCTCAAGGAAGATGTGATGAAGCATGTCAAAGAATGCACTACATTCCAAGAAAACAAGGATGAGCACACGCACCCTGCAAGACTGTTCCAGCCCCTACCTATTCCAGAGCACAAGTGGGAAAGTATATTCATGGATTTCATCAACGGGTTGCCCAGAGCACAGGGGAAAGATTGAATTTTCATGGTGGTAGACAGGTTGACGAAGTTTGCACACTTTTTTCCCATAGCCATAGACTTCAGTGCAGCACAGGTGGCCAAATTATTTTTCAGAGAGGTGTTTAGACTACACAGCCTACCCAAAACCATCATCAATGACAGGGACAACAGATTCATGAGTATGTTTTGGCAGGATTTGTTTAGATTAGTGGGTACGACATTGACTCCTAGTACAAGCTATCACCCTTATACGGATGGTCAGACTGAGATAGTCAACAAATGGGTGGAAGGTTACCTCAGAAACTACGTAGCAAGACAACAAAAAACATGGGTCAGATGGTTACATTTGGGAGAATATTGCTACAACACCACCCAACATATATCCATTGGCATGTCACCCTTCATATCTTTATATAGCTATGATCCTTTATCATTTGTGGAGATTGCATTTAGTGACAACAGAGCTCCGATGGTACAGGATTGGATACAACAGAGCCAAGACATTCTCAGGGAATTGAAGGATCATTTACAGAGGGAAAAAAACTAGCAAAAGGTCAAAGCAGACAAGAACATAGTTGATCGTACCTTTGAGGTTGGCGATTTAGTCTATTTTAGGTTGCAACCATAGAGGAAGGCCTCCATTAAAAGAAGTAGAGTGGAGAAACTGCAACCACGTTACTTTGGACCTTACAGAGTCAGTAAGAGGATAGGGGCAGTAGCTTATGAGCTGGAGCTTCCACAGGGTAGCAAAATTCACAACGTCTTCCATGTCTTGTGCCTTAAGAAAGCCCTTGGTCAACACATCAGGCCTATTGAGGCATTTCCTCCCATGGATGAGGAGGGACAACTTTTTTTTATTCCAGAGGAGGTGTTAGAAGTCAGAGAGAAGAGGCTCTGAAACCGAAGCATCAAGGAGTATCTGATCAGGTGGAAGGATTTACCCATTGAGGCTACCACTTGGGAGTAGGAGCACGTGGTTAGAGAACAAGGTTTGGAATTGCTTGAGGACAAGCAATTTCAAGTAGGGGAGTCTATAATGTCGCCCACCTCTTAAATAGGTGCTGAGGAGACTCAGTGGCCTAGGCACCCCCACTAGGTCATAGTCTCACACTGAGGGGGGGAAAGTCAAGAAGTTAAAAGTTATATTTTTAGGTTGACTTAAGAAAGGAAAAGGATAAAGGAGTAAAAGATAACTCAACAAAAGAATAGAAGATTAACCCTGGGAGTTAACCTAACTAAACAGAGAATTAGAAGGAAAAGTATAAGTAAGAGGCTGGTGCGCACCTATTACTCATTCTGGTTTTGGATTAGCATTTTCTATTGCTCTTGAGCATTCAGTTTGGGGGTTTCGCTGTACAAACCCTTGTGAGAAACTCAGTGGTGAAATATCCACTCACCTTGTTCCGTAGCTTGGTCTTGGGGATGAAAGACTCCTCCACACCATTCTAGTCTCAGCCCATCTCCATCTAGTAATTCAGAAGGTAGCAGGTCGTACTGTTCTTTTGTTTCCAGCAAGGGCACACCATCATCTAGAGGGAGGTTCGATCCAGCTTATTCTAAGGGCCTAGGGCCATTTTGACAGTTGAGTTTTGTTTGCAGGGGTAGGACCATCAGTTTGAGGGATTTTCTGGAGGGTTATCATCATTCTACATTTGTCTGCAGATTGAGATGTCTTAGAGCCATAGGGGACGTCCTATGATTCAGTAAAACTCAGATCTAGGGAGATATGCTTGAGATCTGAGTCCGAAACTTCTCCCATGAGATTCTCATAGCCCGATCTATATTCTTGGAGAGTTTTAGAGAATTTGGAGGCCTCCTTCATCAGGGCCGAACCAGCTAGGGTTTCAGTCATCTAGTAGGGTGCACCATTCAGTGGAGAATTCAGATCTATGGGGTTTCAAAGTGGATTTGGAAATTTGGACATCTGGGTTGTCCTTACAGTTGCTCGATCTATCATTTGGCATATTTCTCGGGATGATTAGACACTTTTGGTAGCAGGGAAGAATTATTGAGGGCTTCATCATTCTAGCAGGACGTGGCACTTTCCAGCTTGGAGGTTGAGCATTAGTATGGCTCAAATCTGCTTGATTCAGTCTTCATTGTATATACAGCCTTTGGAGGCTTATTTTGTATTGTCGGGAGCATTTTGTAGTAGCTCATATCTATTGCTTGTACGACTATCTGAGGGTTATGCCAAATCGACCATCTATTGTATTGATCTTACATTGCTCATAATAAAAAGGTCAGATCTTTGCTTGTGCTTCTACATCTTGAATATATTGTGATCTCCATGTGTTGATGAATCTTGTATGCACTTAATAACTCAATAAATTAGTAGTAGTTAGTGATTCCAAGAAAGAATTTGGCTTGGGATCATTACATTTGCACAAGACTAGATATTGCACATGCAGTGGGAGTTGTGAGTAGGTATATGAACAATCCATGTAAAGAACATTGGGAGGCAGAAAGTGGATTCTCAGGTATTTGAGAGGTACTACTACTCATGCATTATGTTTTGGAGGTTCAGACACTTTTCTACAGTGATATGTTGATTCAGATATGGCAGGTGATAAAGACAGAAGGAGGAGCACCACATGGTATGTTTTTACTATAGGTGGAACAACAGTAAGTTGGATTTCGAAACTACAAAAGGTGTTGCACTTTCAACAATAGAGGCAGAGTATGTTGTTGCTACAGAGGCTAGTAAAGATATGATTTGGTTACAAAGGTTTATGGAGGAATTGGGAAAGAAGCAGGAGAACAACAGGTTGTACTGTGACAGTCAAAGTGCCATTCACCTTGCAAAGAACTCAGCCTTCCATTTGAAGACTAAGCATATACAGTTGAGGTACCACTTCATACGATCCATCTTGGAAGATGGACATTTGAAGTTTGAAAAGATACACACTAACCAAAATCCTGCAGACATGTTAACAAAGGGAGTAACCAGGGAGAAACTGAGTTCCTGCTTAGTTTCAATTGGTCTTCAATAATGAAGATGAAGATGAGAAATTTTCCAGGTCCAAGAAGGTTTAGAGTCCAACATTTACAACAGTGGTGGAGTTGTTGAGATCAGTCTCCAAGTGGGAGATTGTTGGTTGTGGAGCCTGATTATCTTCCTGATTCAGAGGTCTTTTACTTTCAGTCGTGTTTATACCCCATGAAGTATTTACACCCCAGAAGTATGTACACTCTTCCACGCGGGGGAGCGCAGAGGAGGGGTACCCCCTCTGCGAGGTTCAGGGGGGGCTATCCCCCCATCTAGGGGGTCTGGGGGCAAGTGGGCCCGCAGTGGGGGTTCGAGGGTGAAGCCCTCGAAGGAAAAATTGCCTTGTAAATGTATATTGTAATTTCATTGTAGATCTAGACCGTTCATTATAAGGTTGCAGATATAATGGTAGAGATTAAGTTAGGGTTTTTTGCCCTAGAAGGCAACCCTCTTTTATGAGGGAAATGTATTGTGGCTATGGTTGATGGCGAATATTTTATTCTGAGGGAGGAGACTGTGAGAGAAAGAAGAGGAAGTTACAAATAGTTTTGTTGTAGGTTGTATCCCTTCATTTGCTGGATAATAATAAAGGAAGGACCTGGCAATTTCTCTGGTGGATGTATCCCACATTAGGTGAACCACGTAAATCCATGTCTCTCTTGTATTGTGTATCTTCTGTGTTTTGTTTCTGCATTTGTTTTATTTTATTGCTCCACAGTCCTATTTTTCTGACACGTTCTAAGAGAGGTACCCTAAGGAAACGTCGGTGCAAAGTAGGATCATAAATGCGGTAAACTCCATTTAACTAGGACACAACTAACTAATCATCTAAGTATACCTGAAGGTGGGAGATGCCATGCAACAAAACATCATGAAGAAACCCTATCACTGCATTGTACTCGACGAAATTATTTGTGGCATCACCTAGATAGATACCTTTGGAAGATAGCAACTGGCCTTCAGGTGTGAAAATCACCCAAGCTTTAGAAGAAAGCCTTCGAGTGTGTCGGCTAGTGTTGTCTGCGAGCCCAAATAACACCTATGATTCACTTGACATCTGCCATAGTGAAAACTATGACATAAATAATGACACATCCATAAAAAAAAATACAAAATATTGTATAAGAACTATACATATGTACAATAAGTCACCCAGGTGACCAACCTAAGAGTAATACTTCTTGAGGTAGAGCCCATTTCTAGGCTCCACCAAGGAATTTCCCTCAAATTCAACCAAATGATAAGCGCCCTTATTTTAGACCTCTTCCACAATGAAAGGTATGAACCACATGGGTTTGAACTTGTCTGCCCCCAGGGGATCCTTGTCTTGATCATAGACCAAGACAAGATTGCCTTTGGAGAAAATCCGAGGACAAACAGACCAATCATATTGACACTTGAATCGTTGCTTGTGAGCCTCATTGGCTGAGGCTGCATCACCATGTTTCTCATCGATCTGCTTGAGATATAATAAGTGTTCCTTAACCGGTGAAGTGTCTAACAGTAACTCCACTTCCAACTTTAAAGACGGGATCTAACACTCAACAGGCAAGACTTCTTCTAGCTCGTAACGAGTTGAAAAGGTGAGAAATTGGTGGCAGTATTTACAGACGTTCAGTAGGCCCATAATGCCGAGTACAACATCAAATGCCCATTTTACTTGGGAGAATTGATTGTCCGCTGAAGAATAGTCTTGAGAGACTTATTCATAGCTTCCACTTGACCATTCTCTTGTGGGTAGTAGGGTGATGAATGTTCTTGCCTCAACCCAATATTTGATGTTAACTTGGACATCATTTTGTTTTGGAAGTGAATGCCATGGTCAGTGAAAATCTCCTTCGGGATGTCGAACCTTGCTACTATTTAGTTAAAAATCAAGAGAGTTGTTGTTTCTCCATCATTATTGAATGTTGTCATAGCCTCGACCCACTTTGTGAAGTAGTCTACCACTACGATGATATAACGATGCCCCCTGGTTGAAGCCAGGTGACATGTAGTAAAATCAATCCCCCACTTAGTGAAGGGACCAACAACAATGACGGGAAACATGGGAGTAGGATCTACACACATATTCTGAGAGAATATATGACACGAGTGGCACTTCTTGATAGACTCAACGTAATATTTGGTCAAAATTAACTAGCTCGTAGAATATTTTGGGTTGTTTCCAACCTAGAAAAATGACCACCACATGCTCTAGTGTGGAAGTCATTCAGAATGAGCTCTTCCTTATTATGTATAAGGAATTGATGAAGAATGCAATATATAGCTTGATTATACAAAGTGTCATCAAGTATGAGATAGTTTTGTGCCTGATCGCAAATTCGTCAATGCTCATCACGAGAAGTAGAAGCAGGGAACTTCAAAGTCTGGAGATAGACTAGTATATCTCCATACTAGGGATCCGAAGATGCGATCAGAAAAATATCTCCTTTGATAGGAAATTATTCATGCATAATGTCACTTGATTCAACCAGAAGATCCGAAATAAGTTCCACAAAGACCAACGACCTTTTGGATTTCGAGGAAACAAAATCCAAGTCAAATACCTGGAGGATTACAATCCATCTACTGATCATTCTACCAATGACCTGTCGTGTCAACGCATATTGAAAGGGATTCACAACGATAATGACGGTAGTCTTGTGAAGAAAAATGTAATGACGGAACCACTAGACAACATGCACTACTACCAATGCAAGTTTCTTAACGTGCAAATAGTTGAGTTCCGACCCAACCATGCCTCGGATCAGGTAATAAATAACATGATCTTCGAGCATATAGTCCTCTTGAACCATTACCATGGCAATGGTCGACCCTGCAGTGACCAAGTACAACAAGAAATCTTTGTTATAATTGGGAGGCTGGAGTAGAGGGGCAGACATAAGGGTGCATTTCAACGCTTCAAAAGAGAATTGAGTGGCTTCATCCCAACACAAAGGGACTCCCTTTTTCAATAGACGCATGAACCTTTTAATGATCTTGGTGTAGTTTGCAACAAAACGATGAATACATTTCTCTTTCCCTTGTAACATCTGAAGCTGGGGTATTGTGTATGAGGGAGGAAACTGAAATATTGCCTCAACCTTAAGAGGATCGACGATGATCCATGTTGTCAAAGCTATGAAACCTAAGAGATGACCTGATGTCACGTAAAAATTTCACTTGTTAGGATTCAAGCGAATCTGATAGTAGTGACATCATTCAAAGATTAGTCGATGGTGTGTGAGATGATCAGATATCTTGTGAGAGCATGATGCTAGATCATCAAGATAAGCCTCAACTATATGGAAAGAAAAATGCACGGCCAGCTGAAAAGTAACTCCATCATTCTTTAGGACAAAAGGCATCTTATGATATGCAAATGTGCCCCAAGGACAAGTCAAAGTTGTTTTATGCTGGTCTTCGAGTTTGATCTGAATCTGGTTATATCCCAAAAAACCATCCATGAATGAAATGACCTCACAGCCTGCACATTCATTGACAATCTGATCGATGAATGGGGTGGGAAAATTATCTTTCAGACAGGCCTTGTTCAAATCACAGAATTCCATGCACACACGAATCATACCCTATTTTTTGTTAACCGAAATGGGATTTGACACCCATTTCGTCAACTCTATGGGGTAGATAAAACTGAATTTAATCAATTTCTCTACTTCATCCTTTATTACTACCGATTTCTGAGGATTCACCTGATAAATCTTCTGTCGGACCGACTTGGCATAAAGATAAGTCATTATCTCATGTTCGACAATTCTTAGATCAATGCCTGGAATTTCCTCATAAGATCAGGAAAAAACGTCATGAAATTCCTTAAATAACTCTGTATAAATTTGAATCTCTTCAGTGAAGCAGTCTTCTTCGATGAAAAAATTATCCATGATGCCAGGGTTCTAGAGATATCTATAGGGATCGTTTCAATGATACTCGCCATATTACCCTTCATGTAAACTGCATGCTTAGCCAGATAATTAATAGGACAAGACCTATCTCTAGTCAGAGTCAACACAAATTCACCTGCCTCTATTCTTCTTAACTCTGGGAGGAAGTAAGATCTGTGATGGAGATCATCCTAGGGTTTGTATGGAATATTAAATTCCTCTAGAATATCCTCATCTAAGGGAAAGACATGGTATAAATAATCTGTAGTGGCAAGGGAACCTTGAGCCCAAATAGGCTCGATAACCAGATCTAAACCCTATGCGGGAGTCGGATCAAGGTCGGCCGAAGCTTACTAGACAATGTTGTACACAACTTTTTCCATGGACAAGGGCATGGCCATGCCAAAATTACATGTCCCTTTCATTGAGGCCGATGGGGAAGGAAGAGTCCACAAATTGTGAAAGTAAGTCATTCACAATGATGACATTTGAAAAATTTCATCCCTAGGCTAGTTGGGGACAACCGATATAAGTTTGACATCGCAAGAAGGAGGTGGGTAATCGAAAGTACCCATCAATGGTGGGAACAAACCAAATCCTACGTTGACGGTGTCGATATGAGGGTTATCAATCATCGGGATCATGGATGCCCTCGATGAAGGGTCAGGACGGGAGAAAGATAACTGGTCAATGGTCATGATTCGACCTTCATGTGGTAACAACAAGACCTGAAAAACTGTGGCAACCACTGCATGGTCCAACTCCTTCCTAAAAAAAGGTTTTATTTGAGAGGCACGACTTTGACAGACACGATCTTCCCTCTTAACTGCACGGGGAAAGAAGGAATGATTCCATGTGGTATGAATGAATGACTATCGAAAGAAGTAAGCAATGTAGGCGATGAAGACAAAACGGGTTGGCTAATGGCCTTCCAACATGCCAACGAAATCACGCAAGTAGAGGCACCCTCATCAACCACCATACGAAAGAAATTCTGAGTAAAATATTTTGTGGTGTAAGCCACTACTCTCTAAAATGCAACATGGTAAGGAAGATGAGGTTTCAATTCGATTGGATCGAGAATGATCACTCTAGGGTTACAAGTCTCTGCAAATCCCAAAGAGGATAACAGAGCCTTTCTCTATAAAGGGAAACTCTAGAGGACCTCCAAAGAAGACATTGTGCAAGGAGTTTGAGAAAAATATTCCACCACAGAGCATTTTTAGGTAGCCCTCGTGTTTGGATTATGAGAAGATTTCTTGAAGGCACCTTTGGGGATGTGTGCCATTGTTTCTCCCATTGTCTTCTCAATATGGAGAGGAACAGGTGGGTTTGTGGCTTCTTTACCCTTTTCAGTAGATTTCGACATTTCGTAATCTCGTGCCCTGGTCGCTATATGAGCATCACATTTCAACATATAAGAATTCATGGCCGAGGTATTACTAGTAGACTTGGGGGGTCCCTGAATTCCCCCTTCCACGCTCAAATATGTTGAGTCTTGAGACATATTTTGCCCATGTGGAAATGGGTTCATCAACACAACAGGCTATTGTTGCGCCAATAGCTTTCGAGCCTCTGCAAGTCGAGGGAACAAGTGAGTCGGATGGTCTTTCGTGAAAAGGTTACATAGATAATTCAACTTTCTCTTCTCGGTATTGGCCCCGCCAACATTGTTATCATCCTTATTATTCCCTTTACCCTTCTTGTTTTGTTGTTTTTTCTTTCCTTCAGGTTGTTGGTTGGCCTTTGGGTTTTTCGACTGCACACTATGTACGTCCAACGTTCGGGTAGGGGGAACAACTGAATCAGAGGTCTGGCTGGCTAATGTCTGTTGTATCGACAATTGTTGCAATTGATTTGACAACAGATCAGTGGAATTTTCTTTTGCTGAACCAACTGTACCATTGGCATGTGGTCCAGACTTTTGTCTGGCCTTATCAAGGATGGACCATGGTGCATATGGAAAGATCTCATAGATTAAGAAAGATTGAGAGTAAATCAGTTCAATTTTTTGTGCTCTCATTATCGCCTCCTCCTCTAAAAACACTCCCAAAGTCACAACATCCTTGGATAAAACTGGTGCCAAAGAATTAAAGAACCACTCCAGTAAGAAATCTGGTGGGACCTGTACCTTAATCAATCTCTTCTGATGCTGCCATTATCGAATGTGATATGATATATGATCAACCTTAGTCTTCTCAAAGTTGGCCTGCAATTCGATGTCAGAATCGTATCTCACGGGTAGTTGGAAATGGTTTAGGAAGACCATTGCCAAGTCACTAAAGTAAGAATACCATGAGCGATCAAGCTCAATATACCATTTCACGACAACCCCAATAAGAGTGTGTTGAAAAAGGCGCAACTGTACAGAGTCGTCTCGCAGTGAGTTTGACGAGCACCACAAGTGGAAATTATTCACATGATCACCCAAGTCTTCGCCAGGATTTCCTTCGAATTTTGGAATATCCGAGGGAAACTTAGTAGGCATGGGGGCCAATGCGAATCATGACAAATTGGGTCTTTAAGAAACTTTGACAAGTCTGGAAGATGTAGCGTTTCCAAAAATGGTAGTTTGGGTTGGGTACTATGTACAGGAAAAAGGGGGCCTAAAGTTTTACTGGCACCAGGTTTCCAGAAGATTTTGGGTTGTTGGCGAGGGTTCTATTAAAAATTGTGGCCTTGACCAACGTACATAGACTGTGTTTGATGGGATATCATCTGCTTATTCTTGTAATTGGATGACGTGGGTTGGGTGGGGATTTCTCCCTGTGTTGTGTTCCAAATATTTTGGAAGGGGATGCTCTTAGACAATCTGAAGAGCATAGGTATTGAGCCTTGCCCAGGGTTCCATTGACCATGGAAGGGGTTTCCCCCAACCAAAATCCCTTGTAAGGGAACTGATCCCTACCAAGGATTCCAAATTCCTTATGAGGAGAAAAATCCTATTCTTGCCCCATGTGTAGGAATAGTACCCTACACAGGATTTTGTTTCCAAAAACCAGGGTTTCCCCTAACCGAGACAACAGTTGAAGAAAAATTTATCACCAAATGTGTAAAAAAAAGAGAATGACATGGACCCCATCGACATAGTGTAAGATGAAGGTCCTAAAATGCCTGCTCCAAACAAGTTGTAGTTAGCATTTGACCCAATGGGTTGCTGGAAAGCACCACTGAGCGAGGGGGATGAAGGAGGTATATGACCCCCACTGTAAGGGATAGCATTGAATGGGAATGAAGTGCCCCCAATAGACCCTTGCACAAGAGAGTTTGAGCTCCCTGCCCCCTGACCCATGGTATGTAAGGTGGATTAGGTAAGGATTGAGTTCGAATCAAATTTAGGCATCCCATATGAAAATGGAGGGCCATTGTACTCTATGTAAACAAAGCAGTGGTCGCTACCGATGATGGTATTAGACCACTGCCCAAGGTATAGGGAGTCGAGACCACTGTGGTCCAAACTAGAGAAGGTGGGTTAGGAGGCAACATACCCCCTGTAGTAGCAGCCGAAACGGGAGTATCAGGACTCCCAGATGAAGTAGCAACATTTTCTTCCATAACTATTTATAATACTATCTGACGCTCATAAGGTGTCACCCTCAGAGGGACAACTTGTACCAAGATTGGCTTCAACAAGTCAGTGATCATAGGGTTGGATGGCCTGAGAGCTTCTTCTCCAAGGTAAAAAATAGTAGATTCCTCTAGATTCAAGTAATCTCCTCTCATAGTAGGCTTGGGCAAAGTCTCTTGTGGCTCGATAGCTTCGAATGACCCTTGTTGGTCAAGTCTTCGCCGTAATGGTGGTGGTGGTGGCTCTAATGCAACCAACGACAGGCCTTGGAGACTTCACGATCGACGGAGCTCTTGATCTTCCACTTTCCAAAAATATCAATGACACAGTAAGGCTTTAACTACTTTTTAAAACCAAGCACACACTAGAAAAATTCCTATAAGATAGATCAAGCAAGCCACTATCTAGTTGGAAGAACAGTTATGTCATCCAAAACTGGAGAAACTTATCGGTGCAAGTGCAACTCGAACACGAAAGCACCCTTTGGGTATACTCTATAAAGTGTGACTCGACGTCTGCCTTAGGTACCATAGTATACCTCCGCAGTCACCTGTGTAAGTCCCTAAAATATAGGCAATTAAGTTGAGAGATCGCAAATAGTCACCAGGTGGGTACAATCGATAGTTGGGTGGACCACAATGAGCAGGATAACGAGTCTGAAACATACCGATGGTATAAAAAGCAAGTGGTCTAGAAGACAACAGAGGATTTAGAACAGATTCGAGGTCCATGAATCTCCATAAGAAAATGCGAGTGATATTATTCCCACGATATATGCTCAATATGCGTTCCCCACTATGTATAGTCCAACTTTGGAGGGGTTATCTCCGCTGCCTTTCCTCACATGACCTCGTGTTTAGAACCTATGTCAGAGGGGGGTCTCATATAACTTTCACGTCACTGGACTTTAACACTCCCTAGCTCTGACTCCGATGTTTGTTTAACCTCCTTGAAGAGTTTCCTCTCCAACCTAATTCAAGGCCTTAACCCTAAACTAGTTGGTTGACCCTACAAACATAAAAAGTCTAATTAATTTTAGATTTAGCGTTTGTTTTAATGGCTTGTTTAACTCAAAGGATATGGTGGTGAAACTAGTGATGTTATGAGAGACAAAAAGAGGAGAAAAAGATGAAACTTTGAAAGAAAAATTACTTCTAGCAAAAGTAAATATTTACAACTAACTCTTTGTAACCAACTTTTTTGTAACTAACGTTTTCAAGATCATTTAAAAAGAATACCTCAAAAAAAAAAAATCTTGACTACAAGCTACTTAAGTTTCAAGAAATCAGTAAGGAACTTAAAAAACGAACTCTTTTTCCTTTCTAGTAAATAACTAACTGCAACTACTTTACCAAACTGAAAAATGAAATTTTTTTTTTTTTTTAAATTCTTCAAACAGAAAAATCGAAATATTTTTTTTTTTCTCTTTTTTCAAAGAAAATGAAAGGGGGGAAAAGAACAACAAGACAAGACTGAAACATATCTTTGGCCCACTATAGATGGCAGGGAATCACTAAAGACACCAAACAGGCCAATCAAAAATTCTAAGACTCACTTAAAACCCTTTCAGAAGTAAACACAAGAAGCTTCAAAAAGATAAGCAAACTAAATTCTAACCCAAGATATGTCTATAAAAACAGAGACTCTGAACTCTATCAAGAAACCCTAAGAAGTATAAACCTCAATTAGAAAAGAGGTTGGCTACCTCTTTTTCAAAAAATAATTCTTGAACCAGGGACACTACTGTTGTTTCAGTAGCCTATGTATGTACATGGGTTATTTACTAGACAGGGCGTGTATATACATGTGCTGACCCAAAGCAAGGCACGTACACCTCTGTACTTCCTCAAAAAATAAATAAAAAAAATAGTCTTATAGGGCACGGAGAGCTGGTATGGCATTGGAAGGTGACCAAAATCCCTTAAAAGACTCAAAAGACTCATCAGAAACTCTAAAGGTACAAAAACCAATCAGACACCCAAAATCCCCTAAAACCCTAGAGGCTTCCCCACTATGGTCGCCAGTTATGCTAGTGGGAAAACCCCCCTATGACTACACCAAGTTTTAGAAAGTAGGAAGATCAATTAATAGTCTAAACTTCAACTGCTTCTCTAAACTACCCCAAACATACCAAAACTCATACAAGAAAAGAAAAAATGAGGGGGATTGGGTAACTATACCTCTACTCTACATCCAATGATGATCTCCTCACGCTTGAAATCTTCGCTAACTGCATGCCTCCTCCCAAGGCTAACCTACTTTCAAATATTGACAAACAAAAAGCTACAAGCATGTTATTTCATATACAAATTAGGGTTAGATGTTAGAATTTCAAAACATAAACCAATAAAAAACATTCAATACACCATGATTTGGGACAGGAAAAGTAATTATTTTATTAATAACTCAATGATTATACCTTTACAACCAAATCCAACTACTGCTCCACAAACCTCGTACGATCTCCTCTTCACCAAGATCCAAGTGCAACTTTGTATGGATTCTCCTCTCAACCTTATGATCTCTTCTTGGGAAGCGAATGGGTTTTGATGGAGGAAGAAGGGCTAATTGGGGAATGCTGAGGCAATTCTCACAAAAGGGCTATAATAACTTGGACAAGGAGGGGATACAAAACAAGAAGAGTTTCACTATTCTTATGTCTAAATGTGGAATGAGACCCCAACACCTCCTTTTATATGACAAAAGGATGGTTATTCGGTTGGGTGACAGGCTATAGATGATGGATTAGTTGGGAAACTACCCAATAGCCTATAATCTCAACGAATTCCTTGCAACTTTTTAGTTTTTGCAACTTTTGCAAGTATACGCGGGCTATAATGGTGCAACATGCATATGTACGCGAGATGTAGTGGTGTAAAAAGTGTATGTACATGGGCAATATTTGTGCAGGGTGCATGCATCTTCAAAAAATCATTTTTTTAAAGAGCAACTCAGTAGTGCTTTGGAAAAAAATGAAAGTAAGAGGGCCAAAGGCCATGTATGCACGTGTAGAGAAATTTAGAGTTATAACAAAATTTAGAGATCAAAGGGAAAAGGAGGTTACCATGTCACCATAGGAAGGATGACATGTGGAACATGGACATACAACAGGTGACATGGCATATCCAGTTGGAAAGTGAGTTAGAAGATGACTGGAAAGATCATACCTCTAGGTGGCCCAATTATAGGTTGACAAGTGGTCTAATGACATGTTGACACATGAAAAGGTTAGCCAATGAGAGGCTTCCACATGGAAGTCCCCCATTGGCTATTAATAGCTAAGGTATTTTAAAATTATAGAGTCTATGGGGGTCAAGCCCATGACCTCCATAAACACCTAAAGCCTTAACACAAGGCCCACTACCATTTCACGATAGCATGTGACTTAACCACTGTATGTCATATATTTTATTTAAAGTTGAAATATGGTTCGTTTGGGGTGGACAAGGGGTTGAGGACTAGCCCCAGTCCCCAGTCCATATATATTACCACATGACTAAGTCATAACCGCAAAGGGACTTAACAATATCTGCACTGGATTTTAGTTATACCATATATACTATACATATATATAGTATATAGTTCAAAACTATATACTATATATAAAATATATTTAACCATACATGCCATGTAAATAGGATCCATGGGTTTTGAACCCTGGATCTTCTGCTAACCAAATGACTTATATATAATTGCCTAACCAATGGGCCAACAAACCCACATTTAATGGGATTTCCTCTTAGTTCAGTAATGAAGTTGCATTAATATGCAGATGGAGGTTGGAGGTTACACCCTATATATTGGGCACGAATCCCAATGCATAAACACATCCCGAGAATACATGGAGCTCGAGGTATGCATAGATATCGATACATGGAATGAATCCCAAAGCAATGTGGAGAACATGGAAGTACATACAAAGTACAAGATAAGTTAAATGTTGTCTCACAAAATGTGACATGAGGTATATTGATGGAACATAGGAAACTTTATACTCATTTTTCACGATTTTTCACGAAGATCATGAATTTGAGGCCTATTTTGTGATTTGAAGTCATTTTTAAAAGTATTCTCTTAGTTATCCATTAATGGGCATTTAATGTATTATTTTGAGTGCCAAAGAGGGTGAAATTGAGCCAATTTGAAAATATTTTGACTTTATAGTCAAAATTATCATAATTTCACAAGGATTTCAATGGTGAAGTTATTTTCTTGTCTTGAGTAATGGAATTTAAGAGCATACATTAAATTGGCATATGTAAGTCATTCTATATGTGATTTTGGTATTTGAGATGGAGAAAGCAGTTTTCATTGGATTAAAGGGAACTCAAAGATGAAACAAAAGTATGTAATTTGAGTTTTTTTATTTTATTTTCTGTTGTTTCATCTCATCATTAAGCAAAGATAATCTTCATGTTATGAGTTTTTGGGTAAAACACACATCATCATAATTCTATAAACCATCCCAATACAATCAATAAATTAATTCTGAATCAAGTTAGATGTTGCATGTATATATGTAAAGAGAGAAATGGTGTCTAAGGATTTTCAGATAACTTTTCCTTGTCCATCTAGCAACTAGTGATGTATTTTATTATTAATAATGATAAAAAAATTACATTTCCTAGGCACGTTATCCTTTTTTAATTGTTTTGGAACTCTAACATTTCATAAATTAAAAAAATACATTATTTAATATGGGGAATCAAAACTAGGGTATTACATTTCCCTCCCCCTTATTTTGGCACTGTCCTTAGTGCATATACAAAACATAAATCAAAATTTATTCAAAAAGTCATGAGTACTCTGCCCGCATGACATCTTCATGCTCCCAGGTAGCATCTTCATGCTCATAGCAGGTCCACTGAACTTTTACTATCTCTATAACTCGATTCGAGAGCATTTTGACTTCTATGTCCAATATGTGTATTGAATGGACCCAAAAGTCTCCCTCTGGCTCCACCTAAATAAAATTCCAATCAATAACATGGTTAGGATCATGTACATACTTTTTCAAAAAAGAGACATGAAACAAATTATGCACATTCATGGAAGCAAGCAATGCAAGCATGTATGCAACTTTCCCTATTCTATCCATTATCTCAAATGGACCACATAATCTGGTTGTTAGCTTTGTACAGGTACCCAACTTCGATGAGATCTTCTTGGGATTCACTTTCAAAATCACATGCTCTCCCACTTTAAATTCTCCAAATGTATTATTCTTATCTGCATAAATGTTTTGTCTATCTTGTGTTGCCTTAAAATTATGCTTAATTTAAACCATCTGATCTTCCATATCCTTGAGCAATTCTGGCCCAATTACTACTTTGTCTTCTAGGTTGTCCCAATTCACCCGAGTATTGAATTTTCTACCATACAAAGATTCAAATGAGATCATCTTCAATGAATCTTGATACCAATTATTATATTCAAACTCAACCAAATGCAAGTAATCTTCCCGCTTAGATGGTTTATCCATCACAGACATTCTCAACATTTCCTCAATCACTTGGTTGAATATTTTTGTATGCCCATCTGATTATGGATAGTATGATATGTTAAAGTTCATATTTGTACCAAATTCCTTAAATAATCCTGCTTATAAATTTCAACTAAATTTTGTTTCTTTTTCTGAAAAATTTGTGTTAGGTATCCCATGCAACCTAGAAATTTCCCTCATGTAATTTTTTTCAATATTAAATGTTGTATGAGTCATTTTCACAGGAGAAAAATGAGCAACCTTTGTCAATTTATCCACAGCTAATATTATGGAATCATGTTGCCTTGTTTTCCTGGGCAACTTAGTTATAAAATCAATGGTTACCACTTCCCATTTTCTCTCTAGAATTGGCAATGGTTGTAGCAAACCCGCAGTGTGTCTGTGCTCAACTTTCACTCTCTAAAATTCCATACATCTGGAAATGTAATCAACAAAATCCTTCTTCATTCCAAGATAGAAGAATTGGCTTCTTACTGCTTTAATTGTTTTCTGGTAACCGAGATGTCCAAGATATGGAACATTATGAATTTCCTTTAACACAAAATTCTTAAGTTCTCCTGAACTAGGAACATAAATTCTATTCTTATGCATAAGTAATCCATCTTCCTTAACTTCATAATCTTTAATTTTATGTTGTACATTTTCCTGTTGTAATATTTCTTTTACCTATAGGTAATGCTGATCTGTAATAGAAACATCTAAAATTCTTCTCTTCAAATCTGACTGATGCATATTAACATATGTAGCATGCATGAGATGTACTCTTCTATCGAGTGCATCAACAAATTTATTTTCCTTTCCCTTGATATGTTTGATGTCAAAGTCATACTCACTTAAAATTTCTAGCCATCGTGTTTGCCTGGAATTCAAAGTTGGTTGTTCAAAAAGACATTTCAGATGACTCTGGCCAGTAGTTAATTCAATCTCTTTCCCATGAGATAATTCCTCCACATCTTCAATGGATGAACTATGGAAGGAAGCTCTAAATCAAGTGTGGCATAATTCCTCTCATGTTATTTAATATTTCAAGACTCATAACTAATGACATGTCCATTTTGAGTGAGGAATCCACCAATTCCTTCCTTGCATGCATCTGTACATACCACAAAATTCTCATTTGGGTCAACAATATTTAAAATAGGTGCACTAGTAAGTAATTATTTTAACAAATTAAAGTTATCTTCACACTCTGTTGTCCATTCAAATTTGATTCCCTTGTTTTGTAAAGAAGTGATGGGATGAGAAATCTTAGAGAACCCTACTATAAACCTTCTACAATATCCAACTAATCCCATAAAATATCTTATTTCTGAAAAATTCTTTGGCGTTGGCCATCCTCTAATGGCTTCAATCTTCTCTGGATCTACTACTATACCTTCTTCTGAAATAATGTGCCCCAAATAATGGAGTTTTTCTTGGTAAAAATAACACTTACTAAGCTTTGCATAAAGACGATGTTCCCTCAACACTTGCAACACCAACATCAAGTGATGTTCATGCTTTTCCTCATACTTAGAATAAATAAGTATGTCATCCAAGAACACGATGACAAACTTGTCTAGATAATTTTTGAATATGCCATTCATTAGGCACATAAAAACAATGGGTGCATTGGTCATCCCTAAGGAAACCACTACAAATTCATAATGTCCATACCTAGTCTAAATATTGTCTTATTCACGTCTTCTTCCTTGATTCTTGCTTGATGGTATAGAGATCTCAATTCTATCTTTGAAAATATATTTTCTCATCTTTGTTGATCAAAGAGGTCATCAATTCTGGGTGGAGGGTATTGTTTCTTCACCATGGATTTATTCAGTTGTCTAAAGTCAATACACAACCTCAATTTTCCATCTTTCTTTTTGACAAAGAGTATTAGTGTTCCCCAAGGTGAAAAACTTGGGAGTATGTGCCCTTTCTTCAACAATTCTTCCAGCTGCATTTGTAATTATTTTAGTTCATCTATAC
>ML778464.1:1182185-1192403 GCA_009831015.1 Picea engelmannii
TATATATATATATATATATATATATATATATATATATATATATATATATATACCCTTTACAAATTATTTAGGTTTGTTTAAATTTATGGGTGGGAACAGTTCCATTCCTAAATTGGGTAGGTGGGTAGGCCCTGGTCCAAGTTTTTAAACTAGGGCTCTGATACCATGTGTAAGAATCTTATTTAACAAAGCCTAAAAAAAAATTGTAAATTTAAACATTAAGATTATTCAGCATAAGCAATAAGCAATTTCAATATTCAACATATAAGCAACATAAATTTAAATTTATGAACAACAATCTAATAAATTACATAACAGCCATATAACCCAGCAAATTCATGAATATAGATACCTCTGGTTGATGTTATTTTCCCAATATCTGGCTGTCCTCTCTATTGCTTTGCCCAAAACTCTTCTTGATGCTCTGACCAAACCCTGCCCAAAACCGACTAACCACCCAGCCAGCTAGGAGCATACTTTCCAACTCCCTAGCTCTAGGATTCTGTGAGGATTCCTGGCCCTCGAGCCCAAAACTCCCAGCAACCTGGTGCCCCCTGCCACAGTTCACCCAACCTCTAAAACCAAAAAATATCCCCCATAAAATATAGTCCTCCCCTCTCCCAAATTTTCATAATCCATTCCCGAAGGCCTCTACCCAGTCATATCCCCCTCCATTCACCGAATCCTACCCTCCTTTAATGCCACCCACCTTATCCCTCCATTTATTACCTTATCCTTCCATTTATCCCCTTATCCCTCCACTCAGTGCTTCATCCCCCTGCATACATAAAGTTTTATAATAAATAAAATAAAAATTATTAAGCTCTTAATTCATTACCCTAACCTTTAATGAGTTAATTAATTACTTAATTAATTAATCAACATATATAAACAATTAATTAATATTAATAATAAATAATCATTGTTTAACTAAAATATATTAGGACAGTTAATTATTTAATTAACTCTACCTGATAAACCCTATGTAACTATTTAACTAGGGTTGTTACACTCTTTTCCCTAAGGAATTGTCTTTCTTGGATTCATCTTTAGCAGATTGATCTTGTTGATTTTTATTAGGGTTGTTTCTATTGAAAGGAGGTTTAAATCCCTTCCTCCAATAATCATATTTCTCCTTCTTCTTATCCTTCCAATATTTCTACATGGATTCTCTTCCCTTTCCTTGCTCATATAAGTACATATCCTTCTGGATGGTTTTTCTCAAGGTCCTAGGCTCATCATACTAAATAATTTCCTTATAAAAGGATGGAATTCCACTCAAAAACCTTTGGATATTCACTTTTTCATCTTGAGAAATCCCACATACTTCAATAATCCCAAGAAATTATTTTAATATTTTGTCATGGTCATGCTTCCCAACCTGAGTTCAAAGAAATCTTTCATTTTATTTTCATAGAAGTTCTATGGAAGGTACTCCTTTTGAAAATATCACTTGAACTGCTTCCAAGTGATCCTACTCCCATTAATGTTCTCAACTTGCTTCAGTTGGTCCCACCACATAGCAATTTTTCCATGCAAATGGTATGTGGCAATTCTAGCTTCTAGTTTGGATGAGTAGTTGTGCAACTAAAAGTACTTTAGGATTCCCAAAAATCATGTTTCGGTGTAATCTTCCCTTTCTATTTAACCATCAAAGGATGGTGGCTTAAGATTCTGCATCTCTCCTTGCAAACTGTCTAATTCTTATCTTCTTCTTTGGTATCTAACATGAGACACTTTTGGACTGCTTATGGAGTCTTCAGATGCATAAAATTTCCTTGTTGAGTAAGGACGTGAGTGATGTCTATGATTTCTTCTATCACTTCTTGAATGGCCAACTCTTTTGTAGTTATCTCTTCTTTCATGATATCTGCATTCTTCCTCCTACTTTGAGTATGATCCATTCCTTGCTTTCCTATGCAAATGATTTAGGCTTTGCATCACTTGGCAATTTATGTGATTTTGTTCTCTTATCAACCTCTCCTTGTATTCTTTGTAGCTTTTCACTTATATTCTTAGGCTTCTCACAGTCTCTATTAAGGTTTTTGTTCCCCTCTACTCCTATGTCCATTGGATTTTGTCTCTAAATTACCAACACTGATATTTTGACCTTTGTCTTCTTTATCATGATTGAAGGCTCCTTATCCTTCCTTTGTTTCTTGAATATTCATTTTTATATTGAAATGATATGGTTATACTGCCTAATTATGGAAATTGTGCAAGCAACCATTTTGTTAGAGTTATGCATATTAGAGAATTTTTGTCAAATAATGCTACAAGTCTTTTTCTACTCAATTCATGAAGAAATATGTCATCATTCTCCAAATTATAATAATTCAAGGTTATTCTCCTATGAACCAAATTTCCAATGACTATACTCATACCTCATTCTGATCTCTGAGCTAAAATTTATGGCTTCCTGAAAAAAACCACTTTCATCCTTTTTTTGCATTTTCTCCACTGGTGCAATTTTATTGAAATGCCAACTTCTATCAAGTACAAAAGAAAATATGTCAGGAACTAGAGAAACTTTTTTTTATGAGAAATAGATAAAATTAATGACAAGTAATTCATATCAACTATCAAATTTTCAATATGAAACACCAATAAAAAGAACTACTGCAATCTGGAATCTGCAACTTTATCCTTTCTCACCCCTTTTTCTAGACTTGGAATTTTTAGCAAAACTGGCTATCTCACAATTTATGCACTTATGGAAAAATTTCACTAAACCATTTATTTATTTATTTATGAGTATACAAAAAGTTTAGTAAATAAATTTTTTTAGTTTTGTGATCTAGGGTCACTTTTCTTCCTCTGAAAATATAAAAAATCCCCCCAAAAGTGGCCCAGAATAGTGTATTGTGGCCTATTTCAGTATCCCCATTCCAATAACCATAGTATTTATTTAGTTCCTTCATGTTTTATTTTCATTCCTACTTTTTGGACTCTCTCCAAGAGTTCCAACCTAATCTGGACCTCTGCCAATGATTTGGACCCAGATCTTTAAAAACTACTATTTTGCATTTTTTGACAAATCCAAGATAAAATAGATAAGGGCCCTCTTTGACATTCTAGTAGATATCCTCTATATGGAAAACACCCATAATGTTCCTCTCAATCTGACTTGATATTCTCTAGTTATGGAGAAACAAGAAAATGGCTCTAGACTTTTTTTTTAAACTGTGGACCAATTTTTCCTAAGTGTGATTTGCACCATCGATATCAAGTTAGAAGAAATATGGACCATTGATTTTATCTCTATCAACAATCAATGATTTATTTTGTGAACCAAGCCTTCCCACCGACCCCCTGACACCCAATCATCGGTTGTCGGTCATCGACCATTTTTCTCTGCAACCAAAAGTTTCCCATAAATCTCATTGATGCCCGATCATTGACCACCGACCATCGATCATTCTCTTCGAAAACCAATATTGTTTACAAATATTTTTGAACCCTGGCCATCAACAATTGACCATCTCTGTTGATGTGGTATGACATGCCATCTCAAGGCATCAACCAGGTTGACATGGCATGAAAAACAAATGTTGATGTGGCATGACACATCGTCACCATCTTTTCTCCATTGGCCATCGACAGTTTATCTTAGAATAATATAAACTTCACATTAAATATTTCGATCCATGATCCATCGACCATTGACGATATTATATGTATCTTGAAAAACATCAACACTTCATCAAAATCACTGATCCCTGGTCATTTCTCATCAGTGATCTAACATTTCATTTGGCCGAATTTCGACACTTCACCAAACTCACCAATCCCTGACCATTGGTGATAAGAGGTGTCTCTTAGTGAACTTCCACACTTCTCCAAAATTGTTGATCCCCGACCATCAGTCGTTGAGGATCTAAGATGAAATTTGGTTGAATTTCAACAATTCACCAAACTCGTCGATCTTCATCCATCAACCATCAACGAGTTCCTTTGAAACAATTTAACACTTGGACAATTTTAGCCAAAACCTAGGTGAATCTGGGTCATTGATATCCCATCCAAGATGATCTCGGTCATTGATTTCACAACCTTTCCAAACTTCAAAACTTTATCAAATTTTAAATTTATCCAAGACTAATCCAGACCGTTGATCTCAATATATAACATGATCTTAGTCATCGATCCTTTGAACTTTTCCCCATGCTACAATGACCATTAAAATACAAATTTTCTCGACCTTCCAGTTTGAATTCATTTTGAAAATCTGTAGATCGAATCCATAAAAATTCTTGGACAATATTGACTCATTTCAACTCGGATATGCTCATGAATTTGAGGAATTTCCTCTCTAATCTTTTCGTTTTTCCCCAAACTTGCACAGACTGAAATATGTGACAACAAATCTTTCTGATTCTCACTCGTTTTGACCCATAATATTCTGGTGTTTGAACCATAAGCTCTAATACCAATCTGTAACGTACCCAACCACCCACAAGTTGGGCACACTACTCCAAAAGATCACTTCTAAACTGATTTTGAATTATGATAACATTTCATTAATAAAGAAGTATGAAATAACACCATAACATCACATGGAATAATAAATATTCATGCTAGAATTTAAAATAATTCTTAAACATGTCATGCAAAACAATAACCAACAATCATGCACATTCTACAAATGAATATCAAAGACAATAATTAATACACAATGAAAATAAATATATCAACAAGGAAACCATGACAGAGAGCACTCATCTTAATCAAAACCATTCATCAACTAGCTACAGACTAAAGATGTTCCGCCCAACCATAGACACTAATGTTCCAAGTCTCAATAGAAGGTCACCCCTGAGCCAGGGTTATGAATCCACAAGGACGGTTCTAGGGTGTCACTCAACTTCCCAAACTAGTCAACATTCAATTTCTTACAAGTTTCTCAACACACAACAAACCAAAGTACATCATCACTCTTCTCTCTAGCCTACACAACCCAAGAGAATGGAACCCCTTCTCTGCCACACAGTCCCTCAGACTGTCCACCTCCTTCCATGGATCCAGTGCATCTAGTCAAAAATATCCATGTTGGGACTCTTAGGAATCACAACTATGAATAAAATCTAGTACATGTCATTACATCTCAGACATGTAGGCACAAATTCATGGTTGGAATACACCATTCATTACTATATACAACATACAATGGCTCTTCCTTAGCAATTATCCCTCATGTTCCAATCCAAGAACAAAAATGAATGAGGAATAATGAATGAGTGACAATGAATGAAAGAGTGAACAAAATGGAGAGTGTGAACAATGAACAACGAGTGAAACCCCATACAAACTAAAGTTGGGTTTATATAATTACTTGGAAATCAAGAACCACATGGCCTTCCCGCAAGATTCTCATGGAACCACTTCTGTCAGTTAAAGAAATTATGTGTAAATAAAATATAATAAAAAGAATTTTCCCCTTAATCCCCCTCTCTCGTGGAATCATATCCCCCTGTAACCATTGTCCTTGTCTGTCTAGTAGGCAACAATGTATTTTATTATTAATAATGATCAAACCAATACATTTCCTAGGAACGTTGGTGTATTTTGATTGTTTGGGCACTCTAGCCTTTCATAAATTAACAAAATACATTATTTAATATGGGGAATCAAAACCGGGGTATTAAAATCAAGCTATCCTTCTTCAAGAAGTATGTTCTAATCAATAATCAAAAGGCCACTTAAATATTCAAAGGTATAATCCTTTCCATCTTCCTTACGTGCTTTCCAGTTGGTGAAAAAATTCAACACGAACACGTCGAATGGTGTTTTTAAATTCAGCAGGACTAGCTCGATGTGTTTTCTATCCTTCTTCTGATACTTCTTTCCACATTCTACCAATTCAAATGGAGTTCTTTGACATGCACCAAATATTCCTCTAGTCTATCAAAATAATGAGGATCGAGAGAGATAAACTCTTTCTCCAACTACATGATGTGGCTCTTGTTGAATTAGTCAAACAATGACTTCATCGTCTTCCAAAATTGATGATGGAAGTCGATTCCACTGAGGTGAAACTGAATCTCTCGTGAGATGTAGGTCATAATGACCCCACAACCTCATCCTTCTTTTCATCAACAACAAACTTCACCTCATCATATATTGGATATGGAATCACAATCTTCACATATTGCCATAGTCGTTTAATCTTCAATGAGGTTTCCATGTTTGGTGCCCATACTGCATAATTTTATCCCTTCAGAAGAACATGATCAATCTTCGAAGCCATCTTCCATATCTAGACAAAAAATTATATTTCAATAAGTTCCAATCAGCAAACCACCATCCTAGAGTCAATCACACAACACATCTGACTCAACAAGGATTGCAGATAACAAGTAAGGTTTCAAACCATTGGCTTTGATACCATGTCGGGGAAAGGGGTGGAACCTATAATGAAACATATATAAAATTTTATAGATAATCGAAGGGGGAATAAAATTTTGTATACAAAAGGTGGTGTCTAAATACACCATTAGAACACTTAAGAAAAACACATTGTGATAAAAAAATCAAAGTGAATATTGGACCTTGATATATTCTTATGATATTGTTAGCACTAGGAATCACCCTTAGATTGCATAGAAGGTAAGCCCAGTACCCATCAGGTTATATGTAAATGAAAATGAGTTTAAAGAGGTCAAATGGATAAGAATCAAGATAATAATGTTCTAACTCAGAAATATGGGCTAGCATGCACAAGCAATTGGCGTCTGGATCAACTTCAATCACTGAGTGGGAGTAAATGTGAATAGAGAGAAGAATTTGGTGAGGAAAATGTAGAGGTCTTCTATGGACATCAAGTCTTCAAGCAGCCTAAGGAGAAAAAACTCAAACACAAGATCTTCTTGAATTCAAAGTTTAAGGAAACTAAAGAACATCATAACAATACTATAATCAAACATTAATCATAATACAACTACAACAATCCATGTGAATCATTCAATCATGAATACTTTAGTATCATAGGCAAATAATATGGAATAAGAAAGCTGACTTATATTAATCAAGAAGTCTCAAATCAAGTACATAACCAATTAACCAGTACCTTCATCAAAATATTACAATAAGGGAGCCTAGCTCAACCATTCGAACCTACCAAATAATTTGGACTATCTATTTAAAACAAAAAGGGAAGGAAACAGTTGGAGGTGTGATTTGGCCTTCCTCCCATGAAATTCTCCAAATAGTCATTTCATCTAACAACTAAGCTAACAATTGTGCTATAAAAAGGGAAAATGTTAGCCATTGATCCAACCAACTTTAAACTGACTTGATCTTATTTGATGCACATCTCTTTTAATGTCAAGTGTCCTGTAGAGGATTGTAAACTATCATCTTGCTGCCAGCTACCATCTCAACCATTCTCCACATCATCAACCACTCACAAGAATGATAACTCAAACCCCTTGATTTCAGGTACATGTTGGTAACTTCATTTGGTAGCGCTCTGGGTAGCGAGATTTTGTAGTGCTTCCACAAACTCTCTGCAAATTCATAGTGAAACCTCCAAAAATAAGCCTACATAATGGGTAGCACCGAGCCTATGTGTCTCTGTTCATAATTTAGCCTCTATTAAAAATTCAGTAGCACCAAAGCCTGTGTAATTCAGTCTCTGTGTCAATTTCGGTAGCACCAAAGTATGTGTGATTATGCATGCAATTTGGTAGTGCAAATATTGAATTGTTCTTGTTGAATTTGTAGCGCTCGACATAAAAACAAATAGGTAGCATCTTGTTGAATTCGTAGCGCCATCATCACACTGCTTAAAAAATTTGGTAGCACCCTGTGAAATTCGTAGTACCATCGCTACACCAGTCTTAGGAGATTTAGTAGCGCTAAAGGTAGAAGACTGATAGTAAATGTTAATTAGACAATTCCATAGCACCATAGCACTACAAAATGTCTGTGCTACTTTTGTATGAAGATATTAAGTCTTTGAAAAGAACAAAAAACCTTGAGCTATATTGATAAGATCTTGTAGAGCCTATAGAAGTGGAAAAAAATAATACTTCCTCAATCATTGATCCTTCAAAAAGAGGCCATTCTAAAAAATGGAGCTCACCTTTCACCAATTACTTCATCAACCTGACGCTCCTTGTGGAAGGAGGACTTCCTTTTGGCACATCATTATGCTTCCCTTTTGTAGTAACAGGCTTGTTCACTGGAAGTGTGCTTTTCTTGACTGCTAGTTTCTCTTTCTCAATGGCAGCCTCAACCAACACATTCAAATTTCTCTGAGCCATCTCATCCTTGAATTGTTGTAACTCTGCTTTGAGTTTTCTGTTATGAGCCTGAAAGTCTCTGTTTTTCCTATAAAGGTTCTTGAGCTTCTTATGGAGAGTTTGGGCTCTTCTTGCTGCCAATCCTGCTAAATCAAGAATGTGGTTGTAACCATCCATGAGTTCTTTCATCTTAATCCTTTCAGATAGGCATTCTGATTTGAAACGAGCCACCTCATTCCTAGCTTCCTTGAGTTGTTTAATCAATCTTTTGAAGGTCTAGCTACTAGGTGAAGTAGTGATGTGGACAGTCCCAACAGGGTTATTCATGGCTTCATCTTCCTGCTGCATAGAGACTACTTCTACCATATTAATAGGATTCTCAATGCCTTTTCCCTTATCTCTCTTCTTCTTTAGAATGGAATACTTTGGTAGGAATTGTATTTCAACAACCTCTTTGAGAGTTTGATCAGGGGATCAAATTTTGCTCAAAAATTCAAAGTGCTCGGAATCTCTTCAAATTGAATGAGAGCGTAGGCCTCGTCGTTGCGAACCCAATGCAACTTGTTTCATATCAAACATACGTCGGGAGCTAGAGATATCGCAATTTGTTTGGAATGTCAAACAGGCAAAAAACGGACGCTGACTGTACAGTCCGTACAGGTTGACGTGGCAGAGTCTGTACACTGACATGGCAGAGGTGATGTGGCAGATTCTGATTGGCAGGTGTGGTCGAATTGGAATGCGACACATGGCATCATTTTGATCAATGATAAGGTTCCACGTGGCCCAGTCATGGGCTGCCACGTGGCACCCCATTATTGGCTTTAGTTATTGTTTCAAAAATTATTGGAGTCCGTGGGGTTCGAACCTCGGACCTCCGCACTGTGTAAAGCCTTTGCAAACTCCACATTACCAACGCACCATGATTTGATCCTTGTTTT
This sequence comes from Picea engelmannii, assembly GCA_009831015.1. Lineage (NCBI taxonomy): Eukaryota > Viridiplantae > Streptophyta > Pinopsida > Pinales > Pinaceae > Picea > Picea engelmannii. The sequence continues at coordinate 1,191,370 of ML778464.1, forward strand.
ATACATGATTTGATATATATATATAAGTTTGGTTGGTTAATAATTGGCGCAGGGTCCGGGTCGGGGCTTAGCCCCGACCCGCGGTCATATTGTTTGTTATATATATATATGTGACCATACTGTAAAGTGTGGGAGTTTGTATTATGAATGGAGTCCTAGCCCCGGGTCACATTTCCGATACATATGACCCTACCTCCGTTGGTACGTGCGTGGGGTAATTCAAATGTGTAAAGCCCGCGGTTCTATTGTGTTACATGTGACCACAACCAGGAGCGTCGGGGGAGTTGGTATGGTTGGTGCGGTTACAATGGTTATCCCTCTTTTGCACTAGCCCGAGGTCCTATGGTGACCATGTGATCGAGAGATAGGTAGTTAGGGGCTGGCGCACCCATAACCGTCCTACAGTTCGCATCGTTAGCGCGTTTGCATTCGGTGTCGGGTTTTCACGCTTTAAATTGCGTGTGTGCTAGGTTCATGAAACAAGGGTGCGATTTGTAGATGTAGAGACAACAAGTGTTATCCACAATTTTGGTCATCGTGATGATGTTATGATGATGGAAAATCAAGCTCTTCACTAAGAACACTTTCCTGAGAAAAGTTACATTTGTCTGCTTCCAAAAATCATGCTTTTAAAGGAGGTTCACAGACTACCTATATATTTGCCTACGAGAATGCCTGATTCTCGTAGGCTGCATTAAGCTGGAGTGCGAGGGGTTCGCACTGTACCTAACTCTCAGGGTGTGAACATATTCCAAAGGAAGGAAAAAGATAAGTTCTCGAGCCTTCTAGAAGGGAATCTTCGAGAAGAATGAGTTGGCTAGCGAATGGTTATCTAAGTATTGGCTTTCCTGATATCTTGGGATCATTTCCTATCCAAGTAACTAATCTATCTTCTCCTATATATTGAGGAGATTGCTCATGGAAAAGGTTAGAAGCAAACTAGCAAGATATTGATTGGAGAATTAGTGCAAGACTGTATGGAGGACTGATGCTACAACAACTAGAGACACCAGCAAGGTCATCAAAAGTGGTTG
>ML778464.1:1192453-1204990 GCA_009831015.1 Picea engelmannii
TGTGTGTGTCAGAGCTAGGAGCCATCGAAAGGAGATCTACAACATCAAGGCTCAGGTTGTAAGTTTCACTTTCAATTAATTCAATACAGTAATATGTCCCTTTCCCATAAAGATGATGTCACTTTATTACATAACTCCTTGATGATATGTATAGATTAGCTATTGAATATATTGATCTTCTTTCACTTCGATTGGTTTGTACTATTGCGATCTGAACGACACAAGAGCATTGGAGCGAAGCTTGGAACAACAGAGACCCAAGGAAGCATTCATAAGGTATGTCCATAATCCTTGTCTCTTAGTTCATTCAATAGTCTAGATCTAGGGAAAGTGTATTATTCTGTCCTGTTTTGTTCTAGATCCAAGTGGATCTAGGGAGATCGGTTTGTGTCTGCACTTACGGATTAATCCTAAAACAAAATTGGTGACTCCACTGGGGATCTATTCCCTTTTTCTTTATGGTTTTTGAATTTTCTGTGGCCATTTGCTCTATTTCCATTATTCTCTTGTTTTGTTAGTCTTTGAGTCCTCAGGATATCCTGAGAGACCTCCTGGGTCTATAAGCCTTTGTCAATTTTTCTTTTACTTTCAAAATTTTTATCATCTTCAGGAATTCTCGCACTGTGTGTATTTACAGCCTGCGAGAACTAGCCAGGTTTGCACCCTGCATATAGGGTCCAGTGCGAACACCTCGCACCTTACTTTAAGGTTGCCTGCGAGAATCCTATCTTCTCGCACTGTGTTACACTGCTTGCCTGCGAGCAAGATTTTTGAAAATTTTGAAATTGAGTTTTGATTTTTTCAATTGCTCAGATCAGTTGAATTACATATTTTTGGCTTATTGGATCATTGATTTACACATCTCTTTCTTTAGTTTGCATGCTCGAACAGATTTAGGGTTTCAAGGTTTTTCTTGCCCTTTGTAGCTTGACTTTCATTTCTTGGCTCTTATTGGCATTTTCATTCTCTCTGACTTCTGGAGTTGAGTGTGTTTGATTGGCTGAGAACCAGTGTTTGGTTGAGAGTTAAGTTCTTGGTGTTTCTCATTTGCTTGTTGGTTCCAAAGAATGGTTTTGCATTGAGAAGACTCATTAGTTTGCTTTTGTTTTTACTTTCATTGGAAGTGTTGGTTGGGTTGTTATCGTTTGATTCTTTATGATTTTCTTTTCTTTTCTCGTTAATCAGAGTTCTTCTTGGAAAGTGAACAACAAGTTTTCTTTCAAGATTTTTTGTTTTTTGCATTTCAGAAAACATTGAAAATAAAATTTTAGAGTTTATTGAAGTAATTGAAAAAGACATATAGAGTGTTCATTGATAAATGATTGTTTGCATTGACATCTGAAAGGAAATTGTGCATTGCATTGTAGTATTGAGTTGATTTGGAAAACTTTCTCTCTCTCCCATAAATAGGATTCATGTAATGGAAAGTGTTATATTTCATCATTATCCTTGCATTATTTGGGTCAGAGTCATACATCACGAGTTTCACTTCTGTTACCTTTGAGTAAACAACATATTTTAAAAAAACATTGCGTAATATTAAAATTTATCTAGTAACTCTTTTCTAGGGCTCTTTTACACCAACATTTAGCTAGGCTAGTGCTTTGGAGTAGGAAGAGAGATACACTCTCCAAAAGCTCAAAAACACACAATAGCATCTTGAGTTAGGGAGTGTTAAATTCCATTTGCAACATATTGTCCTGGGACGCCCTTCTAACACAAGGGTCAAGCACTAGGTCGCATTGGTGTTGGAAGAGTTACTAACCCTTCTTTGTTGTCATCGGTGTAGAGATTGCACGTATTACGGGGATCACTCCAAGGTATACCCACAATTATGAGTGGAAGTCGTTGAGTTGATTTCGGGCTAGATACCCTGCCCTTGCGTGCGGATCGGACTGACGACTGTTCCCCCAGGCTGTATTATTGTTTGTGGTGACCTTAGTGGCCTATCTCTCTAGGTTCTTACCCAAGGTCACTGTGGAGGGGAAAGTCTTCACGGTACCTGGAATCGACGTTGATCAAACTCACGCGGGCTCCTTGGAGGGTATACCCACGATTATGTGTGGGATCTTGCACCAGGGCGTAAGTCTGTTAAGCAGGTCGTCAACGTAACTTTTCCACCTTAGCCCCGCCCCTTCTCGTCTCATTGTTGCGACGTTGGATTTCATCACCAACTAGTGGCTTCGAAATTAGAAGGTATTGTTTGCTTGGTGATTGCTTCCTTGATTTTTGTTTACTAGTGTGTGTTGTTTCTCGAAGTTGACCATAGGAGTTTTTTCGTGGAGCTTGTCACTTGTTTACAATTGCTCCCCCACGACGTTCACGTAGGATGCAAGGTTTATCCCTGGAACATCCGGACGCTTCACAACCCTTGCATACAGCAACACCTGCGGGTACCCCTGAGGGCTCTCCTCGTCAGAGTGAAGTCCCAGTTGTCACTCCACCACACGTGGACATAAGTGAAGTCAAATATGTTTCTACACCACCTCCACAGGTAGAACGCACTGATTCTCTAGGATATTTTCGAATTACCAATACTATAGAGGACTATCGCATTCGTCGTGGTGAACGACCTTTTGGACGATTAAATCCTTCTGAAGAAACCGTTGTTACTTCTTCTGAATCAACTGTTGGGCCTTCTCACGATGTAGTAGGCCAAGATCCTTTTTGGTCCGGTGATTTCCGTCGAGTCCTTTTCGGTACTGAGTCACCCCCTGTCTACGCAATCAACCCTCCTGTGACTTCTGAGATAGAAAATACACCAGAGACTACTACTTACCGCTTTTTTCTTCCTCCTGAGATGGTCCATCTCACAAATACTACGAGTGTCCAAACTGAGATTACTGCAGCTACTCTTGCTCCTATCAATACCCAGCAAATACCTGATGTCATCCCAACATTACCACCCAGTTACCACATGCTGAATGCGTTGTTGAATGCTGCCAATCCAACACCTCCGCAGACCCCAGCCGGTTCTCCAGGTGGTCCTCCTTTTCCTAGGCATCCTATTCCTGGTTTCATTCCAACACTCCCTCAGTTTCCTTCTGGTAATCCTAACCCTAGTGGTACTATCCCAACTGTTGCAACAAATCTGCAGATTCCTGTTGGTGGACAGGGTGGTACGGTTCCTTTTCCTTTTCCCGGACACAACACAATTACTACACAACCTACGGTTAGCACACAACTTTCGGGGGGAACTATACCTACAGTAGGGGGACCAACCTCCCCTTTTGGAAAAAATATACCTCCTGAATTGGCCCAGTATTGGAATCAACTTCTACAAAAATTTCCTCAAAATGTTGGGGGGAAACAAACTATCCCTGCAGTGGGTCAACCTTATCTGGGTGTAACCAATCCTATTTGGGGTTCGGGTCAGACTACTCAACCCCAGGTCCCTACTCACACTCAAGGTTATAATCCTTGAGGTTACTATCCTATCCATCCACCACAGAGTCAGCCAGGGCCTTCCCTCTATGGACAGTCTGCTTATGGTCCTACTGGTTTTCCAACAGGGCTTCCACCCCAAAGCCATCAGTACCCGCAAGTAAACCGACAGTTGTCTTTCCTTGCTACTTTGGATTTGCCATATTTGTCTAGGATTCTAAATGATCCTATTCGTCACTCTCCTCAATGGCCTGCTATCCCTGCTAAACTTCCATTGGATATTCCGAAATTCGATGGCAAGCCGGGAGAGGACCCAAATAATCATGTCATGACTTTTCATTTATGGTGTTCATCCAACTCGCTGATGGATGACTCCATTCATCTATGTATTTTTCAACGGACCCTTACCGGTTCGGCTGCGAAGTGGTATATTGAATTGCCACGAGGTTTCTTTTCTAATTTCAACACCCTAGCTATGGCCTTTCTCACACATTACCAGTTACCGATCCGTTACGATACTGGGACTGAGATCTTGACTTCTTTTAAACAAACTAAAGGGACTCACATATCGGATCATATACATGAGTGGAGAAGAAGACGATGTCTCATCAAACTTGAAGTCCCTGATCAGTTACTAGCAGAATGGTTTACGAAATCTTTCGTGAACAAAATTGGTAAAGACATTGCTATGGGCGGTGTTGTTACAAATGAGCAGGCTATAAGTCGCGCTCAGTATATTGATCTCATTTATTCGCAAACGAGAACACTCTATGATTTACTACCTGAAATACCTCATCCTGGTACTTCCAACACTTCAACTGCTCCAGCTGCCTCGCATGCAGCTGATGGTGTGATTGGTACTGCTCATACCCACTCACATTTCGTTTCAACTACAACCCCTAAATCCAATTCTTCTAATGTTCAAATTGCTCCGTCTCCTGCTCCTCCCGCCGATAAAACTTCTAAAGTGAACGTTGTTCAATCTACGTCGGCCGGTAAAAATAAATCAAAGAAAGGGAGAGGCAAGAATAAGGAGAGTAAAAATAACAATCAAAATGAGCAAACTAAAACCCCTCCTGTTGAAGATCGGGATAAGCACAAACCCTGCTACCCTTGCCTTATCTGTGGTGACGATCACTACACGAAGGATTGTCCTAGACGTGCCGAGGTTAATAAGTTCCTTCAAGGAACGCCCAAACCCTCTGTGCCGATAGTCTTATCCCAACCCTTCCTGTCTCAGCAACAGGCCTCGTTGGTCATCCATGACCAACCCTCTACTTCTACGACATCATATGTTTTGACGTGCACCGGTGATTCTAAGAACAATGACGTTGCCATCGCAACTAGAGCCAAAGACTATTCTCCTTCTAAGGAGAAGGTTGATGATTTACCTCCTGATTTGGTACAGCCCTCTCTGACGAATTCACCTACGAACGGTCCTCTTCATCTCGAACGACCGAGCCTTGATACAGTTCTATGACCCCCAAAAAGTGTTGTTAATAAATCGTCATTCAATCCTCATGGTCGTGCAGCCCAGAACTATAGCATTATGGAAGATCTGGCCCAAGCACCTTCAACGATGTCTGCCCTTGAAGTCCTTCAGTCTTGTCCTGTGCAACGAAGGGCTCTGTTGAAAGCTATAGGTGGAATTGATCCTACAAATACGAATTTGATAGTATTTGACTTGGAAGACCATGTTCCAAGGTTACCCCCACAACTTGCATTTTAGATACAAGTTATTGTCTCAGACAAGAACATCTGTCGAACTGTTATTGATGAGGGTGCCTCTACGTGTGTAATGTCTTTTACTTATTGGAAAGCCATTGGCTCTCCTCCGTTAACTAAATCACAAAACACTTTGAAAGCCTTTAATGGCTTGGGTTTTAGGCCTTACGGTGTTCTTTCGTCATTTCCCGTTACTCTTGAAGGTAAGACAATCCAAGTTGAAGTGGAAGTTTTCGATGCTCCCTTAGATTATAATCTTCTTCTTGGTCGTAGCTGGGTAGATTCTATGCGTGCTGTTGTGTCAACACTTTTTCGCGTAGTCCATTTTCCTCATCAAGGAAAAGTTGTTACGGTTGATCAACTTGCCTTTTTTAATTCCGATACTCGCACCGGCAATGTGTCATTTATAGCTAAAACCCCACCGGGTTACGAGAATGTTGGAGTCGGTCTTTTAAAAGACTCTTCGTTAATGGGTACTTTTCCCATACCACCACCACCCGATATTCTATGCCCGTCCATTGCTTCTATTAATATGATCTCCGCTATTCCTTATGAGCTTCCGGTGTCTTTTGACCCTTGGATAGTTACTGATCCTGGAGATCATGCTCGTTTCGGCAACGCCATGCCGTTAAGACCAGTTGAGTCTTCTTATCATGCGATTCAATCGGAAACACCTTCTTCACCCTCTCTTGAGGAGTTGTCTCCCGATCCTTTCCGTGTAATCTTTCCCACTGATGAGATGATCATGTCCGTCATGGTCGATACACCTTTGGATGATGGGCATCATCGTTCCATATTGTTTCTGGAACAACACACTCTCGAGAATTACCAGCGGATTTCGACTCCGTCAACCGTTGTTTTCATATCGACTGTTCCCAGATCTACACATGATGTGTTTGCGGAAGGGAACCTCAGTAATATTTCTCCCACGATACCCATTGATATTTCAGTTAAACCTGGGATAGTTGAAAATGTTCACATTAGAGCTTCGTGTTCTCCAGAGGAAATTGTCACCTATACTGCTTTGTTCAAAGAATTTCGTGATATCTTTGCCTGGAGTTACGAAGAGATGCCAGGTATTGACCCTGCTATTGTTGTTCATGAAATCAAGACATACCCCGGAGCTAAACCAGTCCGGCATCGCCTCCGTCCTGTCCATCCACGTAAAGCGACAGCTATCAAACTCGAAGTTGAAAAACTTCTCAAAGCCGTTTTTATTTATCCCGTGGCTCTGACAGAATGGGTTTCCAACCCTGTACCAATTGATAAGAAAGGTGGTAGTATACGTGTTTGTGTTGATTATTGGGATATTAACAAAGCCTGTCCTAAGGACAACTTTCCAACCCCTTTTGTCGACCAAATCGTCGATGACTGTGCCAGCAGCGAAATCTTTTCTCTCATGGATGGATTCTCCGGCTATAATCAAATTAACATCGCTCCTGAGGACCAACATAAAAATGCTTTTATTTGTCCTTGGGGTACTTTCGCCTATAGGAAAATTCCCTTCGATCTTAAGAACGTAGGTGCTACGTTTCAGTGTGCTATGTCTTATGCGTTTCACGATATAAAGAATATTTTTCAACCTTATTTGGACGACTTGCCAGCTCATTCTTTACGCCGAGTCGATCACCCTAATCATCTCCGAGCAATTTTCATTCGTTGTCGGTTCTATCGCATTCGTCTAAACCCTCATAAGTGCGTCTTTTGTGTAGAGTCCGACCGTCTTCTCGGTTTCATTGTTTCACGTCAGGGGATCCGGGTAGATCCTATTAAGGTTGAGGCGATTCTTAATCTCCCTCCTCCTTCTTCACTGCGCCAGTTACAAAGTTTGCAGGGGAAAGAAAACTTTCTTCGTCGCTTCATCCCGAATTACGCTGAGATTACTCGGGGTTTTACACATCTTCTAAAGAAAGGTTCATAGTTTGTCTGGGATAAAGTTGCCAACAATGCTTTTGAAGCTTTAAAGTTGTCCCTCACCAAAGCTCCACTTCTTTTCCCTCCTGATTACAGTCGGGATTACTTTCTTTATATAGCCGCTTCTGAGTATACTGTCGGCATGGTTCTCGTTCAGGAGGATGATGCACACGATGAACATGTTATATATTACTTGAGTCGAAGTCTCACTTCAACCGAAATCAAGTACCAACATGTTGAAAAGCTGTCTTTGGCTGCTGTTCAAGCAGTTCAACGTTTTCGCCATTATATTCTCTCCAGGAAAACTACAGTGATTTCACATTGTAACCCCATGCAACATATTTTGACACGTCAATTGTTGGGGGGCAAGTACTCCAAGTGGATTGTCATTCTCCAAGAGTTCGATTTGGAATTCGATCGTGCCACGTCGAAGAAATCCTTAGTTTTTGCTGAGTTAATTTGTGATTTTCCCCACACTTCCACGGAAAAAGAAGCAGTCGATTCGTTACCTGATGAATCACTTTTCCTAATCAGTACTGACGATATTTGGTACGGAGATATAATTATATATCTCCAAACTCAAAATTTTCGACCTGCTTTGTCTAGCGCTGAACATCGTCGTGTCCATTATCAAGCACGTCATTATATTATCCTCGGCGATACTCTTTACCGTCGAGGCATTGACTCTGTCTTTCGACGTTGTTTGACTTTTGACGAAGCTGAGAAAGCTTTGAATGACTTCCATTCAGGAGCATGTGGTGGTCATATGTCTGGTTATGCTACTACTCAGAAGATCTTACGTGCATGATACTTTTGGCCTTCCTTGTTCAATGACTGCATTACTGCTGTTCAGAAGTGTCATGCCTACCAGACCTATAATAAGAAAATTCGGTCGCATCCTGCTCCCCTTCATCCTGTGGTCTCAGTAGGTCCTTTTGCAAAATGGGGCATTGATTTCATGACATGTCACCCTCACTCGGTCGGGGGGCATGGTTATATTATTGTAGTTGTTGATTATTTTATTAAGTGGGCCGAGGCGATGCCAACATTCGATAATACTGGAAAGACTGTAGCGTTATTTCTTTTCAACCATGTCATAACTCGTTTTGGTGTTCCTCAGGCTATTGTTACCGATCACGGTAGTCATTTTAGAAATTATATGATGTCTGAACTTATGGAAAAGTTGGGCCTTTTTCATGATAGCTCAACACCCTATTATCCGCAGGCTAATGGCCAGCTCGAAGCAATCAATAAGGTTCTTATAACTATGATTCGACAGATGATAGGAATTCATAAAACCAACTGGCACACGATGTTGTTTTCGGCATTGTGGGCATATTGGACATATGTTAAATCTGCTACGGGATTTACACCCTTTCGATTAGTTTATGGCATGGAAGCCATTCTTCCAATAGAATGTGAAATACCTTCTTTGAAGCTAGCTGTAGAACTCTTACCCAATACTTCTACTGAAGAGGAACGTCTGTTGTATCTGATGCGATTAGACGAGACTCGTCGTGATGCTACCCTTGTAATAGAAGCCCAGAAGAAACGTGTTAAGGCACAGTATGACAAGCATGGCAAACCTCGTGTCTTCTCTGAAGGAGATCTTGTTCTTCTATATGAACAAGATAAAGATGTCTTAGGAGCTGGGAAATTCGAACCAATGTGGCATGGGCCTTACATTGTTAGCAAAGTTTTGGAAAAAGGAGCATATGAGCTAGTGGATTATGATGGTGTACCTTTGAGTGAACCCAGGAATGGGTTGTACTTAAAGAAGTACTATGCATAAGTTATATGTGCACAAGTACTTGTATTTTATGTATCATACTGTGTGTTACTTTAGTTTTCTTTTGACATTATCTGGTCTCTGCCCTTACGTGACGTTGTGTTTGATTTCCAGATGTCAGAGTATTCTCTACCTTATATTGGCTTCGCCAACGGTGCTAGCCGTAGTACTCGGAACCTAGCTTCCGCTGCATGGGCAATCTATGCCCCAAGAAACGAGCTTATATCTTTACGAGGTGTATGTCTTGGTCGGGCAACCAACAACATCGCAGAGTATAGTGCCGTTATTGAGTTATTGGTTGATGCTATCTCTCTCGGGATTCGTCATTTGGTTGTGCGACTTGACTCGCAGCTTGTAGTACTACAGCTAAGTAATGTCTACTCTATTCGAAGTCCTACTTTATTGAGGGTATATTTGTGGATTCGCCTCTTGGAACGACATTTTGATCACATTGAATATCAACACATTCCTAGATGTCTTAATACATTAACAGATACTTTAGCTAATTATGTATTGGACAAGCATTTAAATCATTTATAAATCAAACACATTAAAATGTACACAATGTAAAGTAAACTGGTAGAAGCCGTGTATAATGATCAAAAGAGTTTGTTTTTACAAAACGTTTGTCCAAAGACCAAAATATCAAAAATTGAAGCTCCTGGATTCTACATAATGACGTCACGGATGACGTTCACGATAACACACTAATGTCCTAGCAACTCTGCAGAGAAGTCGACCCATAGATGAAGAAACCCCCACAGTGTGACGCTGATCACATCGTGGAATCTCTTCCAGAGTCATATCTGGAACGTCTGCCATCATACCCTCTAAATTCTACTCCACCGTCAGATAATCCTCGGCGTACTGTGGAACTACTACTACTGCCTCTCCTCATCACTGGATAGGAGAACTGCCAGCAGGTCGATATGGTCCAACGTCTGTGTTATCAACAAGGATTTGGTGTTAGTCTTCGGGTAAATCTATAAAAAACAAAAACATTTAAATATGATTAAAAATTCAAAAACATTTAAAAACAAAAATTTGTGTACTTCTTACCGAGGTCTCCCCACTGAGCGTCTTCAGGAAGTGCTAGATCCGGATCTCCTCAGAAATCCAGCCCGACATATGCGTAGTCGTCCACCATCAGCATCTGGTTTTGCAACCGGTCGAAGAAAATATCGTCATATTTGACGATAGGTCCTGCCACATGTCGAGCCATGAGCTGACACCACCGTAACATCCTCGGATCCCTAGGACCCAAAAAATGCCACTCAGCCTGCAATCGAAGCACTGGGACCCTCTCTAAGAAGAAGGACACTAACAAAGACCCATATCGAAACTGTTTCAGGTCTCCACGCCTTCACTTAGTCAATTGTTTCTTGATATTGCGTAATACTGCGTCAGCCCAATTAAATACCCAGGGCTCAGTACACTCGATGGCGTACTGGAAATATCTCTGCAAATCCATATGTGGAGCGGCACTTCCAACCATCCGGGAAATGGTAAAGAGAATAGTGCGGAGAGTCAAGTCAGTTACTCCCCAAATTGCCACTTTCCCTTTCTTTCTTTCGGCCTCAGGTACGCAGTACTGGTTGCAATATTCACTCATTTTTAAACCCCCTGCTCTACTGCCAGTCAAACTGACATAGGACCCACGCCTAGATAATCCAGTCAAGAAATAGATGTCCTCAATATCAATAGTCAATGTATGATCTCCCACGATGAAAACTTGCTGGTTCGGATCCCACATTCGGACTAGGTACTCCAGTAATCGAACTTGGGCTCTCATGCCCGGGATACGGAAATATTTTAAGAGACCACAGTCTCTTAGTACGGCTATGGTGGGAGGATGGTTTCGGCATTGGTGTTATCCTCCTCGTGCTCTCGTTCCCTCCACTCTAACACCATGATTATGGCTAGTAACCTGCATAAGAAACATACAAACATGGTTAATGATCTTATTCATGAGATAAATTTTTGCTATTGGATAAACGTTGCATAAATTTTTGAATTATGCGCTGTTCGCAGGTGACCTACTTTACACAGTGCGAACTTCTCGCAGGTGGCTTAAGGCCCACCTGCGAGAATGAGTCATTCTCGCAGGTCTCGTATGGGCCACCTGCGAGAATGCTTCCACACAAAAAGGGTTCAAAAAACTAAGTTAAAACTGAACTTTTTACCAATGAAATCATAATTTTGAACCATGAAAAGATCAGGAATGGAGAACTTAACAAAATGCTACTGACGGCTCGTCCAATGATCACCTGTAGCTCCCAAAAATCGGCACCAAATGTAGAGGGTAAAATGAGGGTTTTTGAACTCAATGGTAAAAGGGTGAAATGATATGGTAAATTTTGTTATTGACTCATTTTAATTAATTTTTACTATATCAAATGTGGGTTTTTTATGTTTATTTGTTATTTAACCCTAATCACTAATGTGAAAATGAGTGAAATGATTGGCAGGTGAGAAACATGGATGATTATGAACAAAATTTCTACATGGTGTGGTGTGATTTTGATTGATTGTTATGGTTTTGACATAAAACCTCGAGCGCCTTTTGTCCGCTCTTGCGCTTGTGAAAAACATAAGAATGTGATCGAAGTCGTTTTATCTCTTTTTCAGGCTCGTTGTGGTTACACGAAAAAGGAACCCCCCTGGAGTTATCTTTAAGCTCTTTTGAGACTCTCTAAACATGAAAAGATCGCCGAGCGACCTTGCTATTTTCACGCTCGCTAAAGTATTTGAAGTATGTGTCTTTCGAGCGATAGTTTAACCCTTTTTCGGTCTCGTTGGACTACTGTACGAAAAAGGAACTGAGAGAGTTCTCTTTTAAGTGTTTTTCCAAACTCTATAATCTTGAAAAAACTTTGATTTTATTATCTCTGGACTCATTAAACAAACATTGACAGACCCGTAATGGGACCGAACCACTCCTTCATAGGGTTCGTTAAAAATACTTTGAGGGACTCGTCCGAAGGATGAGCTTATATCAACAAGCATATGTGATCCTCTTCAAGCTTGCGTAAAAATAAAGAGGTACTTGCCAGAAATGGTGGGGGAAAATTTGGGAAAGGGATATGTTTCATCTTTGAATTGATTGGCAGTAAGTGTCACTCTTGAACATGACACTCCCTATTCATAATTTGGAGCCAGTTTGGGAAATCAATTTATCTCTCATTCAATTTGATAACAAGGTCTTTCCATATGTCGTATTTGAGTCAATGCTTCCAAATCATTGGTCGTGTCATTCATATGTTCAAGAGAAGTCTTTCTGAAACCTCTATTGAGTCGGTCGTCTGCAGTTATCCTTTCACTCTGTGTCGGCCTTCCCTGTGTCCAAAGTCCAATTGCCAAATACTATGTTTCACTTTCAAACTCAGTTACTCATTTTGTGTCATTGATGGGGGATACATCAAGGCCCTCCTGTGACGAGTTTTGTTCCATCGACTTCATCACATTATCCGGAATCAAGACTTAGAAATTATTCAATACCTTGGAGCTTGCATGCCTCAATGGAAAGTTCCTCGCTTTCGACAGTGGGTTTACATCATTGACCCCTGATCGAAAGATTCCGTTGAGTGTTCGACATCAACTCATTTATTCACAGTCGATGGATTGTACTATAGTACCTTGGGAGTCATTGACATCAATGGTGATTTCCCTCGCACTTGTTAACGGTTACATCAATGACCGGTAATCAAGTGGTTTCTACCATGTTC
>ML778464.1:1205533-1241226 GCA_009831015.1 Picea engelmannii
AAAAGGTTAGAAGCAAACTAGCAAGAGATTGATTGGAGAATTAGTGCAAGACTGTATGGAGGACTGATGCTACAACAGCTAGAGACACCAGCAAGGTCATCAAAAGTGGTTGATTTTCTTCATGCATGAGCAAGTGTGTGTGTTAGAGCTAGGAGCCATCGAAAGGAGATCTACAACATCAAGGCTCAGGTTGTAAGTTTCACTTTCAATTAATTCAATACAGTAATATATCCCTTTCCCATAAAGATGATGTCACTTTATTACATAACTCCTTGATGATATGTATAGATTAGCTATTGAATATATTGATCTTCTTTCACTTCGATTGGTTTGTACTATTGCGATCTGAACGACACAAGAGCATTGGAGTGAAGCTTGGAACAACAGACACCCAAGGAAGTGTTCATAAGGTATGTCCATAATCCTTGTCTCTTAGTTCATTCAATAGTCTAGATCTAGAGAAAGTGTATTATTCTGTCCTATTTTGTTCTAGATCCAGGTGGATCTAGGGAGATCGGTTTGTGTCCGCAGTTATGGATTAATCCTGAAACAGCAAGCTTGAAGGGGGGACTTCCAGGAAGCCTAACTTCTTTGTTTTTTGGCCAAATGAGTTGCCGAAAAATCCTAGCTAGGGGTTTTTGGACGCTCTGAAGCCATTGGAACAGTCTGTTGGTCAATTTGAGAATTTTAAAGCACATTTTTGAGCACTTTGAGCAATTAATAATAATGATCCATTGGAAGCTGGAGCAGGAGATGTCGCCCAAGACAGGGTGAACTCCTTTATCAGTTGTTGTGTTTATGTGCTTATGTTCATTGATTATGCTGTTGTTTATTTGTATCTTGAATGAGTAAATCCTATTAATATGTGTTGCAAAGTTGATCCATTTGCTTTTAACACATAAACTTTACTTGAAAATATTATCAAGATTTCAAGTCTTCGTCATTTATAGATCAGAGTTGATGATCTTGTTAAAGGATTTCTAACCTTTGTGCTAACTGTTGAAGGAGATGAAGAGAAGTGTAGTTTCCTTCATTTCTTGGATATGGATGTAGTATAGGAAAGGACCTCTTATAATTCTGCTGCAGGAGGGGGTGAAAGGTATCTTTGTGGAGAATGGCAGGTCTCCTTCTCTGTCCCTTCAACTTCCTTAATGACCTCCTGGTCTTGAGTAAGGGCCTTACTCTTTGTTTTCTTGTTGGTTCATGTTGGAGAAGTGTTAGTGGATGGTTGTTATCGGACTAATCGGTAGGTGACGACACTAAAAAATCTCCCTAGATCCACTTGGATCTAGAACAAAACAGGACAGGACATGACTCTTTCCCTAAGTTGCAATCATCGAATTAGCTAGTAAGGAGGAACAAGTGACATACCTTTGTATCTCTTCCTTAAGTCTCTATTGCTCCTGCTTCGCTCCAGTGCTCTCGTGAGGTCAATACCAAGACAACACAAACCAACCAAAGTGGAGATAGAAAAATGTATTCAATCGTCAACTTATGCATATGATCAAGGAATTACACAATAAAGTAAGAATGACTTTATGGGAAAAGGACATGTCGTTGTATCATATTAATTGAAAGTAGAAGATACAACCTGATCGCCTTGATGTCACAAGATTCCTTTTAGTGACCTTGGTTCTAACACACACACTTTCTCTGTACTTGCATGAAGAAGATCTGATTCCTCTTGATAGACCAACTAGAGTCTCCAAGCTTCTATTCAAGTAGGGTTCTTCACACAATTCCTTCACCAATTCTTCAATTAATCTTTCTTAACCTTTTCCATGAGAATCCTTTCAATATATAGGAGAGGGTGAGATGGTTACATGGATGAGAATGATCCCATCAAATCAGAGAAGCCAGTAAAATGAAAACCATACGAATGCCAACTCATTCTCTAGAAGATTCCCTTCTAGAACCCTCGAGACCTCTTCTCTTTCCAAATCTTAAAAACAAGTTTGCACCCTATGTATAGAGAAAATTGAGAGAAGTTCACACCCCAGATGAAGGAGGCCTGCGAGAATGAGTCATTCTCACACTCTAGGCCATATGCAGCCTATAAACTCACTTTGAAAATATGTATTCTGTAAGGAGATAAATGCCACTTTTCTCAGGAGAAAGTTCTAGTTGGGAGCTTGAATACACCCTTGTTAAGATATCACCAAGATGACCAAAATCAAGTGTAACAGAATGCCCCCCAAAGCATGAGGCTGGAATCTATGACAGACAAAATACTTTGTAGACTACATGTGTGTGTCAGAAACCAGGAGCGCACCTAATCGGAAACCTACAAACAATCAAGCATCTGCAGAATATCATACCAGTTCTGAGGTAGGCATTCCCATACTCATATCACAAACGAATGACATCATGAACTTAGGTCATGGCCACCAATCATACACCATGGATCCATTCCGTTAAAAATACTACACAGCCACCAGGAATACACTGTGGATCTATGCGAGAAGACTCAAATTGGGACGACATAGCCACAAGATATACAAAGTGGATCTATGTGTCGAAAAATTATACATATTCCATCTCAACCTGGATCAAAAAGATGATACCAAGGGTTTTCAATCCCGTCACCTGAAAGTATGAATCTAACCATGTTATTACATGTGCTAAAGTCAAACATGGTAGAAACCACTTGATTATCAATCATTGATGAAACCGTTAACAAGTGCAAGGGAAATCACCATTAATGTCAATGACTCTCAAGGTACACTAGTACAATCCACCGAATGTGAATAAATGAGTTGAGGTCAAACATTCGATGGAATCTCCCGATCAGGGGTCAGTGATGAAAACCCACTGTCGAAAGCGAGGAAACCTACCATTGAGGAATGCATGTTCCAAGGTACCAAATAATTTCTAAGTCTTGTTTCTGGAAAATGAGCTGGAGTCGACGGAACAAAAATCATCACAGGAGGGCCTTGATGTATCCCCCATCAATGACACAAAATGAGTAACAAATTTTGAAGGTGAAACAAAGTATGATGTAGGTTTAACTGGACACAAGGAAGGCCAACACAGAGAGAATGGACAACTGCAAATGGCCGACTCAATAAAGGTTTTGGATGAACCTCTCTTGAACATTTGAATGACAGGACCAATGATTTGGCAGCACTTGACTCGGAGACGACTCAGGATATGACCTTGTAGCAAGTTGAATGAGAGACAAATGGATTTCCCAAAATGGCTTCAGATAATGAATAGGGGGGTATCATGTTCAAGAGCAACACTTACTACCAATAATATGAATACGAAAACACATCCCTTTCCCAAATTTTCCCCCACCATTTCTGGCGAGTACCTCTTTATTTTTACGCAAGCTTGAGGACGATAACATATGCTTGTTGATGTAAGCTCATCCTTCAGATGAGTCCCTCGGAGTATGTTTAATGAACCTTGGGAAGGAGTGGTTCAGTCCCATTACGGGTCTTTCAATGTTTGTTTAACGAGTCCAAAGATAGAAAACTCGAAGGTTTTTCATGATTATAGAGTCTGGAAAAACACTCAAAAGAGAACTCTCTCAGTTCCTTTTTCGTAAAGTAGCTTGATGAGACTGAAAAAGAGATAAATTATCACCCAACAGACGCTTTCCTCAAATACTTTAACGAGCGTGAAAATAACAAGATCACTCGGGAATATTTTCATGTTTAGAGAGTCTGAAAAGAGCTTAAAGAGGACTCCAGGGGGTTCCTTTTTCGTATAACCTTGATGAGCCCAAAAAAGTGATAAAAGTGTGCTCGATTACGTTCTCATGTATTTTCAAGCATGAGAACGAACAAAGACCAAGCTCGAGGTTTTGTCTAAAAACCATAAAAAACAATTTAAACATGCGATGAAAAAGAGAAAATATCCGTATCCCTGTGTATGGACGTCGAAGTCATCATGTTTGAAAAAAGTCACACTTATAGAGCTATTTAGGCATTAGGTTTGATAAATAAAACAATTATAAAAACCAACAAAAATGGTAAAAAGTAAATATGAGTGGGTAAAAGTTCTTTTACCATAGTCATTGTAACTTTGCCAAGATTTTAGCCCCAAACCCCTCTTTTGCCCTTGAATTTCGGTGCTCGATTGCGGAAGGTACGAACAAACATTTGGCGAACCGTCTCTATTAGTGAGATAAGCCCCTTGTCTTCTATCTTTTCATGGTTCAGTTTTTTGTTTTCATTGGCAAATTTCAAGTTTTTGAACTTGTTTTAGGGATAAAATTCGCGCTCAGGTGTTCTCACAGGCTATCCACATGGGACCCACGAGAATGCATGATTCTCGCTAGTGGCCCCAAATTCACCTACGAGAACCTCGCACTGTGCTAAAGGGGCACCTACAAGAACCTCTCACTATGCTAAAGGGGCACCTGCGAGAACCACAAAATGAAAAAATGCTTTGGTTTTTGCTCAATGAAAAATGTGCCAAGGCTTGAAAAGAGTTGTTGACCTTCTTCTTATGATTCTTGTGCAGGCATTTGGCTATCACAATGGTTCTGGAATGGCGTGAAAGAGAGCATGAAGAAGATGATGCTATTACTGGGAATAACCTGGGCATCGTTGCCACTTTATGAGACTGTGGTCTCCTGAAATTCTTTCGGATCCCGGGTATGAGGGCCCAAGTCAGGCTGTTGGAGTACCTTGTTCATATGTGGGACGTGGACCAACAAGTATTCCACATGGGGGTCCACACATTGTCCTTGGATATCGAGGATGTTTATTTCCTGACATGACTATCACGACGTGGGTACCATTCTAGCTTGACCGGTAGCTGAGGTGGTGGGCTACCTATGAGTGAGTATTGTCGTCAGTATTGTGCTCCAGAGGCAGAAAGAAGAAAAGGAAAGGTGGCCATTTGGGGGGTCCAGAATTTGACCCTTCGCACTATCTTGTTCACCATTGCTCGTAGGGCTAGGAGCGTTGCTCCACACATGGCTCTCTAGAGATATTTTCAATATTCCATAGAGTGTACTCAGCGAGACACAATCCTTTGTAGCGTGAAGAGGCAGTTGACTAAATGCAGGAGAGGCGACCTAAATCAATTTGGGTACGAGTCATTGTTGGTGTCCTTCTTTCTTGAGAGGGTTCCCTTGCTGAGGTTGCAGGTTGAGTGGGGTTTACCAACTCCAGAGGATCTGAGGATGTTGAGGTGGTGTAACCTCATGGCCCGACATGCAGCTGGACCAATCATAAATTACAATGATTCCTTCTTTGACTGGTCGCGGCCACAAATGTTGATGGTCGATGATTATGCCTATGTCGGGTTGGACTTTCGAGGGGATCCAGACTTGGCCCTACCTGAGGATGCCCAGTGGGGAGATATGGTAAGAAGTACACATTTTTTCACTTTTTAAAAGTTTTTGTGAGTTTTATCATATGCAAATATTTTTATGTTTGTCCAAGGTCTAATTACAAAAATTATTTTTTGATGACACAAACATGGGGCCTTATCAACCTCCGGGTACTTCTCCTATTCAGCAATGAGGAGAGGTGGCTCCAGTGCCATGATGGGACACTGAAGATTATGAGGCAGTGGAACAAAACTTAGAGGGTTTGACTGCTGACATTCCGGACATGCCTCTCAGAGACGTCCCGTGGCGTTATCAACGTCATACAGTGGGCGTGTCAGAGTCTATTGGCCGACTGCTTCGTAGGGTTGCCTGGGAAGTCGTGTGTTATCGTGAGCATCATCCATGACATTACTTTGTAGAAGCTATGAGGTTCATATTTTGAAATTTTGGTTCTTGGACAGAATGTTTTTGTAAAAACGTTTGATCGTTATATATACATATATACAAATTCTACTGGCTTATCTTGTGTTGTGTGATACTTGTGATGTGATTGATTTATAAATGACCCAAATGTTTGTCTAATACATAATTATCTAATGCATCATTTAATGTATTTAGACATCTAGGAATATGTTGATACTCAATATAATCAAAATAATGTTCCAAGAGGCGAATTCGCAAATATACCCGTAATAAAGTAGGACTTCAAATAGCATAGACATTACTTAACTGTAGTACTACTAGTTGCAAATCGAGTCGTACAACCAAGTGACAGATACCAAGTGAGATAGTATCAATCAATAATTCGATAACGGCGCTATACTCTGCAATATTGTTGGTTGCACGACCGAGACACACACCTCGTAGAGTGATAAGTTCGTTTGAGGGGGCGTAAATTGCCCAAGCAGTAGAAGCAAAGTTTTGAGTACTACGGCTAGCACCATTAGCAAAGCCAATGTGGGGTAGCGAAGACTCCGACATATAGAAATCAAACACAACATAACATAAGGGCAGAGACCAGATAATGAAAAAGCATACTACAGTAACACACAAGAAGTATGATACAATAAAATACAAGTACTCATGCACAGGTGATCTTATGCATAGTACTTATTTAAGTACAACCCATTTCTGGGTTCACTCAAAGGGATACCGTCGTAATCTACTAACTCATAAGCTCCTTTTTCCAAAAATCATCTGACAATATAAGGACCTCACCACATGGCTTCAAATTTTCCATCTCCTAGCATATCTCAATCTTGTTTGTAGAGGAGAACCAAATCTCCTTTGGAGAAAACGTGAGGCTTGACATGTTTGTCGTATTGGGCCTTGACACATTTCTTCTAGGCTTTAATGACTAGGGAAGCATCGTGTTGAGTTTCGTCTAATCACATGAGATACAACAGACGTTCTTCCTTGACATAAGTGTTTGGTAGGAGTTCGATGACTAGTTTTAAGGAGGGTATCTCACATTCAATCCAGAGGATGGCTTCTAGACCATAGACTAACTAGAAAGGTGTAAACCCAGTAGTGGACTTAATAGATGTCTGGTAAGCCCAAAATGCTGAGGAAAACATTATGTGCCAACTTGTTTTGTGAATCCCTATCATTTGTCGAAGCATGGTTATGAGAAATTTGTTAATTGCTTCGACTTGGCTATTGGCTTGTGGGTAATAGGGCGTTGAGTTTTCATGGCGAAGACCCAAATTTTCAGTGAGTTCAGACATCATGACGTTTCTAAAGTGGCTACCGTGATCAGTGACGATAGCCTGACGAACACCAAAATGAGCTATGATGTGATTGAAAATGAATAATGCTGCGGTCTTTCCAATATTGTCAAATGTCGACATCGCCTCGGCCCATTTCGTAAAATAATCTATGGCTACAATAATGTATCCATGCCCCCCGACTGAGTGGGGGTGACATGTCATGAAATCAATACCCCATTTCACAAAGGGACCAACGGAGACCACAAGGTGAAGAGGAGCACGATGTGATTGTATCTTATGATTATAGGTCTGGCAAGTCTGGGATTTTTGGACGACGATTATGCAATCGTTAAATAAAGAAGGCCAAAAATAACCTACTCGTAATATCTTCTAGGCAGTAGCATACCCAGACATATGACCACCACAGGCTCTAGAATGG
Organism: Picea engelmannii; assembly: GCA_009831015.1. Taxonomy (NCBI): domain Eukaryota; kingdom Viridiplantae; phylum Streptophyta; class Pinopsida; order Pinales; family Pinaceae; genus Picea; species Picea engelmannii. The sequence goes on from ML778464.1 coordinate 1,212,969, forward strand.
CAGTCATTTAAAGCTTTCTTAGCTTCTTCAAACATGAGGCAGCGTCGAAAAACTGAGTCAATCCCATGACAATAAAGAGTATCCCCAAGGATAATATATTGACAGGCTTGGTAGCGTAATCGACGTTGGTCAGTACTACACAAATTGGACCGGAAATTCTAGGTTTGGAGATATATGATGATATCACCGTACCAAAGATCATCGAAACTAATTAGGAAAAGGGATTCATCAGGTAATGAATCATATGCTACATTTTCCATTTTATAGTAGGGAAAGTCGCATATCAACTCGACAAACACTAAGGACTTCTTGGACTTAGCTCGTTCAAATTCCAAGTCAAACTCCTGGAGTATCACGATCCATTTGGAGTATTTTCCCCCTAGCAATTGATGTGTTAGAATGTGTTTCATAGGGTTGTATTTAGAAATTACCATAGTCTTGCGAGAGAGGATATAGTGCCAAAAACGTTGAACTGCTTGGATGGTTGCCAATGTCAGTTTTTCAACATGTAAATACTTGGTTTTGGTAGGCCTTAGACTTTGACTCAAGTAATAGATAACATGTTCATCATGAGAGTCATCCCCTTACACGAGAACCATAGCGATGGTGTAATTCGAGGCTGTGAGGTAGAGAAAATAATCGCGACTGTAATCAGGGGGAAAGAGAAGCGGATCATGTGTTAGGGACAGTTTCAAATCTTCGAACGCTTTGTTTGCGATGGTATCCAAAATGAACTCAGACCCCTTTTTGAGTAGTCGCGTAAATCCAAGAGTTATCTCGGCATAGTTCGGGATGAAATGAAGAAGAAAGTTTGCTTTCCCTTGCAAACTTTGTAACTGGCGAAGTGTAGAAGGAGGAGGGAGATTGAGAATCACCTCAACCTTTAAAGGATCTACCCTGATCCCTTGACGTGAAATGATAAATCCTAGAATTCTGTTGGATTCTACGCAGAAAACTCATTTGTGAGGATTCAAGCATATATGGTAAAACCGACAGTGGAGGAAAATGGCTCAGAGGTGGATTCGATGATCGACCAGGTGCATGGAATGAGCGATTAAGTCATCAAGATATGGCTGCATGATGTGCTTGATATCATGGAAGGCATAAGACATAGCGCGCTGAAAATTTGCACCAACGTTCTTTAGACTGAAAGGAAGTTTCCGATAGGTGAAAGTGCCCCAAGGAAAAATAAAAGAGGTTTTTTGTTGATCGTCAATAACAATATTGATTTGATTATATCTGGAGAAACCATCCATTAGAGAGAAGATTTCGCTTCCAGCATAATCGTCGACAATTTGGTCGACAAAGGGGGTAGGAAAGTTGTGTTTAGGACAAGCTTTGTTAATATCCCTATAATCCATGGACACGTGGATTGTGCCTTGTTTCTTGTCGATCGGGAAGAGATTGGAAACCCAGTCAGTGAGGGCCACTGGGTAAATAAAGCCAACTTTGAGAAGTTTCTCTACTTCAAGCTTGATAACAACTGCTTTACGTGGGTGAACTGGACGAAGGTGTTGTTGGACGGGTTTAGCATCTGGGTTTGTCTTAATCTCATGTATCACAATGTCAGGGTCGATACCCATCATTTATTCATAGATCCAAGCGAAGACGTCACAAAATTCTTTGAAAAGTGACTTGTAGGTGACGATTTCATCAGGGGAACACGAAGCTCTGATATGCACATTTTCGATAATTCCAGGTTTGATGGATATGTCGAGGGGAATAGTGGGTGAGATATTTCTTAAGTTCCCTTCATAAAATACATCGTGTGTGGACTCAGGAATGGTTGGAATGATGACAACGGTCGACGAGGTTGAGATCCGTTGGTAGCTCTCGATGGTGTGTTGTTCCAGGCAGAGGATGGAACGATGATGTCCATCGTTCCAGGGGGTGTCTTCCATGACATACATAATCATCTCGTCCATGGGAAAAATGATGTGGAAAGGATCTGGAGATAAATCACCAAGAGAGGGGGTAGAAGGGGTTTCCGATTGAATGGCCTGATAGGCAGATTCGACCGAACTCAAAGGAATTTCGTCATTGTAACGAAGATGATCGCCGGGGTCGGGTACCATCCATGGGTCATGAGAAACAGGGGTTCTGTGAATCGATGTGGAGATCATGTTTATTGAAGTGAAATACGAGTGTGGAACATCGGGTGGTGGAATGGGGAAGGTACCCATTAACGAAGAGTCTTTGAGAAGACCTACACCGACGTTCTCGTAACTCGGGGGGTTTTTGGCGATGAACAGTATGTTTCCAGTACACGTATCCGAGTTAAAGAAGGCTAATTGGTCAATGGTAATTACCTTTCCTTGATGTGGGAAATGTACAACACGAAAAAGAATCGACACAACTACATGCATGGAATCGATCTAGCTACGACCAAGCAGAAGATTGTAATTGAGAGGAGCGTCAAAGACTTCCACTTCGACTTGGACCATTTTTCCTTCTAGAATGATTGGCAATGAAGGAAGGACACTGTAAGGCTTAAAACTGGAGCCATTGAAGGATTTGAGTGTGTTATGGGATTCATTCAAAGAGGGAGAGCCGATGGCTTTCTAGCAGGTAACAGACATGACACACGTTGAGGCACCCTTGTCGATAACGGTTCTACAAATGTTTTTGTCAGAGACAATCACTTGGATTTGAAATGCGAGTTGAGGAGGTAACCTTGGAATGTGATCTTCTAAGTCAAAAATTATTAAATTTGTATCCGTCGGGTCGATTCCACCGATATCTTCAAACAACGCCTTTCGTTGTGTGGGAAAACTTTGAAGGACTTTGAGGGCTGACATCGTGGATGGTACCTGGGCCAGATCTTCAACAATGTTGTAGTTCTAGGCAGCATGAGCATGAGGATTGAAAGACGATTTCTGAACGAAACCCTTTGGAGGAGGGCGAAGAACTGTGTCGATGCTTGGACATTCAAGATGAAGAGGACCATTGGTAGGTGGAGTCGTGGGAGATGGTTGGACCAATGAAGGAGGTATAACATCAACCTTCTCTTTAGAGGGGGAATAATATTTGGCTCGAGTGGTAAGTGTGATGTCACTTTGCTTTGAATCACTGGTACACATTAAGACGTAAGATGTAGTGGAGGGGTATGGTTGTTCGTGAATGACCAATTGGGCCTGTTGTTGAGAAGGGAAGGGTTGTGACAAAACGATCGAAGTGGGTGGTTTCGGGGCCCCTTGAAGGAACTTAGTGACCTTGGCTCGTCATGGATAATCCTTCATGTAGTGATCATCACCATAGATAAGACAAGGGTATCGAGGTTTGCGCTTATCCCTATCATCAATAGGTGGAGTTTTAGTTCTTTCTGCTTGCGAAGTATTTTTTTCCTCCTTATTCTTACCCTTTCCTTTTCTAGATTTGTTTTTACCAGCGGGGGTAGATTGAACAACATTGACCTCAGAAGTCTTGTCGGTGGGAGGGGTAGGAGACAGAGCATTTTGAACATTAGAAGAAGTGGGTTTGGGGTTGTTGCTTGAGGTGGAATGTGGTTGGTCATGGAAAGTTCCAATCACACTGCCAGCTGCATGAGAAGCAGCAGGAGTAGTTGAAGTGGTGGAAGTGGAAGGACGAGGTGCATCAGGGAGTAAGTCATAAAGAGTATCTGTTTGTGAGTAAATGAGGTCAAGATATTGAGCATGATTAATGGCCTATTCTTCCATGACAACTCCACCCATGGTGATGTCATAGCCGATATCGTTCACAAATGATTTTGTGAACCACTCTGCCAGCAACTGATCAGGAAGTTTGAGTTTGATGAGACGTTGTCTCCATCGCCACTCATGAATGTGATCGGAGATATGAGTGGATTTGTTTTGTTTGAAAGAACTCAAAATCTCGGTCCCTGTTTCATAGTAGATCGGTAACTGGTAGTGGGTGAGGAAATCCATAGCTAGGGTGTTGAAGTCGGTGAATAAACCTCGTGGTAATTCTATATAGCACTTCATGGTAGAACCAGTGAGAGTTCGTTGAAAAAGGCATAAATGAATAGAGTCATCCATCAAGGAGTTGGATGAGAACCAGAGGTGAAAATTCATGACGTAATTGTTCGGGTCCTCTCCTACTTTTCCATCGAATTTAGGGATGTCAGACAGTAACTTGGATGGTATAGTGGGCCAATGGGGAGAGTGACAGATCGTATCGTTTAATATCCTCGAAAGATCTGGGAGATCCAAAGTGGCTAAGAAGAGTAATTGTCTATTCACATGTGGGTATCGGTGGCTTTGGGGAGGGAGTCCCGTCGGCAAACTGGTGGGACCATAAGAAGTCTGCATATAATGCAAAGACCCGGGAAGATTAGGTGGTTATTGTGGAGGGAAGTAGCTCATGGGATTGTATCCTTGAACAAGGACTTGAGGTTGAGCATTCGATCCCCAAATAGGATTGGAAGTACCTGGATATGGTTGGCCTATACTAAGGGGTATAACGGATGTAGTTGGAGGTTGTTGCCCCCCAATCAATTGAGGATTATGTTGTATCAGATGGTTCCAATACTAGGCCAAGGATGGAGGTATGTGTTGTCCATAGGGTGGGGTCGGTGGGGGTTGTGCTCCAATCGAAGGTTGTGTTCCAACTGGGATTTGTGTTCCAATAGGAATTTTCCCTACAAGGGGGGGTTGAGTCAAACCTCCTTGGTGAAATTTTCCACCAACAGGAATTTGCTAATTTGGTGTGAATGATAGAATGGTGCCACTAGGATCAGCACCACTAATAGAGGATGGAGAAGGTCCTTTGAAAAGGGGCGGAGGAAGTGTCGGAATGAAATCGGGAGGAGAGTGCCTAGAAGAAGAGGGACCACCAGGAATTCTGTATGTGATTTGCATAGGAACATGAATAGAGGCATTCAATGCACGGTATCTGGGTGGAAGGGTTAGGGTGACTTTGGGCAATAACAATGTTCCAATAGGATCTTGGCTAGCCACAGTAATCCCGGTGTGAAGAGTCGTAGTATCTGTGTAATGGACCATTTGTAAAGGGAGAGTCAAGATGTGGTCAGCTCGTGGAGCTTTTGTACCAGGAAAATAATAAGCAGTAGTAAAAGGTACTGCGTCTAGGTCAGAGGTTTTGGGGAACGCAGGTGAGACGGTGATATCAATGCCCGCTCCTGAACCAAAGAGATCCCGTCGAAAAATGCCAGTAGTCCAAAAAGGATCTTGGCCCTTAGGTCCTAGAAAAGGTCCAGTCGGTGATCCAGAAGACAAAACAACTAAGTCTCTGAAAGAATTCACTCGCATAATACGTCTCTCAGAATCGGGGTGAAGTCAGAATTCCTTTCGAGAATTGGCAATTCAGAACCGTTTTAGAGAGTCATCTCTTTCCACTTGTGGAGTGGTGACATCTTGGACTTCACTCTATTGAAGAGAGCCCTCTGGTGAGCTAGTAGGCAAGGGTTGAGAACCTTCCAGATTTTCTGGGGGTAAGCCCTACATTCTACGTGAAGAACGTGGAGGGTCTATTGTGACCGAGTTAAAAACTTATGAAGAAAATTATATGGTCAATTTGGGTAAACAAACAACATGCGCTAGTAAACAAAATCTAGGAAACAATACCAAGAAAAAAAGACCTTCTAATTCTGAAGTCACTAGTTGGTGATGAAGTCCAACGTCGCAACAATGAGACAAGAAGGGGCTGGGCTAGGGTGTAAAAGTTACGTTGACAACCTGCTTAACGAACTTACAACCTGGTGCAAGATCCCACACATAATCGTGTGTATACCCTCCAATGAGCCCGAGTGATTTTGGCTGACGTCAATTCCAGGTACCGTGAAGACTTGCCCCTTCACAGTCACCTTATGTAAGATCCTAAGAATATAGGCCACTAAGGTTACCATCAACAACAATAAATCCTATGGGAACAGTCGACAGTCCGATCCACACGCAAGGGAAGGGTATCTACCTCGAAATCAACTTGAGAGGCTTCCACTCGTCATTGTGGGTATACCTTCAAGTGACCCCCATAATACATGCAATCTCTACACCGATATCAACAAAGAAGGGTCAGTAACTCTATCAATATCAATGTGACCTTGGGTTTGACCCTTGTGTGAGAAGGGCTTCCCAGGACAAAATGTTGCAAATGGAATTTAACACTCCTTACCACAAGATGCTATTGTGTGTTTTGTGCTTTGGAGAGTGTATCTCTCTGCCTATTCCAAATCTCTAGCCTAGCTAATTGTTGGTGTAATAGAGTCCTAGAAAAGAGTTACTAGTTAAATTTTAAAATTGTGCAATATTATTAAGGGCTATTGCTACTCAAAGGAAACAGAGATGAAACCGATGTTGTGTGAGACTCTGACCCAACAATGCATAGATAGGAATGAAAAGATATCAATTCTTGTTCAATGAATCCTATTTATAGGAGGGCAAGAGAATTGTTCTGGAACAATCTTGAACTACGATATGCAGTCTTCTTTAAAATGCAATATCAACGAATCACGTAACAATGGCAATTCTCTATTCGTTCTATTTCAACAATTGATTTCCAATATTTTCAAAATAAAAATTCTTTTAAAAAGAAAAAATGTTTTTTACTTTTCAAAGAGGAACACACGATGGTGGTGGAACTAAGGAAAACCAATAACTAATGACAAGGAACATACAAAACCCAAACCAATCTTTCAATGAAGAAAAAAACGACAAGCAGACAAGGTTGGTATTTTCAAATGCATGAGGACAATGATTTTCTAGGTGAGAAAATGAGAAAGACAAACAATCCCAACTTTCAAACCGATCACCAGATCTTAACCAAACAAGTACTTAGATTCCAGGATCAAAGATTATATCCTTGCTAAGAAAAGTCAAGAAATGAGAGTTGAGAAAAAATGGACAAGAAGAGTCTTTGATTTCTGAAAATTGACCGTCCACACAATCCAAAGTCAAGAAACAATCAACCAGTGGCCCAAGAAGTTATTTTCAGACACACATACAGATCTGGGCATTTGAGCATACAAAAACCTTAATTCCAAAAAAAATTAAAAATGGGTTCGCAAGCTATCAGTAATGTACAGTGCGAGAATGGAACATTCTCACATGCTAGTCACAAGTAGAGTATGAGAATCTCACACTAGACTGAAAGGTAGAGTGCGAACTCAAGGGGTTCTCACAGGCCACAAAGGGGTTCAGTGCGAGAAGGCCTGAAACTAGGCAAAAGTTTGGAAAAATACAAAAAAAATGAAGGGACTTCTGGACCCAGAGAGTCTGTTAGGGTTTCTCGAAGACTCAGAGATTGATAGAAATGAAGAAAGGTAAGGCAAGAGAAAATGGCCAAGGAAAAACACCAAAAACCACTAAAAAATGGGTTGCATCCCCAATGGAGTCACCAATTTTGTTATTGGACTAATCGGTAGGTGTGGACACTAACAGATCTCCCTAGATCCACCTAGATCTAGAACAAAACAGGACAGGACATGACTCTTTCTCTAAGTTGCAATCATTGAATTAGCTAGTAAGGAGGAACAAGTGACATACCTTTGTATCACTTTCTTAAGTCTTTGTTGCTCCCACTTCGCTTCGATGCTCTCGTGAGGTCAAGACCAAGACAACACAAACCAACCAATGTGAAGATAGAAAATTGTATTCAATCATCAACTTATGCATATGATTAAGGAAATACACAATAAAGTAAGAATGACTTTATGGGAAAAGGACATGCCATTGTATCATATTAATTGAAAGTAGAAGATACAAACTGATTTCCTTGATGTCACAAGCTTCCTTTTAGTGACCCTTGGTTTCAACACACACACTTTCTTTATACTTGCATGAAGAATATCCGATTCCTCTTGATAGACCAACTAGAGTCTCCAAGCTTCTATTCAAGCAGGGTTCTTCACACAATTCCTTCACCAATTCTTCAATTAATCTTTCTTAACCTTTTCCATGAGAATCATTTCAATATATAGGAGAGGGTGAGATGGTTACATGGATGAGAATGATCCCATCAAATCAGAGAAGCCAATAAAATGACAACCATATGAATGCCAATTCATTCTCTAGAAGATTCTCTTCTAGAACCCTCGAGACCTCTTCTCTTTCCAAAGCTTAAAAACAAGTTCGCACCCTGTGTATAGAGAAAACTGCGAGAAGTTCACACCCCAGATGAAGGAGGCATGCAAGAATGAGTCATTCTCGCACTCTAGGCCATATGCAGCTTGTGAACTCACTTTGAAAATATGTATTCTGGAAGGAGATAAATGCCATTTTTCTCAGGAGAAAGTTCTAGTTGGGAGCTTGAATACACCCTTGTTAAGATATCACCAAGATGACCAAAATCAAGTGTAACAATGGCAGAGGACTTTGTAGATTTGATTGAGGGGTGGATGTTATGTCCAACTTCATGTGAGTAGAAACAATAAAATTTTCCCATGGAATGTTCCTCTTCCTCAATTCTTTTGAAACCAACTTTCTAAGCAACCCAAAATGAAAAATACTAGTATCCATAGCCTTAGATTTGGATTGAACTCTATCTGAAATTTTCCCTATGATTCTCAACAAGTAGAAAGGAATGTTCATTTCATATTTACTAGTAAAATGAAGCGGATGCCTTATATGGTACTGGTATAGTGTATTAAACCTTCCCTCACATGTGAAGTATCTTTGGATGATCTTCAACATTTTATCAAACTCTTCAACTAAATGACTTCTTGGTACCCCTTTCGACAGGTTGTCAGTTTGATACTTTGGCTTAAGGAAGTATTTGGAGAAGGATGCATTCAAAGACATGGATTTAAACCATTTATCTCTTGTGATAGGAATCCCTATGGCTGCTGAAATGGAGGATTCAGACACATTAAACTCTAGGTCTCCTATCTTAGTCTTCAGGCTATCAAAATGTGATGCAAATTTCCTTGCCACCTCAGGATTACCCGTCTACATTTTTTGGCAGAAAGAAAGGAAACCCACCCTTTGAAAAACTTCTCTAACCATGGGATCTACTTCAAATAAATGCATGTATGCAGGTTCAGTTCTGACCACAGTACCTCCCTTGTGAGATTTCTTCTTCTGAGGTGTCTCCATAGATCAGGATGAGAGGTAAAAATTTAAGGTATAGTGAAGGCTAGGAAAACAACTGGAGTGAGACTTCAATAGGGATTCATAGTGAACAATGGTTGTCTTTAGCTAGTATTTTCCCCTAACTCAAACTGCTTGCTGGCTTTGGAAAACAATGGCTGTGAATTTTCCTCCTTTGACTATTTCAAAATATTTAAACTGAGGAATAATCATATGGTGAAGGAATCCACTGTGATGATCTTTGAAAACCGGGTTGAAAACCACTCCAATTCAAATGATAGAGGAAGTAGGGGAAAAGACAATGTAGTTTCAACATCGATTTTAGGTAGCACAACACGCATACAAGAGGTAAAGTTTGTCTGGGCACTCAAGAATCGGGAGCAAGGTGAATATATGTCTTATGATTCACAACCAGGTGATGGTGATTGTAGTTTTATGTGAAAGGAATATTTGATAGAAAGTATGAGGGAAGGGTCCTCTTCCAATTCTGTAGACACGATCACTACAAAAACTCCAAGCGATAATTACTAACCAAAATTGATATGCATAGGAGGGAAACCATGGGATACCTAGAAAATAGATGATAACATGGATTTATACAAATTTTTAGGAGAGTATGATGAGCATCTCGGCCTACAAATCCACCTCAACATCTGATCCTGTAGCGCCACTGCCAACTGGTATTTTTTGAAGCACCGAGTTTTGAACATTCAAAACTTTGAAAACCGTTAGCAAGCTCATAAATATCAAATCCTTGAAGGAATATTTTAACTAACCAAGGTGATGAAAACAAGGCAGACATGCCATAAACACTATGATAGAAAATCATGGAAAAGGATGAAGGACAGGGAGTGCGCTACGGAAACTCCTAGTGAGTTGGCAAAGGTCCTTTTTCAAAAATTTGACTTGACCATTATAAGAGGACAAAGGGACAACATGGAAAGGATACAAAGGTATGAGTGATCAGAGTGACCTGTCAAGTTAGGTTGGTCATGGGATGAGTCAGGCTTAGTGTCGAGTCATGAAGTGGGTCAAAACATAAGCCAAGAAAATGACTCTAGGCCAAACATCTATATGAGGGTCAAAATTGAGTCATCACTTAAGCCTTCATTTATTCAAGGTAACCTAAGTAAATCACACTTTAAGAAAACAAATCAAAAATTAAAAAATCTAAAGGCTTAGAAAAATTTAAAACTAAGGGCTAAAGACCCAAGGAATCTTAGTGTGATAATAGATATCACTTCGATCACTTCTAATTTTCCTAGAGAAATAAATGTCAATTTTAAAAAGGAACCAAATTTTGTCTGACACCCAAATTTATGGAGACATAAAACCCAATGTAATTTTTATGTGGTCTGAAATGGTTTTATGTATACTTTCAATAAATTGATTCATGGTCCTACTACATCGTGGTTGTCACTAGAGGTTGCATCCTTTCTCGATGAGAAATGAGTTTTTGAAACTTTGGAGGAATTCATTCTTTTGAGCTTGTTCAGGTTCTGGAGGAAACCTTTTTTTTTATCCATATATGTGTTTGATCGACTTTTTGTCATCGAAGTGTGTAGACATTATAAGTATTGGGCACACTTTTTCAATGAAAAAAGAAAGAAACAATTTATTCCATTTCCATGGAGGGTTGGGGAAATCACTATTAAACATATTTCCCATTTAGATGAATATGCTAGTCAATTGGATAAACTTAGTCTGAAATAATCCCAAGACATCAAAGGTTTTGATTCTAAAAACTCATTTTTTGCACACATGTCTCTTGTAGGATATTCATCATATTTCAATAAGTCAAATCAATTTAAATAAGAAGGGGGAGATAACTAGAGTCTCCCTGAGGCCTCTATTGAAGAAAAGTTGAACGACATTACATAATTGGCAAGAACTAATGAGTGCTACAAGAAAAAAGGTATAGAGGCAACCAATAAGAACCCCAATTCACCTAATATATCCCAAAAAGGTGCTTAAACAAATAAACCTAGAAATAATGTTCTGGAACAAATAAGGACATCGATAGGAAATTCAGACGGCGATGGAGACAGAGAACCACTAAGAAAATAATGGAAAAATCTTATACTGTACACACTTCCATAAAAATAAAAAGAGAAACTCAAAAATCGAGACAAGATGTACCTAAAATTGAAGAAAGTCTCAAATCCATGGAAGTAGATGATGTAATAGAAGAATCTAGTTGGTTAGAGAAAATATTGATGGAAACCAAGGCGATTGTTGAGGATATGGATTCCTAAGAGATAGAAATATTTGAAGAAGACTTTGTTACATTACATCATGTGGCCTACCACAAAAGTTCTAAAAAATTTTAATAGAAAAATTGAATATGAAAAATAAGAAATTTGTTGAGAAATGGAAGTCAGAAATCAATTTTCATGGGGTTCCAGCCTTGAAAATCATGCAATTTGATGATGAAACCAGAGAAGCATTGAAGGAATCCATTTTTGACATAGAAAAAAATAATTTATTTTTAAGGGAAAGAATAAAGGAATTAGACAAGGATCTGATTCCAAAACCATTATTTGTTGAACCTATCACTACAATTCAACTAGTACTTACTATTGAAGATGTCCCAGAAAGCATTTCTAAATTAAAAGGGTTCATCTAGTCTATTGATGGTTGTAAGAAAATATGTTGTAGACGGTATCAAGAAGATAATAGAGTTAATCCTTGAAATTTGGGAATTAGCATAGAGCTCAGCTAGCTTCTTAGCAAGGGATTTTCACTTTAAGGAATATCTCTAGAAAGACGAAAATGATGAATCATTTTATAAATAAGTAGTGGGAATGTTTGCAGTGAAGGTTTCAATTTTGAGAGACACACAAATTAAAACAAACCTTCCCTCCAAAGTTAAGAAGAAACATATTAATGCTTGTTGGCTAAAAATAATTAAATGTCTAAGATAATTGTTTTCTGAGTGCGATGTTGTTAACATTAAGAGGGGTGACATATTCCTGAAACTTGTTGATATTACCAAAGAGTTATATGACCCACATTTTCTAATGGATACAATACTTTTGTAAAAGGAGAAACTATTAGAACAATTTGAAGCATTAAAAGTTGCATGGGCTAATGAATTTAGTGACTCGGTTGGAATCTTCGAAGAATAAATAGAAAGGTGGCTTGTCCAGTATATAAATAAGAACAATGGTATTGAGGACATGTTACACCAATTAAGCATTGATTTAAGAGAATTGGAGAATGGGTTATTCGAAACTAAGACCAAACATGAAATAATAGTTGCTTTGATGAGGGAGTATATAAAAAAATGGTTAAAAAAGGCCTTAATTAAGATAACCAAGATAGATCAACAAGAACCAATTACAATAATTATACCACCTCTAGCAAAACAAAAACAATATACAAAAGGAACCTCAACAAGAAAATGAAGGGGTTCAGAATTTCCATCGCAATAAGTCGAGTAGTCACCTTATTCTTGCCTTTGCCATTTTTCTTCCTCATTCAATCAGGGAAACTTTTAGGGGATACATTTCGCTCATGGGATAATTTTCCATGTTTTTTCCCAAAAAAATGTTCACCAATTTCCATTTTTTCTAAAAATATTTCGCCCAAATTCTATAGAATAAAAATATTTTATCTTAATAATAACCCAAATTTTATAGAAACTATATAAAATCCTTAGAAATTTGAATATTTTACAAAAATATCACCAAACATTTTGTAGTTTTTATATTAAAGATTAGTAATATTCACCAAGGTTTCTACATTTTGAGATAAATTTCCATCGTTAAAATCATCTCTATAGTCAATTGCCATTTTTCCTTTTATTTTCCCATCAACCTATGAAACCTAATGTTGATCCCTGACTGTTTTATTTTATCTTCTAAGTCTCTCTTCATTTTATGGTCTATAGGAGACCCATCCTAGTCCTCTTTGAAGGAAAATGAAGTTTATTTTTATTGTAACCCCATACATTATTTTTTATTTTATAAAGACATATATTATTTTTTTATGTTCCCAGAGAACTATTTTAGGACATAACATGATTGATCTCTCAGAATTTCAATTTTAAGCATGAGATTTCAAATTTGTTTCTATCAAAATATTTATTTCATTTAATGGCGTGATGATTTAGAATTATCTGCTATATGTGGTCCATAATTCCCTTTCCTTTGTTGAATATTGTGTCTTACTTTGATGGATGTTATGATGGAAATGTCATCCTATGATAATGTATACTCTTTTGGTTTACAAATATTGTAACATAGTGTAAATGTTTTCTTTCTATAAGATACCTAGTCCTTCTCAGGTATTCTTTGCATGTGAATATTTTTTTCCATAATAAGGCATGTTCCTCTCTCAAGAAATTTTCTATTCTTGTGTCTTATTTAAAATATAGGAGTACCACCTCTTTGAAAACATAGGGGGATTTATCCTGAGGTTGACTTAAAGATCGTAAGACATTATTTTCAATCAACACCATAGAAGTCTCCTCCTTAGAAACTCTGTGTGATGAGTTGCAAAAAACAATATATCACAACCATTCCTCTACCGAGAAAAAAATGTCTTCCATCAATGCAAATATCACCAAACTTGACTCAATCTTATACCAATTGTCAAAATTCATGGAAATGTACAATATATACATGGGCTATTAGTGTTAGGACCAATTTTCCCAAAAGGAAGGAATTGAATCATCTAATCCAATGGGGCCTCACTCTACCCAATTTTTTCATGACCCTATGTTCAAATGTGGCACGAAATCCCTAAAGTGGATCTCAACAAATATGATGGCTCTTACCCCACATGCTAGGTCACTCAGATGGAACATTATTTTTCCCTACATGGCATCATATATGACTTAATGAAAATTCAAATGGGTATCTTATATTTAGATCCAAAATGTTGGAAATGGTGACAATGGTATGAGAAATCCCACAAGGGTTATATTTCTTGGACACATTTTGTCTCAAACCTCTATGAATTCTTTGAAACATACACTCATCATTTCGGCTAACTAACCAAACCTAAACAATCCAGTATAGTTGAATATTTCATCTCTACTTTTGAGAAACTCACCATCTACATGAAAGGCACGTCAAATACATTTTTTATGGAATGATTTATCAGTAGTATGAAGGAAGAGACGCATGCCCAAATATCAATTGATCATCCTACTACTTAGTTGGAAGCCTCTCAAAGAGATAGGAAATCCTAAAAGGTGGTGAATTTTCAAATTAAAAAGACACTAGTTATTCCATGTACATCAAACTATTTATCCCCCTAATAATCCCTCTTTTTCCACTCCACCCTTCAACATCCACAAGTTAAGTAGTGTTGAAATTTTGGAGAACCAACTTAAAGGTCTGTACTAAAATTGCGATGAAAAATATTTTCTCGATCATAAATGTAAGAAGAAAAAACTCTTTATGTCCATTTCAGGACATTTCAGATGATCAAGTTAAATATATATCTCATGAAACTCTGTTTCAACCCATTGAAGACATCCCTCCATCTGCCTCATAGGATGTATAAACCAAAATCTCCTTGCATGCCTTGAATGGTATTTCATCTCCCTAAACCCTCAAATTGTTTGGCTACATCAAACATCACAAATTCATTATCTTAATTGTAGCAGTAGCACCCATAATTTCATTCATCAACATGAATCAAAAGAAACACACATCTATATCCATGTTGAGAACAAATTTTAGATCATGATTGCTACTAGTGGTTCCATGAAATATAGTGGTCGTTGTGAAAATGTGCATCTTCAAATGGGTGATTATTCCTTGAAAACCCACATGTTTTCTATTGAAACTGGTGGTTTTGATATATTTTTGGGTGTATAATGGTTAAGGAAATTAGGTCCCATCACCATGGATTTCTGTGAGTTATACATGAGTTCCAAAAAGAGGGGAATCACTAAACTTTCGAAGGAATCACAAACAATTCTCGATATATCATCACTTAAGATCAACTCCCATTGTATGGAAAATATTCTTTAAAAAGGGAATTTTAGAATTGTGGTCTAATTCCATTACATTCAATCATTTGAGACACCTTCTCAACCCATCCATCCCGACATGCAGTTGGTATTGGTAAAACACCAATCTATCTTTGAAACTCCCCAAGGCATCCCATATTGGACATGGTGTTATGGAGTTGGAATTGATGTCAAAGAGGATCAATATGGTCATAATTATAAATGTATAATCCAATATGGATCCATACAAGTCATATATGGAGGAATTAATAAGACATGGTTTATCAAAAGTGGCACTAGAAATGAGAAATGTCCCAACAAAAGTATGTTTTTCATCATTGAAGATATCATGGAAAAATTTACAATGGAACTCTGTCTAGTTTTATGCCTATGTCTTTACCATCTATTGAAACAGTGAATACAACATTGACACCATTTTTTTCCTCGGATAATTTTGTTAGTGCTATTGTAACAGGTTGTAAACAAATCTGTGAATCTTGTAAAAGAAGCCAATCGTCAACACAAGAACACAAAAATGACATATTTGTTTTTTTTTTCTATCTCAAATTTATGATTCCAATAATGTCGAAACTACCCTAGCAGAGTTGGGGGAGACACTTAGAAAATGTTGCATACAAACAAAATGATCTTCTTTTCATTTGGTAGAGTCTATAGTGGTGGTCAAATTGGACAACAATGATTGAATGGAAGCATGATCAGACAACTCAAATCAAATTCACATTTGAACTAGCACGAAGGTTAATTTCCAAGCTCGGACCTAAAGGTGTAATTCAAATCCACTTTACTACTTTTCACATCCATTGTTTATTGGATTGAACAATCCATGTTCAAATCGTGTTATGTGATAGTTGACCAAAGTCAACACAAACGAGAACGCAAAAAAAATTGATTCGAAGCGTCCACTCAATCGTTGATTAAAACCCAATTATTGATTTGGCTAAGCACCAAGATAAGTAGTGTGTATTTTTCTCAGTCACAGGTCAAATTCATATGATAAATATAAAGTTACAATGAGGTAAAGAACTAATTGGGATAACTCCTAGTTATAGGGCATGGTCACTTGGTGAATTCAAGAAGTTCCTTCAGGATAGTGTAAAGAACAGGGATTTGTGCCTTGTTTGTCTCAACCATTGATCACAATATTTGGTCCTATGAGAAAAGGGGGTCATGAATCAACACATTCCCAATGTCAGTATAGGAAATGCACTCGAGATAAAATCAGATTTCAAATCTAATTAACTCCTCGGGGTCATGGTTTATTCAAGAACAGTTGAAAAAATAGTAAACAAGGTTTAGGGTTTTTAAAAGAAGAAATTATGGATTCGGGAGATGATTTTGACGAGATGAAAAGAAATACTAAACAATTCCACCAATCTTTTGTATCAAGCCACTCCATATACATATTTCCCCCCGATATAGAGGATCTTAGATAAGTTAGAAGTTTAACCTAAAAATTTTAAAGATATAACCTCTTAGATTGAAGCACCCAACCATTTCATTGCTACTACAAGGATTTTGGCACGTGAAGGGATAAATGATGAACAACTTACAAGGGATTTGAATTCTTTTGAATTAAAGCCAACTTTTAGTGACAATAAAAATGTCAAAATTATTCTTAAATTAAATGAAGAGGTTCCTTGGTTCATATAAAGAGACACAATGTTTCAGCATCATATACTTGTTGGTTGACTATATAAACAATAAATCATGGTGAAAGAAATGTGACTCAATGACTGAATTATAAGATCAAAACAGAGGCAGAGTCTAAGGAAGAATTTGAAACTTTAAACATACACATGAAGTGAGGGTTGAAGGGAGGATAAAGGGAGGATTAGAGTCCTCTATAGGTTGGAGCCTGAATAACAAGGAGTTGTATCTTCCTCAAGTTGGTGCTTGAAAATAGGGGATTGGTGTCTCCTTGAGTAGTTTCTAAAAAATAAAGGAGATTGGTGTTTCCTATAAGTTGTAGATTGTAAATGAAATATAGATTTTATGATTGTTACATTTAAAATTATGTGTACTGTACTTTCTTGTTGATCAATTTTTATGGTTAATAATTTTAATAATTAAAGAATTGATAAAAAAAAATGTGAAAAAGAAGCAATATTGATTCACCCTCCTCTCAGTATTGAACAACATTTCAACAATTGGTACCAAATAAAGGTTCCTTCACAATAGTCTAATCATTGGAAGGAATATTATGAGAAATCACAATGGATCAACAAGAAGGAATGTCCTATAGTAAAGCACAATTGTTCAAAGAAAATGATTATGCATTTTGGAGTATAAGAATGAAAAGTTATCCGATGATCCTTGGTTGTGATGTTTGGCTATCTGTGGTAAAATATGGTTACATTCCACAAACTACTGCACCTTCAGACACTGCTGCAAAGAAACCGTGCAATGCTAATTCAAGGGTTGTTAATGCAATTCTAGGTGGATTAGCAAACTCTATATTTGTAAAAGTGAGGCATTGTAAATCAACAAAAGAATGGGGACAAACTTGAAATCATCTATGAAGGAGATGGAAAATTTAATAAAGAAAAACTTCAAACATATAGAGGGTAGTTTGAGATTCTAAAGATGAAAGAGGAAGAAAACATTGCAAAATATCTTCAAAGAGTGGATGAAATTGTCAATTCAATCAGAGCACTGAGAGAAGAGTTAAAAGATAAAATTATTGTCCAAAATGTGTTGATATTATCACCAATGAGATATGATGCCAAGGTATCTACCTTGGAAGATTGAGAATACCTTGACAAACTTACAATGGATGAACTTCATGGGATTCTTATAGCCTACAAAATGAGAACAGGGCAAGAAATGCCATCAAAAGGGGAAACATCCTTTAAAGTATCAAAAGAAATAAAGAACCATGATCATGTGCCAAATGAAAATCACATAGACATATCAGATGAAGAAGAGGCCAAATTTATAAGGAAACTCAAGAAAGGGTCTAGGAAATGCAAAGGGAAGTTACCTCTCAAATGTTTCAACTGTGGAAAAATTGGGCATTTTCCCTCCAAATTTCCCTATCCCAAGCAGGAGTATAGTGATGATGAAGAAACATATATCCATATAGAACTTAAAAAGGGAAAAACTAGAAATAAGAAGAAATTATACAAGAAAAAGAAAAACTTTTACTCCAAAGAAGACAATAGTTCATATCACATGAGTGAAGATGATGAGACAAAAATTCTATTCATGGGAACATAAAATCAAATTAATAATACTACGGTTAATATTGGAAATGAAGGAAAATAAAAAATTGAAGTAGAAGTAGACCTTAAATAAGAACTTATTAGTGCTATCAAAGAACTGAGAAAATATAAAAATAAGAACAAATCATTAAAATAATAACTTGTTGGATTACTGAGAGGGTGATGAATCAATAATAGAGAAATATTAATCCTTTTAACCATAGTATGTAAGTGTTATTTATATTTATGATCAATATAAAATTACCATCCAATAAGTGCAGAGTAAATAAACCATAAACGATGAACAATCAAACACATGCACAATACACTAGTATTTTTACGTGGAAACCCAATGCGGGAGAAAACCACGAAATGTTTTTTTCTTATATGTATTTAATAATTGCATTCATTGGAAGCACCAACTTCCTTTTTTCTCCAGCTTCAAATGGAAGGAGGCTCCTACCCCCTATATTTCCAGGATACAACCCATGGGAAGCTCCAACTCCCCATTTCCCTGGCTACAACCCCCTATGTTCTCCAGCTACAACTGGAAGGTGGATACAACCACCTATAATTTCCCTATCCTACTACCCTAAAATATAAATGAAATGATGAAACCACTGCCACATTGTCACTGTGAGAGATACCATTGTAAACCTATACCAATTTGTGCCAACAACTTGTACCCAACCTGTACCAAAGACCCGTGATCAACCTGTACCTATAACTTTCCTGTACCAAACAAAAACCAATAGGTACATGACTAGTTTGCGCTATAGCTCGCGTATATACATGATCTATTTGTAGTCTATTTTTCATATGTACGTGACCTGTATATATTGTACCATGTGTACACCTTCTGAAAACTAGGGTTTTCTCTCTCCTGAAAAAACTATGACCCTTTGTTTCCTTTGTCACATCAACTTGCAACCTGTCACTGTGTCTAGAATGTAATTTTTCACTATGCATACATCCGCATACATATCCCTTAACCAAGTGCACCTATGTCTCTCTAGTCATGTGTCGTATAAGTATGTATAATCATGGACAAGTATAGTAACCCTCACATAGACTAGACATCAAATCATGAATGATATAAAATATCTCAATACATCAACCACTTCACAAATGCTTAATCAATACAAGATCTCAACCATGTACCACAAAAACCATTAACCATATGCCAATAAATACAAGATATGCCTCAACACCAAAAAAATGTACCAATGAAAAGATGTTAATTATACCAACATTGTATTTTTGTAGATCTGACTTATACACTAGGTGCCATGCAACCAATAACTTCTCTAGGGAAAATCCTTAAATCCCCATGACCATATCCCATGTAGACAAAAATATCCAACTACACATAGAAATAATACATACATTTTGAACCTGTAGATATATATGTTGTACCTGATTACTGTGGACCTTCCTGGGATCTTGCTTTCAGACTCTAGAGACCTGGCAACTTCATCTTCTCAATTTTTCATGACTTTTCCCAACTGTATTTGATTTTTCCTTCTTCAACATGATTATGCATGTGCTCTATTTTCCTTCAGCCTGCATATGTACACACTTTGCTCCACTGTAGCTCATGTACACCTCAAAAACTAAGGTTTTTTTCATTATTTTCTGCAATTCCAAAACTTTTATCATCAACCCTTCATGCTACCTCAGACTTTTGCAACTTCAGATGTATCAATGCATACCTAAAATAAACCCTACATAATAATATATATTCAATGTGCTCAATAGAAGCTAATAGGATATCCTTTCTCTCTTATTTATACTTCCATGTAGCTTCCCCAAGGGCTTACCTTCTAACAAACTTAACCCAATTTCCTTATTTTAGGGATAAACCACTTCTAACTCACTTTGCTACAAATAGTAAATTCTCCACTTCTAGTTGCAACTAAATTATTTTTAATTAATTTCTTATTGCAACAACTTAACCCATGATTAAATCCTAGTTTCACCCACTTGACTAGTCAACTTTTTCTAGGAGCTTCTAGAATAATTTAACTTCTTTGACCTTCTAGATAACTGATGAGGGTTCTCCAACTTCACAAGGCCATAACTCTCTAACTGCGAGGAGTTATGTGACGTTCCACATATCATTGAAAATGGCATGACATGTACTATCCATATAAAACAAAATTACTTGCAAATATATTAATCTTCGTACCATTATACATAAATCAAACTGAAGTCCCTTAACCATACTATTGGGGCTATGAGAATTTTCTATTGTACTTGATTCAAGGGTTGACATGAATGAAAACCAACCTAATTAATCAACAATATCCCCCTTTGGCATTGATGGAAACACTCGGATGAAACACTAATGTCATATTTCTCATGCTCCCCCTGTGACCATCGCTCCCCTTGGAATCATGCATATGTGCTCTCTCTCCAAGCATCTAACTCTCTATCCCACATTTGATGAATCTCTCCCCCTTTGACATCAATGGAAAAGGTAACTTCTCATCTGAGGCTTCTCCCCCTAACTAAACTTTCCTTGGCGATACTCCCCCTAACTGAACTCTTCCTAAAACTCCTTCGCCAACCTGAACTATCCTCTTTATGGTACTTCCTCGTCTAAGTATAAAACATATAATATAATAATTCAAAAGAATTCATTTGGAAGTAGAAATTACTCCAAGTATTTGGTGAAGATACTTAAAGGCTTCCCTTGGAAGCATTTTTGTGAAGATATCTCCAACCTCTTCTTTTTTTCCCACATATTCAACTCTTATGTTCTTCTATGCAACTCGTTCCCGTAGAAAGAAAAAATTGATTGGAATGTGCTTCATCTTGGAGTGCATTTATGGATTCTTTGAGATACTAATAGATCTTGTATTATCACAATATATTAGACTGTGCTCATCATACTCAACCTGTATATCTATCAAATTTTGTTTCATACATAGAACTTGTGTGCAACATGTTGTTGCTGCAATATACTCTCCTTTTGTTGTAGACAATGATATTGAAAATTGTTTCTTACTTGCCAAGATACGAAACACTCACCCAAGTAGAATGTTTCTCCACTGGTGCTTCGTCAGTCATCAATGTAACCTCCCCAATCTACATTTGTGTAGGCAATAAGTGATAGATCCTTTCCTTTTGGATACCATAATCCAAACTCTTATGTACCCTTGAGATATCTGAAAATTCTCTTCACTGCTAGAGCATGTTATTCCTTTGGTGTTGCTTGAAATCATGCCATCTATCCAACTGCCTACATTACATCTGGTATGGAAATTTTCACGTAAAGTAAGTTTCCATTCGTTGACCTATACTGCCTCTGATTTGTAGAATTTGAATCATCATATTTACTCAACTTGCAACTGGTTTTCATAAGAGTATTAACTGGTTTTCAATCTTCCATTCTGAACCTATTTAACATTTCTCTGATATACTTAGTTTGAGAAATAAAAATGCATTTGTTTCTTTGATATATCTGAAGACCCAAAAAGAAGCATAGTTCTCCAAGTAATGACATTTCAAATTCATTATACATATCCTTTGCAAATTTATGGCTTAACATGTCATCATCACTTCCAAAAATAATATCATCAACATAAACTTCAATTAATAAAATACTATATTGAGTTACCTTGATGTAGAGGTTGTTGTCTACGTTTCCTTTTATGAACCCTTACTATTGTAGATATTTTTCCAGTCTAGTGTACCATGCTCTGGGGGTGTTTTTTAGACCATACAAGGCCTTCTTCAACCTGCAAACATAATCTTCATTCTATGACAACTGAAATCCTTCTGGTTTCTCAATGTAGAAATCTTCTCCTAGTTCCCCATTTAGAAAGGTTGATTTCACATCGATCTAATACACTTTAATATTCTTGGAGCATCCATAAGATAGAACCAATCTGATTGCTTCCATTCTGGAAACTGGGGAAAACGTCTCTTCAAAGTCTATACCTTAAACCTATGGGTATCCTTTACATACCAATCTAGATTTATTCCTGGTAACCTATCCATATTCATTCAATTTATTTCTAAATACCCACTTTGTGATAATCACATTCTTGTAGCTTGGTCTTAGAACCAATTCCCAAGTATTATTCTTCTCTATTTTATCCAACTCTTCATTCATGGCCATTTTCCAGAATTCATCCTTGTTGGATTCTTCAAAACTGTTTGGTTCAATCGAGGATAAGAGTGCTAGGTGCAATTATTCTGGTGAACAAATTATTCTTCTAGTCTCAATTCCTGCATCTTTGTTCCCGATAATCTGATATGAAGGATGATTCTTCTGTATTCTTTTACTAGATGTCTTTGGAGGTGCTTGTTGTACTCTATATATTGATTCTATCTTATCTTATTCATCTTCCCCTTCTACTACTTCTTCATCCTTTGCTTCTTCTTCGTACACCTGTTCCATTGAATCTTTTTATTTTTCCTTTAATTTTCATCCACTTGTCTCATCAACCGTTAATTGATGCTTTCCACAACTTTGTTGAGCCTTAGATGTAACATTTGTATGTTTCCTTGTACTTGAGTAACCAAAAAGTATTCCTTTGTCCACACAATAATTAAACTTTCCCATTCTTCCATATTCTCTTTTAATGTAGCATTTTCTTCCAAAGTCTCTGAAGTGATTCACATTTGTTGGTATTCCTTTCCATAGCTAGTAGGTAGTTTTGTCAATATTGTTTCTGAGCATTAATTTGTTTTGAATGTGAACTATTGTATGCACTGCATGCAATCAATAAATTCATTTCAAGTAAACTCTCCTCCATTGTTCTATCTTAAACATTTGATTTTTGAATCCCTTTCATTTTCAACCATTTCCTTGTATACCTTGAAGTTTTCAAATGTTTCTGATTTATTCTTGAGAAAAAAAACTGAAGTCATCCTTGTATAATCATCAATCAATAACATAAATTATTTCTCACCTTTTAAAACATTTGTTCTAGTTTGTCCAACTATATCAGTATGCACAATTTCCAATGGTCTTGTTGTGGAGTATTCCTTTGATTTGAACCTGTTCTTTGTTTTCTTTCCTTATTGACAATGCTTACATAAAGTGTTGGTTGGCTTCGTGATCTGGGGAATTTCTATGAATGCTTCCTTTTTGCTGAATTTGATGAGGTTATCAAATTTTATGTGACCCATTCATCTATTCCATAGCCAAACTTCATCTTCCTTTCCTAGAAAACACTTTTCATTTCCAATTTCACTTAATACATATATGTTGCTTGAAGTTCTTAGAGCTTTTGCAACCAATTTTCCTGAACCTAATTTTCTTATCTCACACGTATGTGAATCAAACATAAGGTTTTGAACTTGGTCACACATTTGACTTACACTTAGAAGATTATGTTTCATATCCTCCACTAGTAGAACATTTTCTACCTTGGGATTCTTGTTTCCAATCCTGATCATGCCTTTTCTAATGATTCTAGATGAGTCATCATTTACAAAGGAGAATGATCCATATCTTTCCTTTCTCAATGTTAGAAACATGTATTCATCACCTGTCATGTGTTTTGAGCAGCCAATGTCAACATACCAACCACATTTCTTGTGTTTATCTTGTAGAGCAAGTGTGCACTCTTCATTGTTGTATTGATTCTACTTTCTTATCCATAATCTATGTTTAGGTTCCTATCTATGAATGTTGTTACTCTATTGTGATTCTCTATGAGGAACAATCATTCTACAATATTTGGGCATGTGTCCAAATTTATTGCACTTGTAGCATTCTACTTCAGTGCTCAATGATTCAAACATGTTGTAGCTTCTTTTTTGTGTTTCACTAGGCCTTCTTGAATAACCATTTTTTCATGACTTTCAAAGTTGTTTTTGTTCCCATTATTATATCTGCAATTTACATCTTTATGTCCAAAATTATTACATGCATAACATAAACCTAAAAAGATAGTTTGATACCTAGGAGTTGAAGATATTCTTAAAGGAGTTACTCTTCTAAATCCTTCTTCTTCCTGAGGCCTGCTTGTTTTTTACTATTGTTGATTCTGAAATATGAATCTTCTAGGTGGAGGAGTGTCCCTATGATATTCCTTGTAAAACTTCATGTCTCCTCTAACTATCTCTGCATAGCTTCTTCGTTGTATTTCTTGATCTGTATTTTTGGAGCTTGAGCCTCTTTCTGTCTAATTGTATCATAGCCCAAACTTGCCATGATGTGGACTCTGACTATTGATAATATTATCCAAAACCTTTGAGTTGTTCTTCATGTTTTTTTGTTGAAGGTATTTTCTCAATGTAACAATCTCTGCTTCCAAATTTCCAATGATCATGTCCTTTTCTTCCAACTATTATTTAAGTTCTTCTTCGATTATTTTGTCTTATTGAACTTGAATTTTTAGATTAGAGATCAACTTCTCCAATTCTTCAGAGTTGGAGTTTTGTGTTTCCTCTTTTCTTTTTAGTTCTTCCTGTAGTGATTTGTTTTTCTTATTTTCCCTTAATATAACATCTATGGCACTCAACAATTCTTCTTTGTAGTCAACTTTTTCCTCTTCATATTCTTCTTCATTGTCTTCTTTATCATATTTTTCTATTTCTATGAATATAACTCTTTGTCTCACTTTCAATGACTTCATCTTCATCTGATGAGGAGTCGTGTTCTTTGGTGCATAAACTTTTCTTGAAGACTTTTTTTTTGTTCTTTTTCCTTTATATGTTTTTTTTCTATTTGAATCATGTTCTTCATTTATTTTATTTTTATTGTGAGGAATTTTTTTATAAAAATGACCAATACCATCACAATTAAAACAAATCAATGGAATATTACCTCTATATCTATCATTGGTTCCCTTTTTCAATCTTCTGACAAAGTTGGCTACTTCTTAATCGTCTTCTGAGATGTCACTACTGTTGCTATCTTCTTTTTCCTTTTCCTTTTCCTTTTCCTTTTCCTTTTTATTTGACTTCTTGGATTCTTTGAATGTTTCTTCTTTTATTCATGGATTCTCCTGTTCAATTCTCATTTCATAGGCTGTGACAATTCCACGTAGTTCATCCATTCTTATTGACTAGATATTCTCTTTCTTCTAGTGTCGAGATCTTAGGATAAAATCTCATTGGAAGAGATCTTAGTAAATTTTGAAAAATTAAAGATTCATCAATTTCTTCTCCCAATCCTATGATTGCATTCACTATTTCATCAACTCATAAGAAGTAAGATGCACTATTCTCATCTTCCTTCATATTTAGTTGTTCAAATTGACTTCTATAAGTTTGAATATTTTCTTCCTTAACTTTTGCATCTCCTTCATAAATATTCTTAAGTTTTTCCCAAATCTCTTTAGCGGAGCTGCAATGCATAACCTTGACATATATCAAATCACAAATACCATGCATAAGTGCATTTTTGGCTTTTGAATTATTTAGATTGAGTTTTCTTCCATTGTCATTTGTTGGCAGAATTTTTGGTTCTTTATAACCATCTACAACTGATTTCCAAAACTCAAATCCATTTGTATGTACATATGTTTTCATTCTTCTCCAGAATGCATAGTTTTATACATCAAACTGTGGAATTCCATTTTTATACATACTTTTGCTCTCCATGATATACCTGTCAATGGTTAAACTGATTTATGAAGGAACTTGGATCTAATACCAATTGTTGCATTACTAAGAGAGGGTTGAATTAGTAATAGAGAGATATAAATCCTTTTAACCATAGTATGTAAATGTTACTTATCTTTATGATCAATATAACATTATCATCCAATAAGTGCAGAGTAAATAAATCATAAACAATGAACAATCACACACACACACAATACACCAGTATTTTTACGTGGAAACCCTATGCTGGAGAAAACCACATATTTGTTTTTCTTATATGTCTTTAAGAATTACATTAATTGGAAGAATCAACTTCCTTTGTTCTCATTTACGTGGAAACCCAATGGGAGAGAGAACCATGAAATGATTTTTCTTATATGTCTTTAAGAATTACGTTCATTGGAAGCACCAACTTCCCTTATTATGTAGTTGCAACTAGAAGGAGGCTCCTACCCCCTATATTTGTAGGATACAAATTGAGGGAAGCTCCAACTCCCCAATTCTATGGCTACAACTAGAAGGTGGCTACAACCACCTTTCTGTGCCCCATCCTACTGCCTTGAAATATAAATGAAATGAGGAAACCACTACCACACTATCACTATGAGATATACCATTGTAAACCTGTACCAATTTGTGCCAACAAAATATACCCAACCTGTACCAAAGATCTGTGATCAACCTATACATGTAACCTTCCTATACCAAAAAAAACCCAACAAGTGCATGGCATGTCTGTGTTGGAGCTCATGTATGTACGTGATATGTTTGTAGTGAATCCTGCATAAATACGTGGCCTATCTATATTGTAGCCTGGGTATGCCTTCCAAAAACTAGGGTTTTCTCTTTCCTGAAAAAACTTTGACACTTTATTGCCTATGTCACATCAACTTGTAACCTATCACTGTGTCCAGACTGTAATTGTGCACTATGCATACATCCTCATACATATCCCTTAACCAAGTGCATATATTTCTCTCTAGTCACGTTCCATACAAGTATGTATAATCATGGACAAGTATAATAACCCTCACATGGACTAGACATCAATCCCTTACTGATATATAATCTCTCAATACATCAACCAATTTACAACTACTTCGTAAATACAATATATCAACCATGTACCATAAGCACCCTTAACCATATGACAAGAAATACAAGATATGCCTCAACACCAACAAGATGTACCAATGAAAAGATATTAATTATACCAACATTGTATTTCTGTAGATATGAATTATACAGTAGGTTCCATGTAGCCAATAACTTCTGTAGGGAAAATCCTCAAACCCCCATGACCATATCTCATCTAGAAAACAATATCCAACTACACATAGAAATAATACATACCTTTTGAACCTGTAGATAGATTTGTTGTACCTGATCACTGTGGACCTTCCTGGGATCTTGCTTTTAGACTCTAGAGACCTTACATCTTCATCTTCTCAAGTTTTCATGACTTTTCCCAATTGTACGTGACTGTTTCTTCTTCATCATGTGTATGTACGTGCTCTATTATCCTTTAGCCTATGTATTTACTACATGCTCTGTTCCACTATAGCTCATGTACACCTAAAAAACTAGGGTTTTTTTAGTGTTTTCTGCAATTCCAAAACTTTCATTGTCAACCATTCGTGCTACCTCAGACTTGCGCAAATTCATATGTATCAATGAGTACCTGCAATAAGCCCTACATAATAATATATATTCAATGTGCTCAATAGGTTATAATAGAAGAGGCTTTCTCTCTTATTTATACTTCCATGTAGCTTCCTCAAGGGGTTACCTTCTAATAAACTTAACCCAATTTCCTTCTTTTAGGGATAACCTACTTCTAACCACTTGTCCACTTCTAACTCACTTTGCTACAAATAGTAAATTCTCCACTTCTAGTTGAAACTAAATTAATTTTAATTATTTTCTTATTGAAACAACTCAACCCATGATTAACTCCTAGTTTCACCCACTTGACTAGTCAACTTTTTCTAGGAGCTTCTAGAATAATTTAACTTCTTTGACCTTCTAGATAATTCATGAGGTTTTTCCAACTTCACAAGGCCATAACTCTCTAACCGTGAGGAGTTATGTGACATTCCACACGTCACCAGAAATGGAATTACATGTACTATCCATATATAATAGTTTTACCTACAAATATATTAATCTTCATATCATTATACATCAATAAAACAAAAGTACCTTAACCATACTGTTTGTAATGTCCCCAAGGCCGAGCCCTTTATAAACCTGATGTATGAAACAAATTGTACATATGTGTTATAGGCTGGTGAGCCGAGTTCCTATAAGTTGTAGGCTTATGTGTTTGTTAGGCCGGGGAGCCTAAGTGTTGAAGGCCAGGAGCCTGCTGTTGTACTTGTATGTATGCAAAATATTTAATAAAATATAAACACCTCCAGGTGCAGACCGACCACGATGAATGAGTGAAGGGGGACTGAGCGTCCACAGAGTGGGCAAGG
>ML778464.1:1262318-1274166 GCA_009831015.1 Picea engelmannii
TGTGGGCATCTTCTTCCATGTTGTTCCTCCTGAGCTTTACATTCAAATTTCTTATTCTGCCATCTTCTTCAAATCTCTTATTCTGCCATCTTCACTGTTGTCATCAATGACAAGCATTCACTGCATTCTGTCCACTGAATTTGACAACAATATATTCATCTTCCTTCATTTTTAGTTGTTTGAACTGACCTCTGTAAGTCTGAAGCTTTGCTTCTTTGACTTTTATATCTCCTTCATAAATATTTTGAAGCTTGTCCCAAATCTCTTTATCGGATTTACAGTGTGCAACTTTGGTGAATATTGTATCACTGAGACCATTCAAAAGTACATTTGTGGCTTTGTAATTATTCTCACCGAGTTTTACTTCTTTTTCATTTGTTGGTGGAACTGTTGGTGTTGTGTATCCATCTACAATTGATTTCCAAACTTAAAATCCTTGTGCCTGTATATATGTCCTCATCCTTATTCTCCAAAAAGCATACTTTTGTCCATCAAATTGTAGTATTCCATTTTTATATGAGTTGGTACTCTCCATGATCTACCTTTCAGTGGTTAAACTGATTTGTGAAGGAACCTGCTCTGATACCAATTGTTGGATTACTGAGAGGGGGGTTGAATCAGTAATAGAGAAATTTAATCCTTTTTAACCATATAATCCAAGTGTTATATCAATGAAGCATTATCATCCAATAAATGCAAAGTAAATAAGAAATAAACAAATGAAAAAACATACACATACACAATACACTAGTGTTTTACATGGAAACCCAAATCAAGAGAAAACCACATAATGTTTTTTCTTATATGCCTTGAAGAATTACATTCATTGGAAGCACCAACTTCCTTTATTTTCCATCTGCAACTAGAAGGAGGATCCAACCCCCTAGTTTCTCAAGCTACAACCTGAGGGAAGCTCCAACTCCCCAATTCTCTGGCTACAACCAAAAGGAGGCTACAACCCACTATGTTCTCTAGCTACAACTGGAAGGTGGCTACAACCATCTGTCCTTGCCCCATCCTGCCACCCTGAAGTAGAAGTAGAATGATGGAACCACTGTCAAACTGTCACTGTGAGATATACCATTGTAAACCTGTACCAATAAATATGAACCATGCATCAACCTGTACCTCAAACTATACCATAAACAAGTGCATCAACCATGCACCAACATGTACCAAATAACCTGTAATCAACCTGTATGATAAACAAGTGCATCCAACCATGTACCAAGTATGTAACAATCATGTTTCAACTACTCATCAAATATGACTCATCAATATGTACCAACATCATCAACTATACACCTCATGTATGTGCCAACTCATAAACTACTTGTCTCAACCATGTACTCAACATGTACCTCAACCAAAAGCCCTCATCAATTTCATCATCCAAATTTGATTTGTATCTTTGTAATAGACCTAGTTTATATGATCACATTCTTGCAAACCTTCCTTAAATTCAACAACAAGAGACTAACATTTTCATCAAACTTTTCTTTAGTATCACATGCCTAGTTTTGGATTAGTCAACAACCCTAACTTGAAGTAATCATAATTTTGTACCTGTAATGTATAAATATTTGAAATGGATACAGAATGTTATTCCGTATGTTTTTTGAAATTCCTCCAGGTGTCGCTACTTGGAACCTCTCAAAAAAGGAGTTATAGCAAAAATCGCATACCTTGCTGAATTCTGGATTATTCTAGAGAGCGACTTTGTAGAGAATTCCCCGCACGTAATATTTTTTGAATTGATTTGAAAATGTTACACACCATACTATAGAAGGTACCCTAACCAACACATTTGGTTTCACTAAATTTGGATCTATTATGAATACGTTATGACATTTTTACTTGAAACACCTGTTTTTGACTAGTTTCAGGACTAGCCACAAACCCTATTTTCCACAGAGTGTAACTCCAAAAATACAATGACCCACATGTTGAATTTTTTACCACAGATACTTGTATATGTTTTATCAATGGAATATAAATTTCACGGTCTGAATCATTATAGAAAAATGTTATAGCGAAAATGGTGAGATGACCTGTAAATAACATACCTTAGAAAGCACCATCAAAAGAATTTATCCTTCCTTGCATTTCGGCCTTCTTTTCTTTACCTTCCATTAGAATTTCAGATTAGGTATCCTTGGTTAACTTATTCACCTATAGATATTCAATATGTCCAGGTGTGATTAAAATGAGAGAGCCTTGCCTCTTATTTAAACTCTCCAAGCAGCTTCCTTAAAAACACCTTCTAGGTCACTTGGCCCCACTTTCCTTATTTTAGGGTTAACCTACTTCTAATTTCTCCATTAAATTTATTATTAAAATAATTTATTTTGTATTCACTTTTAATTATAATACACTCATTACTTCACTTTATTATTTACCTTTTAAAGACTCTTAAACCACTTTGACTACTTTGACCTTTTGGGGCTTCTAGATGACATATGAGGGTCCTCCAACTTCGTAAGGCCATAACTCTCAAACCGTGAGGAGTTATGTGATGTTCCAAATACCACCAGAAATGGAATGAAATGTAATATCCATATAGAATAGTATTATCTGAAAATATATCATAACTCATAACGTTATCCATCAAACAAACTTGGGTCCATTACCCAAACCTGGGATCTCCAACTTCTCATGGCCATAACTCTCTAACCGTGAGGAGTTATGTGACGTTCCACATACCACTGAAAATGGAATGACAAGAAATATCCAACTAGGATAGTTTACCTGACAAATTCATTTTCCTTCATCTCATTATTCCAAAATTAATCATGGGTTCTCTTACTCCGCAAAGCATCTTCCCATGAGGGATTTCAC
The DNA here is from genome assembly GCA_009831015.1 of Picea engelmannii. Classification (NCBI taxonomy): domain Eukaryota; kingdom Viridiplantae; phylum Streptophyta; class Pinopsida; order Pinales; family Pinaceae; genus Picea; species Picea engelmannii. The sequence goes on from ML778464.1 coordinate 1,265,157, forward strand.
CATAAGGGGACCCCTTTGGAGTTCATCCATGTTTACTTCTTATCAACCATGAAAAGACAATAATGAGTCATATTTACATAAAACAATATTGGGTCCATTACCCAAACCTTTGTGCTGCGGGGCTTTCTTCAAGGGTTAACATCAATGACAACCAACCTTAATCAACGGGAAAATACAAAAAGAAAATTCTAAAGAAAAATATGAAGAAGCTTCTATTGCACAAAACAATAATGTTGATGAACTCTTAGATACACATTCACCAGTAGGATTGAGCGATGAATAACTTGAGGAGTTTTCAAGTTTAATTTGATTATCTACTCATCAAAAGTTATAAATAAAATATAAAAGGGAAATCAACAGAGGAGTTAAAAACATATAAAGACAAAGCATTAACAGGGAAAAATAATTAATGACAAAGAGAAACAAGATCTCTTGGTATCAAATAATTGAAATTGGTAACATACCTTAACAATTGGTTGTAGAATGGAAATTAAATAAATTGGTATCGATCAACTAGTAATGATCAATTGGTATCACTATAAATGATAGATTGGTATTCATGTGAAATATCGTAATAACAAGAAGAATAAAGAGGAATATCAAGAAGATCAGTAAGATTTACACCCTTGTCCTTTATGACAAACGGGGAAGATAGTAAAACCCTATGAAATAGTAAAAACTCAGGGGGAGTATTTAATTTGGTCATCAAATAAGGAAGTCACTAGATTAGGTTCAAAAGACTTGATCACTACAAAATTTGGTACCAAAGAAGACTATCTATTTGAAAAAAAATCCCAATAGACTGAGATAAAAACTGGCACATTCACAGGGGGGAGAGAAGTAGTAAGAGTTTCACTCTTTGTCATTGATGTCGAAGGGGGAGAGAAGCAGTAAAAAAAAAATGATATCAGTAAAAAAAAACTCAATTCCACAATTTGAAGATGAGATCAATGATAGGGGGAGCAAAGGTACAAGCTCATTTGTTTTATAGATATGTTTCTCTCAATGCCAAAGGGGGGAGATTGTTGGCATTTTTTATTGTGTGTTTTCATTGATGTAAACATGAATCAAACATAGACAATGCATAGAGGAGTGCATTAGAGATAACATAGTAGGTTGTGTAGAAGACATAGTGCAAGGTGCAAAGGAATCTAGTATAAACCTAAAGCTCATTATAGGTAGTGTATTAGGTTGCACAGAATTAGAGCATGTAGCATTAAGACCTTTTGAAAGGTTGAAGGAAAATATCATAAAGGAGGAGCACTACAAAGGAAGTGTTATTGGGATCGAATTCCCAATAACAATGTTTCACCCCTCCCCCCCTCAGTGTCAATGTGTGTTTCAACACTTGTAGTATCTTAGTTTCCTTTTATCCACTAATTCTTTATCACACCACATATTCTCCTTAAATTTATAAGTAATAATATTTGAAATATTATCAGTATTATTCTTGATGGATTCTTCTTGTATTCCCTAATGATTTATCCAATATTTGGAATCTTTATTCCATCCCCTCTTGAGTCGTTGGTGGTTTTTTCTATAGTTTGAAGCAACTTTGGGAAGCCTCTTGTCATCCATGTTGTTTATCTTGTTCTTGTAAGTTAGGTATCTAATCGTAGAAATGCTCTCAATGGGGGAAATGCTTGCTTCTATGAGGAGGATATGATATGGTGTATTTCCTGTAATTTTGATATCATAAGCTATAAAATTATTTTGGATATGTTCTATATTTCTCCAGGATTCTCTAGATATGTTGCAACCCCAAATTTCACATCCATATAAGATGACTGGAGTGACGAGATTGTGAAAGAGGAGTTTTTTTTATCCCAAAGCCAAAGGTTTATTGATTTACAATTGTTTTCAAGCCCATAATAAGCGTTTCACCCTCCACTTATCCTTTTTTCAATGGTATAGTTCAAATTGAGATTGTGGTGGATATCGATTCCATGATACTTGTATGAAGGAACTTCCTCCAAGTTACTGTTGTCAAAAACAAAGTATCGTAGGTCATCATTTTGGACTTAATTATCATAACCTTTGTTTTTTATGTGTTCACAGTCAAGCCCATGCTATAGAAAAAGTATTTGAGGGTTATTGGTTTCTTACCTAGGTCATAGGGACTCTTCTCCATAATAACAATATCATCAACATAAAGAAGGAGGATGATGACTATACTAGAGAGAGTCGGGCCAACGCAACCAACACCCTCCAAACAATATTCTAACTTATCAATATAGATGTTGAAAAGGGTAAGGGATAGGGGACAACCTTTCTTGACTCCTATATTACATTTCATTTCTTCCAACTAGCCCTCAATGTTCCTAAACTTGGAAATAACTTTCTCATATAACCTTATTACAACAAATCTTAACTCGAAAGGGACTTTAAGCTCTTCTAACCTATTCTAGAGGTTAGTCATGGGCACAGTGTCAAAAGATTTTCTAAAATATGTGAAACAACAAAGGAGATCGGTTTTTTCATTACGAAACTCCTCTCCAATGATCCTAAATGTAACAAGGTGGTCCATAGTGGAATGGTAGCCTCTAAACCCAACCTAGCCTCTAGCTATTTTTCCATGGCTTTATAGCCATGTGTCAATCTTGTTCTCCAAAATATTTCCATATAGCTTAGCTAAAATGGGGCTAATCATATTGGTCCTATAATTAGAGGGATTTCTCTTATCCATGCTTTTAAAAATACGTACAATGAGACTTTGAGTCCAAGGGTTTTGGAATCCTTGATGGATAGCTAAATTCAAGAGCTTATGTATGTGAGGGAGGAGGATAGGTCCTCCAATTTTTATTATTTATCTTGGTAACCTTCGATGTCCTTAGTTTTTTCCTTTTGAGAGTCACTTTACCCCAAACTTAATGTCTTCTATATAAGACATTTTATCCTTTGTAGAGTTGTTTGACATGTTGTCCATGACAATAGGAGATTCATACATATTTTTAAAATAAAAATTATATTCCTTAAGAGAATCTTATTATTTTCTCAAATTAAAATTTACCTCTAAATTTTTTTAAAATCTATCTTAAATAGGTGTAAAGACTTCTCTTACTTTTTATTTTATGTTTTACTTAAAAAACCCATATATATATATATATATATATATATATATATATATATAATTCTACATCATTCTCCACTAACTTGAGATCTTTGTAATTTTCCTTTCTCGTCAGGTCCTAAAACACTTCAAAACTTATTTGAAAAAAACTCGAATTTTTATTTTAGACTTAAAAAATTTAGATTGGACGTAAGATAAATAATTTTTTCACATTTATAATTGGAGAAAGATACAATGTTTTCTCATTTATAATGTGAAGGATATACATGACTGCATGGAAAGCACCCATAGGTTAAAGTCAATGTGGAAGATATATACATGAGAGTGGATGGGAAGCACTCAAAGGTTAAAGTCAATGTGGAAGATACGAAATTTTCTGATTTATGATGTGAAAGATATGCATGAGTTGATGGAAAACCGTCAATGGTTAAAGTCAATGTGGAAGATACAAAATTTTCTGATTTTTGATGGGAAAGATATGCATGAGTTGATGGAAAGATATGCATGAATATATTTTGTCGATTTTATGATATGAATTGTCAACTAGTATGATTGGATGGTGATTTTCCATGGATCAATTGGTTTGGATATTAAGACAAGTTATTCAAAAACATGTAATTTTGATTTTCCATGGTCCAATTTGCTTGGAGAATAAAACAAGTTATTAAAAAGAATTCCATGTGTTAAGAGATTGATCATTGTTATGATATTGAATGCGTTTATGCATTCAATATGACAACAATACAAGATAAGATGAATCATGTTATGAACTATGTACAATCTAAGATGAATCAGGTTATCAATTATGTTATTGTGGGTATAAATGTAAAGGGATGACATAGAACTTTAAAGTGGATACAATCTTTTAACATTGAGATAAATTTGAAGATAAATTAGTATTTTAATGTATGTAACAATAAGGTGAATTCATCAAGGTGTGTGTCATTTATTATTAAAATGTAGTAATGAAAAATTGTCATCTTATATATATTTTTAAGGTGAATTCATCAAGGTGTGTGCCATTTATTAGTGTATTTATTAGTGTGTGTCATTTATTATTGAAATGTAGTAATGAAAAATTGTCATTTTATATATTTTTTAAGTTTAATTCATCGAAACTTATATAAAACTTTGTTGTGCAATGAAAAGAGAAATACTAGAGAATTGTTTATCTTTCTAAAAAACATTTCAAAATTCTGAATACCATTTAATGTAAAACAAATCGTTTTTAATTATAAGTTTGTTATTACAAATTTCAAAAAAAATAAACAAGCAAGTTTTATTCTCACACATAGAAAGATAATCCAACATATTTCAAATTTGTTTTTCGAAGAATTTGTATTTTTTTATTATTTTTCAAAGTAGATTAGATCGTTTTTTATATAAAAAAATTTCATCAAAATATGTTCTTATGTTTATGTAATTTAAAAAATATATATCATTTTCAAGAATAAACCTTCACAGGTATTCTAAATAATTTTTGAATTTTTTTGTTTGTATAAGTTTTAAGATATTAATTTTTCTTTAAGCACCTTCATTGTTATGGTAAAAGAATTGAGCACAAGTTTTAGAACAAAGTAAATAAAAAAATATAATTTAAAAGAAAAAAGGAAAAAATATATGTCATTGGATAAATGATTCAATAATGAATTTATTAGCATAATTTCACCACTTCCATAGAAGAGATGAAGGGAATTCACCCCTTAGAAGTTGTAGTTTCATGGAAACATCAAAAAATAGGGAAGGTTTATTGATTTGAAACCCTCAATTGAGGGTTAAACCTGAATCGAGGTTTATATTACTTTGATTGAGGGATTAAACATGTTTTTTAGTAACACTCAATCAAGGTTATAAGTTGACTTAAGTCCTCGATCAAGATTTTAAACCCTCAATTAAAATATTAAAATATCAATTGAAGGTCTATGGAAACAATTTCTGTCATCACCCCCTTGGCCTCGAACACCTTGCTTGACAAACAATGAGATAAAGATTCATGGATCCATCCTACATTACCATCTTGAAATAATAATAGTCAATATATTTGTGAAGTGCATATTTCTCAAAAGAATGAAACCTTATATAAAATATATTTCTTTGCATTGAAAAATGAACTTGGATTCTTTTGTATTTAGGTGTACATTAATATGATTAAAAAAATATCTATATATTATATTAATTGTATAGTATTATGTTTTTTTTTTTAAGTTAAAATAAATTCTTTGTATTGTTAAATATAAACAATAAAATTAGAAACCAAGTGGTGAGGGTCTGCCAAAAAGGAAACCAGGGCTTTCACTAATCATCATCATATGTCAAAGAGTCACACAGGCTTTGACCCAGAGTGTCTATCCATCGAAATCGGGTTCAGAATAGACTAAAAAAGGACTAGAATCAACTAACAAAATGAGGCCTAACATGTCTATAAATATTAGTAGCCTATGAACCAGAGCGAGAACAGGTTGCATTCTTCCTAATATATGATTCCCCATAAAAAAAGAAAGCGTATCAAAATTATTCATATCAAACCTGAGAGTTTCCCAGAGTCTCAAGACGATGTCCCAACTTCTTTTCATCCTTTGTTTCCTCGTTCACATCTTCATCATGAAAATCTGGATAAGACATTCACACAAGCCAAGGGGACTCCATTCTCTAGGGTTATTTATGGTCTTGTCATTGTTATTCTCCTCAGATCTCACTCTGAATTTTATGTCAAACTGGGAGCGACAGAAAAGTTCAAATTTTCCCTCAAGAATCTTGACATCCTGGAGAGTGGCGTAATTTTATTTTATGGCTTTCTCCATACATTTCTCAACCAATGCTTTGACAACCCAATAGGTCTCTTCCAGTCAGAATTACTTTGTTTATTTGTTCATAGTGTACTTCGGGTCCTCTACACAATCCTTAAAATCTTGAACAATATCTTCATCATAGATGTTCTATTGTTGACACCTAACAATGTCATCTATCCTCATCACGATATGATTCTCCTCCTTCAAACATAGGTACTCGAAATGAGACCCTGCCATCCAGGATTCACTAGAAACCCTAGTCCAATTAATCAATCCAATGGAGGAGGAATCATCTTGCTGCTTCCCTTTCTAACTCCTTCCTCGGACACCAATTCAGGCCATTATGAACCACTTTACTGAATTAATTGAAGTATGCCAAGATCCTATGCTTTGTTTGCTTATCTTGTTGATTGGTTGCCAACGAAGAGTCGACCATCAACCTCTGTTCTCCCGACACTTTGAGGGCCACTGGAATTAGAGATTAGCTTGCGTGCCTCTGAGTCCCAGTGAGGATCTCCCCTTGAATATTACCGAAGGTAATGACCATAAGGTAAATTTAAAACAATTCCACTCCTAGATCCAGACATAAGAATTCTGGATTTTCATCTCATAATTCCACCTGAGGTGATTAACCTCACTCGGGAATACTATCTGTGAGCCATGAAAAATCCTTCTTGACTTGAAGTACTTAATCAATTCCCCTCGCTTTGCTTGAATTATTTTCCTAAGCATGTTTGGGTAAATCATTTTGTGTTTTGCGCCCATCATAGTACTCCCATGTTTGTTTCCATAACTATTTTTCATTCCACTCTCTGAATTCTAGGTTTGGCTTTGTCCTAACCACCTTCACCAATTATTTCCACTGTCGATCATATCCCATCGATCAACTACCATGACATGGCATGAAACCATGTGTCCTAGCGAGTACCACTTGTACTTGAGGAGTTATCAATTCTTGAGGGTGGCTCCTTCCAAACGAGATTCGACAAGCCCACCATCAATACCTTGAACCGTCGGCGAATGGTGAGGATCCGGTTCCATTTCTCCATCTAAGTCCTCTATCCATCTAGTTTTCAAAGACATCTTGTCAGGCCTCCAGGTGGAGCATCTACTCCCGACGTTTGACACCCCATCTGGAGGAGTATATTATTATGTTAATCTGTATATGAGTATTTAAATTTTTCAATAATATTTTGATATAACAATAAATAATTAAAAATTGGAGACTTTAAATTTTATAAGAACAAATTTTTTTAATTATTTATAAAAGTTTTATTTAAAAAAATAAATTTTCCAAAAAAAAATTAATAACGGCAAATAAATCTAACTTATATAAAATATAATTTTTTCTTCCAAAAATAACAAAAATATTTTATATATTAGTATGCATTAATATGATAAATAAAAATTGTATTTCTATAATTTACTATATTAATGTAAATAATGATTATATAGAAAAATTATATCTGTATAATTTACTATATTAATGTAAATAATGATTATATAGAAAAATTATATCTATATAATTTACTATATTTATTATATATATGTAGGGATGGATATACCAATAAATAATTGAGAATAAAAGACTTTAAATTTTATAATTGAGAATAGGAGACTCTAAATTTACTAAGTTCAATTTTTCTACACACTACTTTATAAATGGATGATTGGTTTGTCATTCTATATGGATCATTGCCTTTCCTCGCCGTTAGTGGAGTGATGGGTAAGTAATACCTAAAAGTGCCCCCATCCAAAAGTACAAATGATTTAGATAACCTTTGGTAATAATAAGAATTTTTTATTATTATTATTAATATTAAATGATTCATTACATAAGAGGAGAAGAAATCATAAACGTGAAATAAAGTTTGAGTTTATGTTTATTAACTATTTAATAAAATATATGTTTTAAACCTTTTTACAAATTATTGTATAGTTTTAATTTTTTTAAGTTCTTAGAATACATCAATGTCATACCTTTTAAATTAATCAGTCAGCTATGTAATGATCATTAACTCAATAGAAATATGAAGAATGAAATTGCCAAACAATATTTAGTGAATGATGAAATTGCCATTTCCCATATTTAGACTAAGAAGTTTCAAAAGAAAAAATTGTGGTACCATGAGAATCAACATATATGTATGGATTGGTATCAACCATTTTGGATCTGAATCTCTAAGGAATTTTGTTTCAACAATATCAGAGTATGGAAAAGGAGGAAATTGTTTCTCCAGTTTCAAGTTAGGGAGTAAAGACTCAACTAAGTCCTCAAATAGCAGCAAGTTGGGTAGACCAAGTTGAATAAGTAGAGGCATTAGAGCAAGTGTAACCTTCATATCAAGATTCTTCAAAGTTGGTAGGAATAGTGAAGACCCCATCAAATACAAAGGAAGATTGGAAGACAGTAGGAAAGAAGAAAAAAATCCCAACAGCATATTAACCAACAACGACAAGAAGTCATCCTTGAAATCTAGTATACTTAGAGAAACAAGCAAAAAAGGAAAAGGTTGATCAACAATCAAAGGATCCAAGCAACATCAAATCTATTAATTGTGTTTTGTAAATATATATGTATCTTGAATTTTTTCTATAGGTAGTGTACCTACAATCTTAGTATACATGTAGAAGCAGTAAAATTGAAAACACTGAAAAGACTTATGTTCATAGTAGAAAATGGAAAATTTGTGTTGATGGTGTTGATAGGATTTTTTGAAACAACATGTCATCTTTCTTTATAATTGATTTCCATTTTTTGCCACTTTTAATGCAAATATTTCCCATTCCTCATAAAAAATAATCACAAACCTTACACGATTATGGTTTAGGAATCTGTGTTAGACAGTAAAAGATCCAACAATATTTTAGCTTGCTTCTTGGAAAGCTTACATTTTGTAGTTTTATAATTTGATTGAAAATTGAGGGGCATTGTAACTATGCAGAATAACTCCTTCAAATTACTAAATTACTCTTTAATTGATATTATTGATTTTCAGATTCATTGTGTTGGAGTTATCAATATCAATGTTTTAAACCTGCAATATGATATTCCTTTCTTCCTACATGAATGGGCATAATTGCATGCTCTTTAATTAGACAAGGTCATCTCCCTATTTAGCATTGATGACCCCTACAATGAAAGTAAGGA
>ML778464.1:1274253-1285140 GCA_009831015.1 Picea engelmannii
ATATATATATATATATATATATATATATATTGTCAATAATATCGAGTCTTTATATTACTAATGAGAATATAATATACAATTTTTTTACTGTTGGCCTACCCGCAAGGAAACCAAACCAACAACAAAACATAACATTGTCATTATGAGTTTGCTTGATATATCTAATACCTATAACTGATAAAATGAAACAAAGATGACTTCTAGTTCCACTATCTGTCCTATTCTTCTTATTTAATCTACTATAAGGAGGTCATAAGCCTAGACCTCTCATGTAATTAAACAGAAAACATAGATGGAAGAACATAAAAGACTTAGATAATGGTTCTACCTTTTGCTGCTAGAACTTGGGGTTGGGAATAGTCTAGATTGGAGAAGTCCATACCATCCATCTTGTCTGTGATTAGGTTCAACCTATGGTCGAACAACTTAACCTGGATTTGCACATCGTCGAGCTACATGAGAATCTCTTGACAATCTTCATGATAGTCCAATAGAACCCAACCCATAAGAGTCTTCATATGCTAGTAAATATCCATTATTTTCAAATATTGTGAGGTCCACCCTCAGATGGTTCCAGTATGAGGAACCCATGGGTTGGTGGTCTCCCTAACCTCTTCATCAGGGATGAATATCCTTAGGACACAAACATTTTCCTTGGACAAGTCCATCTCTATCTGAATTTCTGGAGGGGTGACAAAGTGGTAGGAGTCATCTGATATTTTGGCTGTGTCCACCAGGTGGAAGCCCAACCAAGTTCTTGGCCTGCGCAAGGCACCACCATGGCCTCAGTAGGAGATTCCTCTTGACATATCAAAGGAACATGGAAAGCAAAGCATAATATGTAGAAGTAGGGAGGTGGAGGAAATTCCCACTGTAGGGTGGAGCAGAGAATATGTGGAGGGAGGTGGGGGACGACGGAGGAAAACAACCAAAGAGAAGTAGAAAGAAAGACAGAGAGGGATGTAAAGAACAAATCAACTAAAATATAAGAGCCATAATTATAGTTTGCACCCATAATTGATGAGGATACAGTCTGTATCCATTATTAAGCAAAGCCACTCCACCACCTTCCCAGACCACATGTGAAAGACAGGAGGATCGAACAGGTGAGGTGAGTGAAGGATCATGACTCACATGCTAGGATGAAAAAAATCAAGTGTCGGGATAAGATAGGGGTGGGATAGCTTAACTTTCATTCTAGGATGAAACAAATCAAGCGTCAGGATAAGAAAAGGGTGGGATAGTTTAAATGGCATGGGGAGGTGATGTGGGTGACGGAGGAAAATGGAATTTGTTGGCAGCATGGGGGGGCAGGTGGAGGGGGGGTTGGGGCCCCACCTGCACTTTGAATGCATCTGTGACACCCCATGTGAGGGGGGATTGGTAAGCTTGAGCAAGGGAAAAATAGTCAACACAAATCTAGGAATCGTGGACAAGTTCACAATTTAGATCAATGGGGTCGTAGGGTCTATTGATGCCTTTATTGATAAGTCTATCAACTATCTTATTGGATGACCACTTCACATGACATGAGATGATGGAATTAACTTGGGAGAGAAGGTGATAGACTCCCTCCAAAGTTGTTACAAGTCTCCAACTAGTGGTGATGCGGATGAGAGGGGTGCTAATTGGCATTTTCTTGAAAATTCTGATGATCATCTAAGATTCCCCTCCCAAGATGAGCTCTTGATAACCTTCCCTACAAATTATTCGAAGGCCTTCTTCCATTCCTTGAAGTTTCACTAAGTTTCTTATTTCGATCCTTATGAAGGAGGCATATATTCTAATAATGTTCCCTTGACTATTGCGAAAGACCTTGCCATAGATGGATGGTTACCCTTAGAAGCACCATCAAAATTGACTTTAAGGAAGCCTAAAGGGGGAGTGGACCAAGTTGTGGGTGAGGAAGCAGAGGGCAGACTGAAGGAGGAGGTTGGATGGGGGGCATGGAGAGGGAGGTGTAACTCTTGGAGAATACTGAATTCTCGGGGATTACATTTCCAATCTTGAGGGGACCATAGCTTGGTGTGAATGGTTTCCTTGATGTTAAGTTTGAATCTAGTCCAAATCGCATTTGGGTCATGAGGAGTCTTCTGAAGATGCGATGGTTTTGCACTTTCCAGAATTCCCAGAGAAGGAATCATGGGAGGAGGATTCATGATCTATTAACAATAGTATTGGTGAAGGCATTGGATCTCCATTGTGTTAAAGTGATGACAATGTGTTCCCTATTCTGGTCAGAAATGAGGATTCAGAGGAGTGCAGCAAAATCCTATATTTCTCATGGGAAGAGACAGGAGTTAAGGAGGTGTTTGCTTGTTTCTTCATTATTCATGCAGAGGAAACAATAAGTTGGACCAATGAAACCACATTTGAGGAGGTTTTCCCAAGTGAGGATTTTACATTTTCTCAAGAGCCAAAGAAAGATAGAGAGTTTGGGAAAAATATTTTGCAACCATATTTTAATCTAGATTTCTTGAGGTGGTTTATTGTTATACATTGTGGCCAGTCTGTGGGCCTCTTGGAGTGAAAATCCCCCTATTGATTGATTCACCCACTTGAGTTTTTTGTGGCATTGTTGTATTCTTATTTTCCTATGAGATATTTCTTTCGAAAGGGGATCCCAATTAGGAATGGGATGATGGGGGATCCACTCTTCCTTGGGTAGCCACATTCTCCATGTGTCCCCAGGTTCAGGGGGGAGCCAGTATTGATGGATCCAAATTAGCTCTTGGGATGTCATAATGTCCTTGAGTTGGTGGAAATTATCATTATGAGAGAGAGGTGGGAGTTGTTTCTAGGCATCTTCCTAGAAGAGGGTCGATCTACCATTTATAATTTCCTAGACACAATGGTAGTGAACCAAATGCTTATTGGCCCATGTTGCATTCCATATGTGTGAGCCTGGTATATTCCATGTGAACCTAATGATTCCCTTCCTCTTTATATGTGGGAAATAGTTTTTATTTCATAGATGATCCCAGGGGGTGTTCCCCTCAGTTATCCATCACCACCAAGTTTTATCACCCAAGAACGCACTGAGAGATTCAATATCCCTCATACCTAGGCCACCTTTAAGCTTTGGGAGGTAGATCTTGTTCCAAGCTACCATTTCCCACTTGTTTTCCTTACGATATTCACCCCACAAAAAGGATTTTTGGAGGTTTCTGATTTCCTTTAAGATAGCTTTGGGGGAAGCTAAAGCAGAAAAAAGATAAAGAGGCATGGATTGGAGGACTTCTTTGAGGAGAACCAAGTGACCTGTTGTATTTGGAGTTATAAATGCTCGGTTCTCAATATTTTTGTGCATTTTGGAGAAAAAATATTCTCAGGTGGAGCATCGATTGTTAAACTTAGTGAGAGGCATGCCCAAGTACTTGGTTGCAAGGGATCTCCATTGGAATCCAAGGATGTTGGAGATATTAACCTAGACAATAGGAGGAGTATTAAAGAAAAAAATGTGAGACTTGGAGAGATTGATCAAAGTACCTAAGGATTCAGAGAAGTCTAAAAGGATATTGTTGAGGGCTTTAGATTATTTGTAGAGGGTTGAGCCAGCAGCATCGTTTCATCCACAAACTCTTGATACATAGTGGGGTGGTCCTTAGCATGGAGACAGAGGCCAGATATATTCTATATGGCCACTACTTCTTTGATGTTGTGTCCCAATCATTCTTCCATAAGAATAAAGAGGAAGGGGGAGAGGGGATCCCCCTGCCTGATGCCTCGTGAGGGGGAGAAAGGGTGGGAGGGAGATACGTTGACATGGATGGAGAAAAAAGTAGAGGATATGAGGGAGAGCACCCATTTGATTCAAGAACCAGAGAAACCAAAGGCTTGCAGGGCATGCCGGATATATTTCCATCTTAGTTTGTCAAAGGACTTGGAAAGATCCAACTTTAGGAGCATGCCATGTGACCTATTGAGCTTGAGGGAGTGAACGATTTCATGTGCCATGATGATTCCATCTAGGATTTTCCTACCTTCCACATAGCCATTTTGTTTCGGGGATATGAGGGTGGAGAGAAGGGGTTTAAGCCAGTTAACAATTGTTGGATCATGTTGTCATTGATGCCAATGGTTTGATTCTTTGATGTCATTGATTGATGTCAAGTTATTGATTGATGCCAAAGGATTGATTGATTGATGTCAAATGTAATATGTATTTTCCTTGATGATATTAGATATATTTCAAGTATATGGTGCTTATGATGTCATGCATAGATGAATATGGATCAATGAGTTGTCATTGATACATGATGAAAATATGAATATGGTTCAATGTGGTTTCTTTGATATATGATGCATAGTTAGATTTATCATTATAGTCTTATCATGGTTGATAAGGTGCACAAATGGTTGAACTCCAAAGTGGTCCCCTTATGGTGAAATCCCTCATGGGAAGACGCTTTATGGTTGAGTTATCCTAGAAGAATCCTTGGAGGACCCATGCTTGAGTGTGGAATAATAAGATGAAGATTAGTGAATTTGTCAGTGAAACAATCCTATAAGGATAGTGCTTGTCATTCTATTTTTAGTGGTATGTGGAACGTCACATAACTCCTCATGGTTAGAGAGTTGTGGTCATGAGAATTTGGAGAACCCGGGTTTGGGTAATGGACCCAAGTTTATTTGATGGATAATGGTATTAGTTTTGATATATTTTCAGGTAGACTATTATATATGGATAATACATGTCATGCCATTTCTGGTGGTATTTGGAACGTCACATAACTCCTCACGGTTTGAGAGTTATGGCCTTACAAAGTTGGAGGACCCTCATATGTTGGCTTGACGCCCCAAAAGGTCAAATAAGTCAAAGTGATTGCAAAGAAGAAATTATTATTTAAATGATAAAGTAAAGTGACAAAGTCAAGAAGGATTATTTAAATAATAAAGTGAAGTGAAAAAATCAAAGAAGATTATTTAAATGATAAAGTGAGGTGACAAAGTCAAGGAGGAATATTTAAATGATAAAGTAATGGAGAACTTTCTAATTATGGAAAGTGATTAACCCTAAAAATGAGGAAAATAGGTTAAGTGACCTATAAATGGGTTAAGTGAACTATAAATAGGTTAAGTGACATATAAATGGGTTAAGTGACCTAGAAATGGGTTAAGTGACCTAGAAGATGGAGAGTATAAATAAGAGGGAAGGCTCTCTCATTTAAGATCACACTTGAGAATATTGAATATCTATAGGTGAATGAGGTAACCAAAGGATACATAAGCTAAATTTCATAGGGAAGGTGAAGAAAATAGGGTCGGAATTCAAGGGAGGATAAATTCTTTTGATGATGCTTTCTAAGGTATGTTATTTACAGGTCATCTCAGCATTTTCTCAATAAATGTTTTTATATAATGATTCAGACCATGATATTGATATTACATTGAGGAAACATATTCAAGTATATGTGGTAAAAAATCATCTTGTGGGTCGTTGTATTTTTGGTGATACACTCCGTGGAAAATAGGGTTTGTGGCTAGTCCTGAAACTAGTCTAAAACATGTGTTTCGGCTAAAAACGTCATAAATTGTTCATAAAAGATCCAAATTAAGTAATACCAAATGTGTTGGTTATAGTAAAGTATTTAGTATGTTGTGTAATAGTTTCATATTGATTCAACAAATATTATGTGCGGGGCACACTCTACAATGTCACTCTCTAGAATAAGCTAGAATTTAGCAAGGTATGCCATTTTTGCTATAACTCTTTTTCTGAGAGGTTCCAAGTAGTGAAACCTGGAGTAATTACACAAAATACATTGAAGAACATTGTGTATTAGTTTCAGATATTTATTCAATACATCTACATAGTTATGATTATTTCAAGTTAGGGTTGTTGACTACTCCAAAACTAGTCATGGTTGAGACAAGCAGTTGATGAGTTGGCACATACATGAGGTGTATAGTTGATGATGTTGGTACATATTGATGAGTCATTGTAGATTATTAGTTGAAATATGGTTGGTATATACTTGATACATGGTTGTATGCACTTGTTTATGGTACATGTTGATTACAGGTTGTTTGGTACAGGTTGGTGCATGGTTGATGCACTTGTTTATGGTACAGATTGATATATGTTGAAGATTGTTGTCTCATCTCATTTGGTGATGAGGGTGTAATATAAGTCTTGCATTATAGAGTTGTTTCTCTTGTAGAATTTTAATCTATTCAATTTTTGCTGAAAAACCCCAAGGATTGTAGTCCATAATAAAAAGAAAATTGTACATACATCTTGTGTTCTTTTTGTTCCTTGTGGTGATGACTTGTTGATGATATATTGCCGATATATGTTGTTGATATGTGTTCACATATAATTGGTTATAAATGACAGCAATGAGTAATGAGTTAATGGTGATTGTTAACTAAGGATTTTTGTGTAAGAGGGAAGCTTTGGGGAAAAGATCCCTACACTGTTCAACCCCCCTCTCAGTGTAGTCGTTGTGTCCAACAATAATAAGCTTGGTTATAATTTTATAGATGACATTGCAAAGGGTTATGATGCTGAAGTTCTTAGGATCATCAATGTTATATTCCTTGGGAATAAGGGAGAAGAAGGTGGAATTGAGGGAATGAAGGACATTAGAGTGAGAACGAGAGTCTTCCACCACTACCCAGACATCCCATTTCACTATTGACCAACAGGCTTGAAAGAAGTTTGTGGTGAAGCCATTACGACCAGGATATTTATTTTTGGGCATGTCGAAAATCGATTGTTCTACTTCCTCGAGAGAAATAGGGCACATGAGGGCCTTGTTCTTCTTAGGGGATACCAATTTCGTATGTGTTGAGTGTTATTCTGAATGGCAGTTCTATGATCTTGTTGCGACTTAGAAAGGAGATTGTGGATGTAGGAGGTGAGTTCCCTTTTTATCTCCTTATGCTCAATGAGTTTGTTTCCATTGGCATATTTTAATTTGGTGATTCGGATGTGGTGGTGACGTTGGATCATGGATCGGTGGAAAAACTTGGTGTTTTTTTACCCTTCCTTTAACCAACAAACTCGAGACTTTTGATTCCAAAGGATTTCTTCCTGAGAGTCTCTTTCATGGAGCTAAGTTTGGATATTTTCTTCATCTTGGACGAGTTGATTCATTCTTCCATTTTGAATCATTGTCTTTTGGATGTGTTCCATTTGCTTGAGCATTTGGTTTGTTTCCTGAAATATGTTGTCGAACTCTTCCTTGTTCTAGAGCTTAAGTTGTTGTTTTATGAATTTGAGATTTTGCTGGAATTTGTGAATTATCGAACGAAAGGAGAGGAAATAATTACTCCACCAGCCATAGATTCCCTATTGGAATTTGAGATTCTTTAAACAAAATATTTCAAACCAAAATGGACATTTATTCAGGATCTAGTGAATGTCAAGGTTTAGTTGAATTGACCAATGGTATGAGCCCCCCTTAGGGAGGATGGTGGATGAAGGATGGAGATCATAAAGGATGAGGGACTCAGAGACCAAAAAATGGTCAAGATGAGAGGAAATTTGTTGCAATATGTGTAGGTTATTATTCCTAATGAAGGATCCATTGGGGGTTTGTTGGGCCCCAACAAATCCCCCTATATTTTTACAAAATTTAATGAGCCCTTATTAGAATCTTGATAATTATAATGAGCTACAGAATCAACCTTTTCAAATAGTTCCATACCTTGGCTTTCTTTGAGACAAACTTAAGACATTCATTACAGGAGTATATGTCAAAAGTTAGAAACGAGCATAAAAATCTCAATTTAAACAAAAAGTTAATTTTTATCAAATGTTTACTTTTGTTTAGATTATGATTATGTGTTCATTCTTTTGCCCATTAGCAAGTTTGACTATTTTGAATAATGTGTTCAATACTTCATCAAATAATATCTTAGTTGGTTTCTCATTTTCATGAAATCATTTGGTGATGTTAATTAATTAAATTATTTTTTCATTTTGCATCTCATTTCAAAATAATAATAATCAAATAATTATTTATCATTTGTTTGATTTTGTAAAAAACTAAAACTAATATTTTTTCTCCATTAACTTGAAGCTTCTAGATCATATTTGAAAACAAATTATAAATAATGTTTGTTTATAAGTTATAGTTAGTTTAAATTCATTTTTTATTTTTCTAGATTTTGTTTTATTCACAATTTTTAGGTTATTAATTTAGGTTTCTTTTTGTTTCACAAGTTTCTATTATCAAATATTTGATACAGATCAGATCATGGCTTGATTTTATTATCCAAATATGTTCAATATGCTTGATCCAAAAATAATTTTGGATTGCTACAAATAATTTTATGAACAACAACAGATAAAATTTGGAAAGGCGTCAAGATCAGATAGACGATTTTGCAGAATGATTGCAGTCAAACCGTGAGGAATTAGAAGAAACGGTTGAAAACCCAGATCCCAAATGGACCCATTTACCTTCTGCCTAGATATTTTCCCAAACAAATTCATTATTTGAGAGATATTTGGGTCTCTTTTAGAGGCAAATTTCAGGTGGCGGAAATTAATAGTGATGCCCAGACTGTTCATTCATTTTATAAATATATGAGAAAGATCAGAGCCAAAGGGATCCAAGAATTGGAGAGGCGGATTTTAATCCTTTCTCTTTTGTATATTATTTCTTTTGTAAACTTTTTTATTTCTTTTCAAATGGAGTAATGGATGGATGGAATCTTTGGGAGAATGGACGAGTATTTTTAAAGAAGAATATGGAATTCAAAGTTGCTTAATGGCTTTTGTCTTATAAGTAAAATGATTTTATTTTCATATAATATCTTCATATTCTTTCAATAATTGATTATGCATTGATTTAAATATATTTAGTCTTTTTTATCAATACATGGTTAATTATTATTATTTATATATTAATTTTTCCAATCTTTTTCCAATATTAATTATTTCTCTCTTTTATTCGTTTCTTGTAGGATTCTTAGATTGGCTAACGGAGCCATTAAACCCGTTAGAACGACTTACACCAAATGGCTTGGGTTATTTAGACAACCTCGGACTAAACTCGCTCTTCCAGTTGACGATGGTCAATTTCGCCCGTCAACAAATGGCACTAGAAGGAGGGCCAAGGTAAATTTAATGATTAAAATTTTTACCCCTCGGCCTGTCATAATTCCATATTTATAAACTTTTCTTTTGTGTCATCTTGAATGCACTAGAAGGCCGGCTAGAATGACAAGCTAGCCTTGTAGGAGTCTTTGTTTCAAATTTATTTAATTTTCCATGGCTCCCCAAATCACTGTGTTGGAACATGCTTTCCACTTCTCATTACCTGATATTCCCAATGAGACAGTCTCTCTCTTGTCCAAACTCACCTTTGATTGTGGGGGGAATGTATCTGCAAAAGACCATATTAACAAGTTTTGGTGTAAATGCATCAAGCATGATATTTCTGATTTAAAGGTTTTGTGCAGATTGTTTGCTTTTACTTTTAGGGGTCGGATTAAACATTGGTTTGAGTCTTTTCCAGCGTATCACATTTTTTATTGGTTTCAATTTGTAGAGGAATTTTTAGATGCTTTTGAAATCTATGATTACAATCAATTATGTGAAGAATTTCAGACATTGCTAATCAATGGTGATTCATCTTCAAAAGGATTTTCGACAAGAATCCATCATGTTCTTTGTAAATTTAATCTTGATGACATGCAATTT
Organism: Picea engelmannii; assembly: GCA_009831015.1. Lineage (NCBI taxonomy): Eukaryota > Viridiplantae > Streptophyta > Pinopsida > Pinales > Pinaceae > Picea > Picea engelmannii. Next base: position 1,283,912 of record ML778464.1, read on the forward strand.
GTATTAAATCTCCTCTATGATGCTTGCATCCAATCATATTCGATCGCAAATGATGAAGTAGTTATAAATACTATCACTCAATTGCAAGAAGAATTGTGTTCACAGGATGAGAGGGATACATCCAAAAATGTTGAACAAGCAAGGGAGGTAAAATCTATTGAAAATGTTCTTACTGACAATCAAATTGGTTTTTCCTCTGAATCATTGTATTTTTAGTCCTCGACCATCATGGAAGAAGATTCGATGTTGGGTCAAGGTGAATGTCCTCATTCTCCTAACTCTTTCTCTAATCAGTATTTAAATTCAGTTATTGAAGAAGACTTAGGTGATGAAAATGATCTTAAGCATTCTAATATTCCAATGAAACTAATTAGAGATGTAGATCTGCAATTGGAAGAAGTAACCTTAAACCCTCATCTACAAATAGTACCTTATCAACATGAAAGATCAGATGTTTTCCATGAAAGTTTTGAATTATCTATCGTACATGAGACAAATTTAGATGATCATAATATGTTGAAGAATTTATCACCAAAACAAAGTGAAAGTTTTAATGAAAATGAAGAGGAATGTCTTGAGAATACCATTATTAAATATCACAGCTCAAGATATCCTTTTCATGTTCTTATTTCTGATTCCTTTTACTCTTTATATCCCGATCTCTTCTTAGATTCTGGTGGATTTGATACTTTACCCACGGTATCTTACTCTTTGCCACCACAATCCAATCTTTTTGATATGCCAAAATTTGGTGAAACTAATTCAAAACATAACACTTATCAAGTCGGATTTGATGTTCTTTCACTTTCATCACTCGAATGGAAAAAGGACATGTTGCAAGATGATTTTACACGATTTATTTTTGAAAAAGACAAGGCACTCATCCTTATGGAGATCCAATATTCTACATTGCATATTCGTTCTTTGATTAGTTCGAATTTTAATGTTTATGCTTCACATTTTGAAACAATCAATATCATCAAAGGAAGCGTTCAAACCAATAATCTAATTGATGTCATGAATCCTCTTATGATGTGTTCCCCATTAATATATTCATTTCATCAAATTCATAGTTTGCATCCTAATTTTTATGATAGGATCTTAGATTGGCTTGAAGATTCGTATACAAAAAATCTTCATAATAAAGATAAAGTTGTGCTTGCTTTGTTTTTACCTAAATATCTAGGAAGTAAGCATAACATGATTCTCTTAGATATTTCATGTGAAGA
>ML778464.1:1291939-1326534 GCA_009831015.1 Picea engelmannii
AAAGCCATTAGCCAAAATAGGGGTGCCACGTGGCAGCCCTTCATTGGGCCATGTGGCACCTTTCCATTCGATAATAAAATGCCACGTGTCATCACCCTATTCGACCACCATCAACCAACCAGAACTTGCCACGTCGGCTGCCAAGGTGTACCATCATGCCACGTCACTGCCACGTGTGAGTCGTACGAACTGCCCAGTCAGCATTTTTTTTCCCTGTTTGACTTTTCGGTCAAAATGCGATATCTTCTCCATACGGACTCCGTTTGACATAAAAATTATACCACCAGAATCGGGAAGACGAGGCGGACTCAATGGAATTGGTTTCGTCAAATTCTGAGCACTTTCATTTTTGAGCATTTTTCATGCCCTGTCAGGCTTCTGAATCCGATTTCGGAGCAAATATCAAATACTTCTTTGAATGTATTCTAGAAGTGCTAGTATTGTTCTGTTATAGGTTTCCCTTAACAACAGTACAGGCAGGAGCTCATACAATACAAAAACATAAATACTAGTTTCATCGATTAGTGACAGGTTATTATGTGTGTTATTTAGTTAAGTTGTTTATGAATGAAACAATGAATGTATGGTTCAGCTTTGACTATCCACATGTTCATGTTTCATTAACTTTTTTGCAAGATTCTTTAAATTTATAAAAGAAAAACAATAAATATTTTTATGTTCTTTCTTTATCTGCTTCTTAGAAAAACAATAAATATTTTAAGCGAGGGGTTTGGGTTCGTACCTTTTGCCTTTGTATCTTTTAGGAAGCAATTTCAAACCAGCACATCCTTGAGGAGATAAAATTGTTTTTCTGGAATGGAGTTTAGATCATGTTGTTTGCAAGCAGTGGAAATGGAGTTGAGGTCCAGATATCCTAGATCCATATCCTCACCATAATTTGAGTCTAATTGTTCGGGTGGTTCCTCTTGCATGTCAATGTCGCTTGCAGGGTGGTTATTTTGTGTTGGATCCAACATTTTCCTGGGATTTGTTTTATCCTCCTCTAAGAGTTCTACATTTGGATTGTTTCTTTGAGGTTGGTCTCTTCATGTCTAGATTGGGATTTCGTCTTGATTTTTTTCAGGAGGAGACATGCATGAACCCTTCAACATCATGGGTGGGAAGGGGTGGGGGGGGGGCATGGAGGAGATTTGGGGTTTAGAGGGAAGTCTCGGAAGAGATGGTCATGGGTGTGACAGTGGTGAAAATGAAAGGGGATGTGTTCATAGTCGAGCTTTTGGATCCATTCAATGTCATGGTAAACCAGGGTAATGGATTCTAGGAGGGATTTGGTAAGATCCATATAAACACAGATTCATGCATAAGAGGTGTAGCGTCCAATTTTGGTGGATTATGAATATTTGATGAAAGGAACCTATGGTGTTTTCAACGCCTTACAAAATTTCCTCATCCTAGAATTAATGTGAGAGAGAGTTTAGCCTTAAAAAAATAGGGGTTGTCATGAAATCCTCTTTCTCAGGGATGAAACGTTCGGTCCAGGGTCTAAAGTGAAGTCCTGTAAAGTTGAATAAGTGTGGGCCGCCTTAGAAGAATTTGTCACTCTCCTCTAGGTTAGAGAATATGGCTATGAACAACCCTTTAGATCTTATTTTGAGGTCGATATGTCCTTTCATCTTCTAGGTTTTTTTGATCCACCAGTTGAGGGCCTTCTTTGGTTGTCAAATGGCCATAAAATTTCCTATGAAGGAACCATCTTACATATGTTGGATGAAGGGTGATATGCAGTCATTTTTTCCCTCATAAGTAGGGTTTTCAGAGGCGTTTGGAAGGTAGGAAGAGGTGAGGATGGGATCGATGGCTTGGGACTGAGGTGGGGGTTTATTATCGATCGAGGAGGAGGGAGCAGGCTTCATTTCCTTTCTCAGTGCAGATCGCCCATCGGTGGGTTGCAATTTCTCTAGAGGAGTAGAGGGGTTGGAGCGATGGCCATTGTGTTGACCCGCAATGATATGATTGTAGGAGGGATTCAAACTCCCCCCTCCAATCGAAGCCATGGAGGATAAAGGAGAGGTAGGGTGCTAGGGTTTTCAGTCCAGGGTTGTTGTAGAGTCATTTTTCTTTAAAAAATTACAAAGTAAAAAAATATATTATTATGGTTGGTGATATTAATTTTTTCACATATGGAGCTAGAATTTGGGGTGAATTTACTCAGATGGACCCCTTAGTAGATTATTTTATTCATAAAATTAAAGGTATAGAGACTATAAGGTGCGTGCAAACATGGAAAATTTTTAGAGTAGGGAATGAGGCAATTTCCAAAAGGCTCAATAGATTCTTAGTTCCTAAGTAATTGATAACATATTATGATATAATAAGGTATTTTGGGTTGGCTCTAATGGTTTCTGTAATAATTTTTCAATCTTTATCTAAGTGGAAAAGAATGTGAATAATATAGTAGGTTCTTTCAAATTCAATCCCATGAGGAAAAGGAATTTTTTTAAATGGTCAAATATGAATGGGGACATTTCTCCCCCATAGTCTAGGAGTCTACAATGTTCCAATTTTTAAAATATTTCAAAAAAGTCAAGAAAACAATCGTATCTTGGGCCAAGGAAAATATTGGTCTTCAAGGAACAATGATAGAAGCGGAATCCAAAATATCACATTTGTATGAAAAAAGGTTCTAATGGTATCTTCTTAGGTTTAGTTGTGTTCTAATGGTGAAGAAAATGTTCAGTTCAAACCTTTGGAGGAAAATAAAAGAAGCTTATTGGATAGGGAGGACTCCAAGAGATGAAATATGAATATAAAAGAAGCTTTTTCGATAGGGAGGACTCCAGGAGAGGAAATATGAATATTCAATCCTTTTGGTTATCCCAAGGGAGCGAGAACGCTAAGTTTTTTCAAAATTACACTAAGAAGAGGTTGTTAAATCAACACCATACTAAAAATTAAGAAAGAAATTGGAATCAAAATAACACTAAGCAGAGGAAAAAAAACGACACCATACGGAAAATTAAGAAAGAGAATGGAATCATAATGAAAGAGAATGGAATCGTAATTCATATTTTCAAGGACATAGTTTTCCTTAGGGTATTTCATTTTAAAAACATCTACAAGGAATTAGAAAGAGATAATATAGAAAAAATCATAAAGTTGGCCTCTTACTTCCATATGTTTATTGAAGAAGATATGATAGAAGGCCTTGTGGCTGAGATTTTAGAGGAGGAGTTAAAATATGTTGTGGAATCCTTCCATAAGGAAAATAATCTTGGGAATAATGGTTAGTGTTATCACTGAAATTTCATCCGCAACATTGCATGCAAATGGTTACAGAAATACATCACTTCCAAACAACCATTAGTTCACCTACAACACCACAAGTGCATTTCCATGAGGAAAAAAATATACAACTGGACAAAAATTGGCATGCGCTAACACACTAAAGGAAGTGTGCGCATAGTGCGTGGGCCAAAGAAGCTCGTAGAGCACATAATGCGCCATATGTACAAGAAACGTCACGCACTCTTGTGAACAACTCATTTATGCTTCTTGTCATCCCCTCAACCACTTATGGACCAACTCCCAACTTGATTTCACCCTTAGATCTGAGCTAAATCTGAATGGGGGGCTGGTCAAGGACCAAAGGGTGCCATAAAGGGCCCCTTGTTCACATCAAGAACCAGTTGAATAATGCATTGAAGACATGCTATAAATGGAGGCCATGGGTGCACTAAGAATTTAAGATTTCTATAGTATTGTTATGCTGCCTCAATCCTCCCTTGAGAATCCTCTTTTCACCTTGGAGCATTCTAGCAACATTCCAATAGGCCATTCCACTCACCTCTTAAGGGAATAGGCTTGGATTTCTTCACCATTTTCTTTCTTGTTTATCATTGTAAGAAGAGATCTCCATTAGGGAACTCAAGATCCCTCCCAAGGAGGAAGAGGAGATCCATAAGTCCTCCTTTATCTATGGTGTTTTTCCAACTAATATAGTTATCCATTGGTGGCATAATCTTGGTCATTTGGTTGATTGATTTTGGTTCAAAGTTTCTTATGCATTCTAGTTTTATTTCCTTAGTTGTTTTTAGTTTATTTACTTGTTTATTTCATGTTCTTGGATTGTTTAACTCATGCACTAACCTGTGTCTTGTCTAGCAGGCCCAACTAGACTTACAAGTGCCCTTGTTTTGCTCACCTAAGTGACGAAACAGACACAACATATTGGCGACCATACTGGGGACAAGGTATCACTTTCTTCCCTATTTGGGCTTTTAGAGTACTTATTGTTGACCCATTTTCCTTGTAGGAACCATAATCGGCCTAGCCTTACCTTTCAAGACCTAATTTTGGAGTTGGAGGAGGAGAATTCCACTAAAAATACCCCCCCCCCAATGCATATCAAAACGTGCACGAGTATTTCATCCCATAGACGTGCATTCAATGCATTGTGCACCCAGTACTTCGGTTCACTACACATTCTACGCACTGTATGCCAAAATATCTTCTATTCTCTGCATACTATGTGCCCACTGTGCCTTTGTCTGAACTGTAACCTGCGCACCTGTCAAGAGTTTCAAAGTTGTAAGTGTTTTTGTGATGATTTGAAGGCCCCTAGCCTTCAAAATATTTCTTACATGCAATTTGTAAATGCACTCCACTTAGATTCCTTTCCCACATGAGAGGTTAGTCAAACATAGGCACTTAGGGGGTAAAAAGAACCATATTTCTCCTCTTTTTCTTTTGGTTGCCACATGGATGGCTTGTTTGATTTGTAAAAATTAAGTTGATATTCTTTGATATCACATATAAAACCACTTGCATTGGGACCAGAAATCAACTTTGACCATTGAGTATGTTCTTCTCTCGCACCATAGAGCGATCTTGGGAATCAAAAAGGTGGTTAAGGGGACATTTCATCTCCCTTAACAAAATCTTTAGGAGAGGACAAATCCCCCCTAGGGCCCCTCTTAGTTTGTTTTTGAAAATCATCTTAAATCTGTAAGGGCCCATACATGTCCACATGTTACAAACTTAGGATATTTTTTTGAGAATTACTTTCTTATTTTACATCACTAGGAGAGTTTAAAAATCAAAGTAATGGGCCCATACATGCCCACATGCTTACAATCTGTGATATTTGTTTGAATATTTCTTAGTCTAAACCAAATTAGGGAGTTTAAAGGATTGGTAAGGACCCATATGTCCACATGCTAGTTCTTTATATCTTTTAAAATTTCGCAAGGTTGTACCAATGGCATCTAGTAACATGGGTAACGAAGATTTGTAAGGACTAGATGAAGTCCACATGTTGCAAATTCACACCTAACTTATTAAAAATTTGGCACATTTTATCACTTTCTCACACACAAAGTCTTTCCTCACTCACATAATTTCATCTTGTGGAGGTTGAAGTAGGTTTTATCCAAAGGAATTTTGAAAGGTTCCATTATTTCTTGAAGAAATTATCCACACCCACTTAATTCCAATGAGATTGGTTCACACCCCCAATATCTCAACCCACCACATCTCAATATTTTATAAAAAATCAATAAGTTTTCCTCCATGGGAGGTTCCAAAAGAAATTTTTTAGTCTAGGTAGGATCTCGAGGTAGGCATCCAAATAACCCCCCATTATCTGGTTCTCACATTTTTCAAACATTAGAAGTTGACAAATAGGGAACTTTTAAATCCTCCAAGTCAAGTATTCCTAACACCATAAGGCAGAGAGATACCCATGAAGGGTTGAAGGTCAAGGTCTGGTTGTTCTGTGTGTTCCCCCTTAAGTCACCCAACTATTGGAAGGGATCCAACCCGTGACCCATTTCTGAGGCCGAAAATCTAAATGTCGCACTTTGACCGAGGTACCTAGTGGTCAAATTTAGGACATCTACCCAGGTGGAAATTGTGGGCTGGAATTGCACCTTGATCAGATTTTATGTGGCTATTGGGAAATATTTCCATCTCTTTCAGGATATGTGTTGGCCCTTGACCAAGTTTTGAGGAACACTTGGTCATATTTGACCATTTTTGGAACTTCGACAACCTGCCAAAGATGGAGCGTTGGGCGAGGCAGAGATCACGGGATCTTGGTCCACTTTTGGGCCCCTTTTAGGGTTTTGGGTTGATGTAATGAGGAAAGGGATGTCGGCCCGTGGGTTTACCCACACTTAGGCCCACTTTTGTAATGTATAAATAGGTACTTAGGTAATGTAAGAATGGGGATGTCTTAGTACTAGTAATTAGATCTATGTGATCAGATGTGGATTGTAAATTCTCTGTGCATGATTGTAAGAGGCTTGCAGAGCTAAGTGCAAGTGATTGTAAGAGGTTGTGAAAGGCTTTGTGATGAAGTGCAAGGAAGAAGGATCTAGCGAGCTGCGTAGATATTTTTTCCTATGTGGAGTAAGGATTGTTGAGGCTCTATGTTGTAACTGCTTGACTGCGATAATAAAGAAGAAGAGTTGGTGGAAGTAGCCCCAGGGTGGGGGTGAACCACGTAAATCTATGTGTGATGCTTTGTTCTTTGGTTCAATGTGTTTATTCCTTCTTCTACTAAGTGCTTTGATATATTTAGATAGATCTACTTATTCTTTGTACTTCTTAGATGTGTATGAATGTTAGATCTAATATGTATGAAGATGTTTAGTGCCAATACACTGGATCTGATCTATTTTATTATTTCTAAGTGCTGAAATATCTTAGATCTAAGTTAATGTTGTGATTCTCTGTGCTATCTGCGAAGTATAATAAGGGTTGGATATTGATGAATGATTGATGTTAAGTGCATTGTAAGTGATATAATCATAGATCTGTGTCCCAGCTAAGGTTGAAGACACCTGAGTCTTGCAACCACCCTTGCCTCTACCTCAGGTGAGACTTCATCTTCTTCGTAGGTGTTTCCAAAAGGGCCTATAGTTAGGGCTTTGTTGGTGCACTCTTGAGCGTTGAACCCTGGATCTACCCCTGTGCCAACAAATGGTTCCATTTCCGGTACCTGAAACTGTGATTGCTAGGAACTAGATAAGAAGAAGCTTTGTGCAAAGAAATCTTTGTGCATAGATCTGTTTCCCTAGTGCGCATTTTTCTACTTAACCTATGAATATTTTTTCCAAGAAAGAAAGGTCAGATTTGAATAAAGGAAGATTACATATGAAGAAGAGAAGCAAGATCTGAAATCTTCATGCTCTAAGAAAGGTAAAAGTGGAAATTTCTAAAAGAAAGAGGTCAGATCTACAAAAAAGAGGTAAGATCTATAAGCTCTGTGCTTTGATAAAGATAAGAAAGTTCTATATCTGAAAGCTTTGTGCTATGTAGAAGTAAGATAAGTAGAATTTTTTGTTTCTAAAGTATGGATCTAGGTATTTTTGATAGATTTGGTCCTAGCTTAAAACCTAGGGAATTAATAGAAGAAAGAAAGTTTGATATGAATAGATCTGATAAGCATAATGATAGATATGTTATACCTATGAATAGAAAGAATGTTTGGACTAACAAATGGATGCAGGATCCTAGAAATCATTTTTTACAGACTAGCTACCATAATCCTGGCGCACAGTATAGAAGAAGTTGGGGATCATTTAAGAGAAAGAGAGGATTAACCCTATGTTACAATTGTAGAAAACTGGGACATCTAGCTAAGGAATGCTCTAGTAGAGGACCTAGTTGTCTTTGTTGCAAAGATCTGGATCATGAAGTATTGGATTGCCCCAGAATGATTACTAGGCTCAAAGGAATGAATCTGAAACCTAAGGAAGATCCATAGATAACAGAACTTCAGAAAGAACCAGAGAAAGTATTAATTCAAATGAAAGAAACCCTGAATGAACATCGACATGTCATATTATCAAAGATCTTTAAAGAAAATGAATGCATCGAAGTAAGGATGGGGGACTTCAAAATTGATTGTGTTCTATATGAGGAAGCAAAGATGAATATCATGACAGAGAGAACATGGGAAGCCATAGGGAGGCTTTCCATGATTCCTTCACTAGGAGGAATAGGACTCTTCAGAGGAAAATTGGTAAACCTATGTGAAAAGCTCACTCAGATATCTACGAATGTTAATGGAACTTCGACTGAAGAAGATTTTGAGGTTATTACATTTATTGAGGACAGTGGCCCATTTACTATGTTACTTGCAAAACCCTAGATTGATAGACAGAAGGAAGAAGTAGAAGTTTTGGAACTAAAGAAACAAGAATTAAAAGATTTCATGACTAAGAAGATTGCACAGTTGATTGAAGAACAGAAGAACAAATCGAATCTCCTTGACACTAGAGACCCCAATGTTGAAGTTGAAATAATGTCACAAGGCTCAAGAATAATGAAGCACCTATCCCAGAGAAAGAAAAATTATTACCCCAGAGAGAATCTCAATAGCGTGCACTGACTATGCTAAAAGAATATAGGAATCAGAACGGAAAAAGACAGACCGAGTTGAATATTACTGAGAAGAAGGGTAGAAAGTTAAGTAAGAAGAGGGTGAAGATTGAAAAGTTATGGGAGATTCTAGATGGAACATCGCAGAAAGAAAACTCGTACAATGGGAGCTTCTCCAAGATATCATAACAACGACCTATGGCACTTCATTGTGGTGAAGAAATATAGTCGTTGGGCTGATATACCCATTCGACTTCCTCCTTGAACGGACAAAAAATCATCGATGGCTCATCACCAGACCGTTATACCACACCATAATGGATAGAACTAGAGTTAAGGAAGACCCGTACCCATTGCAAACAATCTGTTACAGAGTTACTTACTTAATCCATCGCGCCATGCATGGAAGACACTTTTTCTAATCGTGAATTTGAATCCACAGACCACCTGAATTGTGAACCGTGATTACTCCACCCTTACTCTCTACCTTACTACAATGCATACATTACTGTGAGAACCTGAGCTATTGATCCTGATCATATATGTCCGATGAATTTAGCACAGCTGAAGAATCTATAAGAGAGGTACTTGCTAGCCTCAGATCCGAAAGATTCATGCCGGAGTGGGGATTGTCTACAGGTTTACAGGCATCATCAATGAGAGGAGTGCAAGCCTCCCCACTGACTTCTCAAGTAGGAACATCCCAAGTCGGTGCAGAAAGAAGAACTAAATATAAGGATGATATGGCCAACATGAAGTTGGTTCCATCCATCCTACCTGCTTGCATACCACCTCTAAGCAGTGCAATCAGTAGAGATATTGTGCCTAGAGACTTTGAGTACACTCTCATCATGGTGTACCTACCGAGAGGAGTACGTGCAATCCGTGTAGATCATGACAAGATCACAGCATTTAATTTTAGTGAATTCAACCTGGGGGATCGTAAAGTTTACAACACATTGGTCCCATACAAGTACCTAACCAGAACCACGGGCAAGAATTTGAAGATCATCCCTCAGAAATGGACAATGAACCTCACACAGTCTACTCTTATCAACACTATGAAGATACCACACTTCGACAGATACCAGTAGGTGAATTCTTGCGTGAAGATGCTACTGGCAAGTTACCATGGAGGATACTTATGGTTGACTTGTCGCATAATAGTTGATCCAGCGTTGATCAACTGGATCACCGGGATTAGCATGCAGGGCCCTCATCCCCACGATTACTATCTTGGAAAGACCGTGGATCGCTCTCTTTCTCAGAAGATAAAAAAATCCTATGGCGATGTTGATAAAGGAGCGCAAGGCTACAAGGTAGCTTCTATTGAAAGTGGCACAGTGAGCCTCGCCTATCAACTGATCACAGGGAAGTTGGTACGCAAGAATTGACCCACACAAGTATCCGTCTTTGTAGTCGACCTCGCAGGAAAGTGCACAAAGAGACTACAGATGAACTGGGTGAAGTACCTAGTGAATCAACTAGATATTGATTGTAGAGAAGCCTAGGATCAAGGGCATGAATTTCACTTTAGTTGGCTCTTGATACTTATAGATTTTTTTGCATGGGAGCTACCGAAAGGTGCAACCTTCCTCGACATTGACCCCTTTGAACCACTGGCTGCAAATTTCAGTACCCTTTGGTACTTGAATGACATGAACAAGCAGTGGAAATCCAATGTTGTATTTCATAACTACTACACCCAATTGAAGCTCACCATCCAGTCCGAGCCTCGCATGACCCCGAATACTTTGCACAAGTTTTGACCTTTGATAAAGTTTAGTGCAAACCGCCATTTTATATATCTGACAGCATGTGCCGATGAGAACAAGGAACAACTTCAATCTTATTACAAGCTGACAGAAGAAGACCTGGAGGAAATCACCAAGGAATGGTTGGTGGACCTCCTTATTCTCATAGACCCCGCATAAGTATCCGACATTGACATCCCAGAAGTTGCGCAGAATACACCTGGCCCTAGTAAGACAAAGAAGAATGAGGATATCCAATATGTAGACAATAGATCTATAAGAACCGCATCCGTTACACTAGAGCAAGGAGGTAATGGAAAAGACTTAGAGGAATTTGAACAACGACCAGAAGATGAAGTAGAAATCATAAAGAAAAGGAAGGGATCACCTCTAGAATATTCCTCACAAAAGAAATCAAAATCACCCATGACTAATATGAAGACTACCCTCACTCTAGATGACTTCATTTTTCTCCACACAACTATGAATGAAGCCATAGAAGAGATAATCGAGAATCAAGAAGCTAAGAAAGAAAACATGTACAATAGAATCGAGATCGAACTCCAAAGAGTATAGCAAGCTCTCCAATCTAGCTACACCTCTACGCCCCTACTAGAAAGAACAACAGAAGAAGGAAATGAACCAATTAAACTCCATCAAATTGCTAACATGGTTGAAGTACACCTTCGAAAGGCATAGGAAGAAACAGTGTAGGCCACCCAGGCCTTAAAGCAAGCACAAGAGGAAATTATCGAGCAACGTCGAGCTACGCAACAAGAGAAGGACACTCTCCAAGAAAAATTTGAAGAAGACAGAGCGAAGATTCAAAAAGAGAAAGAAAAGCTTCTCGCGAAGCAGATTGGGATTGAAGAAGCAGTAAACAAAACATTTCGCTCTATGACTGGCTTAGAACACAAGGCAGAGGACCCCATAGAACACCAAGTGATGACACTTTCTAAAGTTATTCAACAAATTCAACAAAGAGTCATGGACTTAGAGCTTTAGACCATACCTCAGACCCCACAAGAAGTGCGCGACCAGTGAGAAATAACTGCCCAGAGCACTGTAGAAAGGATTAAAGCACTCTCTGAGGAATCCAAACAACTAAGTAGAAGAAGTGCGCAGATGTATGAGAACCTAGACGAGAACCCAGAATTGCATAAATTGGAGCCACAACTCTAAGAGGCAAAGTACGAAGCTGAAAGGCTACAGGTGCCATTGAAGACCCTATCACACATAGAGAGAATGAAGAGGTTTCCAGAGAAATGCACAACCCAATAGTGGATTCACACGCTTCAGAGTAAAGTAATGGAAGTCTCTCAACGACTTCAACCAGTGCAAGAAAAATCATGCCAATTGTTCATTGAAGTTGAGAGCCAAGGAATAGAACTTGAACATGTTGTGAATATATAAGAACAATGCCTAGAAAGGTCGGTGAACGAGGCACTCATCCAGGAGTTCATCGAGTAAGAGGTAGTAGCAACGCAGCAGGTTTAAGTAGCTCGAGATAATCTCGAGGAATTTGAAGTAGAATTGGTCAGAATTGAGTGACTCAGGATGAGTCATAGGTGAGTGTTGGGGGCCTGTTGGCCCTTGACCAAGTTTTGAGGAACAATTGGTCATATTTGACTATTTTTGGGACTTCAATAGCCTGCCAAAGATGGAGCTCCAGGAAAATTAGAGATCATGGGATCTCGGTCCACATTTGGGCCCCTTTTAGGGTTTTGGGTTGATGTAATGAGGAAAGGGATGTAAGCTCGTGGGTTTACCCATGCTTAGGCCCTATTTTGTAATGTATAAATAGATACTTAGGCAATGTAAGAATGGGGATGTATTAGTGCTAGTAATTAGATCTGTGTGATCAGATGTGGATTGCAAATGCTCTATGCATGATTGTAAGAGGCTTGCAAAGCTAAGTGAAAGTGATTTTAGGAGTTTGTGAAAGGCTTTGTGCTGAAGCGCAAGGAAGAAGGATCTAGCAAGCTGTGTAGATATTATGTCCTGTGCAGAGTAAGGATTGTTGAGGCTCTATGTTGTAACTTCTTGACTGAGATAATAAAGAAGAAGAGTTTGTGAAAGTAGCCCCAGGGTGGGGGTGAACCACATAAATCTATGTATGTTGCTTTGTGGTTTGGTTCAATGTGTTTATTCCTTCTTCTACTAAGTGATTTGATATATTTAGATAGATCTACTTATGCTTTTCACTTATTAGATGTTTATGAATGTTAGATCTGATATTTATGAAGATTCTTAGTGCCAATACACTAGATCTGATCTATTTTACTGTTGTTAAGTGCTGAAATATATTAGATCTAAGTTAGTGTTGCGATGCTCTACGATATCTATGAAGTATAATAAGGGTTGGATATTGATGAATGATTGATGCTAAGTGCATTGTAAGTGATATAATCACATATCTATGTCCCAGATAAGGTTGCAGACACCTGAGTCTTGCAACCACCCCTACCTCTACCTCGGGTGAGATTTCATCTACTTCGCAGGTGTTGCTGAAAGGGCCAGTAGTTAGGGATTTGTTGGTGCGCTCTTGATCGTTGAACCCTGGGTCTTCCTATGTGCCAACAATATGCACCCTCTACCCTTCATTATAACTGATTATTTAATCCTTCACAAGTTCCTATAGGCCCTTGGTCATGTATTAAGGAATGAAGTGAAGATTAAGGAAGAAGAAAGACAAAATATGAAGTGCACAGAAGGCACACAAACTGAGGAGGGGTTGAAGTGGTTAAAGAAGAAAAAAAGAAGGAACAAAGTAAAGGAAACAAAATCATTGAAAGAGAAGATTAAGGAATACAAAGTAGGAAAGAAGATAGATCGTGGAAAAGTCAACAAGCGGAAGAAGACACCAATGGGTTCTTTGGAGCACCTCGTGAAGAAGACGGAATAACAGTTCGATGAAGCCCTTTAAATGTGGGTTAGGTGGATCTAGGGTTTTGGAACCTAGGGTCTCAAACCTAGGATTTTGGCACCTAGACTTCGTTCTAGGGTTTCTAAGAGTCATGGAATGATAAATAGAGGTCTAGAAGAGTTGAGAAAGAGATATGAAGAGATAGACATGTAAGAAGTGTTATGTCTTAGAGAATTCCTGTATTTTGGATCTTCAACTGGGTACGAAGATCTACCCAGAAGCTGAGTGCACAGGGAGAGGAATAAAAGAGGAAGAGAGATAAGGATCTGTAGTTGAGTGCACAGATAAAACTGTATATTTTTCATCTACTTAATCAATAAACACACTTTTGTGAACACAGCCCTAGCGGGAGGGTGAACCACATAAAATCTAGTTGTTCTATGTGATTAATGTTATGTTATTTGATATATTTTATACTATTATTGCATTTTTGTTTCCCTACTGAAGATAAGAGGTATAAAATAACTTCATGAAGCTAAGTATAAGATTGTTAAGAATCTTTGGGTTATCTTGCGTTGATTGTTTTGGAATCATATTTTGTTTTCTCTGGTTGTAGACACCTGTGTCCTGCAACCCCCCTATTGCTACTTCAGGTGAGACTTCATATTATCTGTACATACATGTCATTTTGATAGATAATAACATCGAGGATGATGTTCCTTTAAGGGGGAGGGAATTGTAACACCCTGTTTCCCCCAGTTTGTAAAAATAACTATACTGGCCAAGAACTGTGGAAAACCCATAAATGTGAATGTGTGATGTGAATGGACCTTGTGAAAAAGGTCAATGAATGTGAATAATATTATGAATATATATTGCAGGACTGTTGAGAGGGGATATGCTGAAAAAGAGACCACGATGGTTGAAGAAAGGTAGTGGAAGGAACCTAGAATGGTGGTGTTAACTTCCACCCAAAACCAATACGGTATTTGGACTTCACTGGCCCGGAGAACCAAGAGTGGCTCACTGGCCCCGAATTAAATGACTCGTCAAGATTGGTAGGTAAATGGCTCCTCATGAGTAATGAGGGATGGGGGTGAACCACCCATTCGTAGAGTCCTCAGACCTGACCACTGTGAGGAAAATTGTGCCACAAGCAACCTCGCCAAATAGAGAAAAGGCAGGAAGTGTGGGCGATCAAGGGAAGACGCGAGGGAAGGAAGAGAAGAAGAACTCTGAAAAAATACAGAGTGAGTGACAGTGGAGAAGGAGGAGAGAAACCTTCGTTCTCGGTCACTGACAAACAGAGACGCAGTTTCACAACATCGTTGTCTCAGCTCAGGGGTGGCTAGTGGTAAATTTGTTGGGAGCCGCTGAGCCTACGGTTGGGTGGAAATGAGCACCCCTCTCAGCAGTTGCAATCACATCTAGTGTTATTTCTGATAAGTGTTTTACAATTTGCATCTTGAAATTTATATGCTGACATGTATGCTCATAGTCTGTGTAGTTTTATGAATGGTTTGAGTATAAGACTGTCTGTGTAGTGTTTTGATTTAGAAATTGTGGTTTCACACTTATAATGGAAAGACTACGTATGGCTTATGTTTTATAAATCGTTATTTATACGCATATTGAATTAATTCAGACTTCAAGTCTGTTCTCAGGAAATCTATACCCTTATCCGTCTCAGGTAATACCCTGGATAGATCTCCCCATAGAGACACCCTTCTTAGAAATCTCACCAAGAACCTGGAAAATGATTTGAAGGCACAAGTCTTAGTAACCCTGTACGAGGAAGAATGATCCTCTTGAAATCCTGAAATAGCAGTGAAGGAATTACTATGTTTTCTTCGCAAGAGTCGTCAAGGAGGCATTGGACGGTCAGAATTCTCTGTGGAGAATTTGCAAAGTCTTGAGAGATGTCAGATCTTGCAGAGGAGTAGGGGAGTTACGGTAAGCCTATTTTCAAGTTTTAAGTTCGGGAGAAATCGGACCGTAGGATCTGAGTCGACAAGGACTGTTGGATCACTCACATAATCTCATTTCATGGATTCGCAAGTTGAAAGGTTAAAACCCTTGCCTCAAGATTTGCGAGGTCACGAAAGGCGAAGTCTCGAAGGGGCGAAAAGATTTTTGTGAGCCATTTATTGGTGAAGTGCATCGAAACTCAGAATTTTTGGGTTTCATGGGTTGAAGAACCGAAATCTTAGCATCAAGATTCGCAAAGTTGCAAAGTCCAAAACTCCAAGAAGGCGGATAGTTCCGTTGTGGGACCCGTGTTGACGACATGTCAGAATTTCGTCATTTCGACATATCAGCGGATAGGAGGTTGAGACTTTTTTCCCGAAAGTCCTGAAGTCACGAGTTTCGATAAGGAGTAGCGAGGAGTTTGGGATCTCGGCACTTCGGGTGTCGGGATACAAAGGAGGTAGCACTTCGGGAAGTGAAGTCACGAAGTGTCAAAGCTAGGGACAATGAACACGTGGTAGAACCACAAGGTGGGCCCATGTGAGAGATAGGTGGACACGTTTCACCTAGTGAAAGGAGTCAACACTTGTTGACCTCTCGCATCTCGGGGATTCGTGAGATAAGGGAACAAGAGTTCAACCCTTCGACTTGCGAAGTCACGAATAGAGAGAACGCGAGAGGGAAAGCTAACATAGCTTCTCGGGGTTTCGTGAAGGGAAGGTGCCAAGGTTGGGTTCCTAGACTTTGCGAGTGGTGAAGTCACGAGAAGATCATGACCATCCATCTGAGGAGGACAGGTGGCAAAAATCGAGGGATCTCGCGAACTCGAAAGTTCATAAGATGAGAGCCCAGGAGTTGGGTTCTCCAAGTCGTGAGTGGTGAAATCGTGAGGAGCAAGGATAGTTGTTGGATCCAGGTCACAGGAGGACCGTTGGATCAGAGACTCATCATGCATATCATGCATTCGGAGGTTTAGAGGTGGAGGGGATCTCTTCTCAACATCAAAAGTCACGAAGTACCGAAAGCCAGGCACGAAGGAACACGTGGTAGAACCACAAAGTGGGGCTCGTATGATTGACAGGCGGACACACATTACCAGGAGAAAGGATTTAACACTCCATTGACTTCTCGCATCTCGGGGATTCGTGGGATAAGAGAATGAGTGCTCAACCTTTCGACTTGTGAAGTGGCAAGTAGCGATAGGAGCTAGCGTTAATCTTAGTCGGTGGTCACGCGTGGAAGGCACTGACAGAAAGGAGCTATACCCATTTTTTGATCTTGGGTATCACGAGATTGGAAAGGAGGAGTCGAGAGCTTCGACTCGCGAACTCACGAGATGGAGAGTTGCGACAAGTGCCTTTGGGAATAGGCCTTGGTCATAGCACTGTGGTCACTTGGGAGTTATGGAGCTCATGCCTAGTGCTATTTGCACAGGGGAGCTTCTGAAAGGTCCTGTAGGTCGATTGGAAGGAGATTCCAGCTAGGAATCAAAAGAAGTCACTTTGGCTTATAAAAGAAACTAAACGACCCTTAAGACCAGAAGGTCATGCAGAGACTCTGTCGAGGCAGAGGTGGCATCTGTAGCCTGTGCTAAGCCCCGTAGGATTTCAGGGGTTCTGTCCCTCGAGAAAAGGCGAAAAATTTATTACGTCGCGGCAGGTATGTGACAAATTGGTATCAGAGCATGGTTACAACACTCAGCCTGCTTGGGCTCATGAACGAGTTGCGCAGAAGCTTCGTTAGGAACACTCTTAAAAAGAGTAACCCCCTTTCTTAACCTTCCTAATCAAAAAGACGAAGTTAAGAATGAAAAATCCCTATTGTGTGTGTGTACATGTGAAAATATGAATTATGTACTGGATATAAATAAATATAAATATCAACTAACAACCAGCATTTTTCCTTTTGCACACAAGTGAAAGATCAACCGCAGGAATTTATCAACACATAGTATTGTGACTCACCATGAAGTGGGAGAGGGCTCCCACACTAGAGATGAAGAGTCTGATTAAAGAAGGGAAGTAGGGACCCTTCCAGGTCTAGCCGATACTGTGAGGAGCCTCATGGTCGAATTACAAAGCTGTAAGGCCGACAATGAAAGGATGATGAAAGATCAAGAAAAGAAAACAGAAATTAACACAGTTTTACTGCAGAGTTGTTGACAGGCAAAATTGACCGTCCGTCAACTGGAAGAGTGGATCCAATCCGGGGTTGTCTAAATAACCCAAGCCGTTTGGGATAACCCACCCTGGCGGGTTTAGCAGCTCTGTTAGCCGATCTAATTCCTAAGGAAACAAAAGAAAGCTACTCTAAACTAACTAATCTAAATAAAAACAACAATTAAAACAAGCTAATAAACAAATCTAAACTATTAATATATACAATTTACTAACTAATACTACACAACTATAATTCTATAAAACCAAATGTTCAATTACTAACATAGTCAAATTTAATTACAAATATACAATATTTATAAATTACATATTTAAAGGAAAACCTGCAAAAATCAATTGTAATATGTCCTAAGACAACAAAACTGTTTTTTGATTTTATAGTTTCATGATAAAGAAATAGAATAAAAACTAACTATCTAAGATAAGAAACTAAAATACTAACT
The DNA here is from genome assembly GCA_009831015.1 of Picea engelmannii. Classification (NCBI taxonomy): domain Eukaryota; kingdom Viridiplantae; phylum Streptophyta; class Pinopsida; order Pinales; family Pinaceae; genus Picea; species Picea engelmannii. The sequence continues at coordinate 1,309,494 of ML778464.1, forward strand.
CTAACTATGTATCTAAACTAATATATTTATTTAAACTACTTAAATAACACTAATAAGCTAACCTGTGATAACGCTTTCCAATTTGTCCTGTGTAAAGAATCCAATTCATTTGTTCGATGAGAGGAAACCTGCATCAATCTTCTGCCAGCCTCTAGTAAACAGTAAGCAGAAGTGATCTTTTGAATATCGATAACAGAACAAACAAGACATAAAAGTTACAACAATCTTATAATTTAAAAATCATAACATTTAGATAAATCTGCGTGCAAGGATTTGTATAAAATGATTCAATTAACGAAGAAGAGAAATCTGTGATTCATTAAATGAAACAACTAATTGTTGTATTTTTAAATAATAAAAGAGATCAGATATGGATAACACATTAATCAAGTCACATCAACCTGCAATAGATTACGATAGCTAAAGTTGTCTATAATCAACTGCAAAATGATATGAATAAAACTTGAAACAAAATTTTGATATATTGAAAGCGAAAGCTGTTACAAGACATCAACTTTCATCTCAGTCTGTATCACAAATCCATAGTCTGGTTCTCCCACAGTGAGGATGATGAGTCTATTACAAAAATTGGCAAGTATTTAAAGACCTCCCACAAGGTAAAACATCCTTGTGGGAGTTATCAAAACAGTTTACACCAATCTAGGAAAATATCCCAAGTCCCTATTTCTAACTCAAACTAACAGCTTAAAAATAAAAACCATATCACACAAATATCTCCTATATTGTCACAGCATGCCCAAATTGATCATTGCAATTCGTATGTACCTGAACAAGGACAAGAATAGACAATATTAAAAGATATTTTATTGATAAAATTGATAAAAATCTAATTTCTAAGACTAGCTACAGAATCTTGTGATTCTGTAGCTGGTCTAAATTAAACACAGAATCATTTCAAAATCAATTCAAATCTTAAAAATATATTCATACTATTGAAAAATATTTGATTTCTAAAAGCATCATTCAAATCGACACTTGTATGCAAATTGAACAAACTAAATCGTATTCAACCAAATGACAACAGAGATGAATGGACTATGTTTAATTCGTTATCATCAATTCGGGTCAACAAAATCTCTCACATAATTCGACAACAATGAAATTATTTTCATGAACCAATTGAAATCAACACAAATAGTTGCTTCAGCTATCAACAAAATCATTGTCGAATCCAAACGGAATCAACATGATCATTTTTCAAATTGATATAACTGTATTAACATACACAAATGATCATGCTATTTGCAAACCAAATGAAAACTTGTATGTAAATTGAAACAAATGAAATTGTAAATGAATTAATCAGTTTATAACAGGATATATGGGATCTGTCAAATGTTTTTCATTGCCAATTAGAAGCGGACAGAATTGATCGACAGTCAACGAAATCATTACTTGAATCAAGTTCAAAACGAACTATTAGTCAAGTTTTCATACGAATTCAACAAAGACAAAATCGTTTTTGAAAATCAAAACCAACAGAGCAGCATCAAATCTATTTTTGATATCAATCTAACCCAATACAGGCAATTGTGCTAACTCAAGACACGCAATAATCAAATCAAATGAATCAAAACAGTTAGTGCTTGACACAGTCATTATGAATCAACACAACTCCATGATTTTAGCGAATAGATCTTTTCCACAGGTCGAATATAACCAGAACCCAAACAAAAATATTGACTCAACACAAAACAGAGTCATTCCTGGCTAACCGAAGTCAACAGTGTCAGTAGATTACATCGTATTTGTCAACCCAGTCACCAATAATGACGCATAACACATATAGAGGAGCATACCAATTCAAACCCACGAAATCGTTACAAAATCAAACCATAAGAACTAAATCAGAGCCAATAGAATCCAACCACAATGAAATCGTACCAAATCAAAACATATCTGTGCTCTGATTTGAGCAAAAAAATCTCTAATACAGGTCAGATGCCATCAAATCGAAAACAAATCCCATTCATCACATTAACTCAAACCAACAGAATTTTTCTAAGGTGAACCATACCAAGTCAAAACCAATCAATCGCTTCTACTAAGCTGGGCACGACAAAATCGCATACCAAAATCATAACTACATTTGATTTTAGCAGAAAAAATCTAGTGTATAGGATTCATAACATAACCATTTTTTTGACAATCAAACTATGAAAGAATCATTTTGAATAATAAACAAAACTAATCGAAACCCAAAACCAATTCATTATATTAATCCAAGCAATTCATAAAATGAAATTGATATTGAAATTCATACCTGGATAATCAGAAAACAACTCGGTCATGATAATTTGGAATTGATGAAGGCTGTTGCCGATTCGACATTCCTAAAAATGATCAAACCAGTGGTTTTCTACTTCTTGTCATTAGCTTGAAGTCTGTCCCTTTCTCTCAACAGTACTGCAACTTGGTTCTCTTAAGATTTGATCTTTTATTGTAATAAGGGAACGTCGGCGTAGTAGTGCTCAAGCCACACATTACATTGGATACATGATGTCTATTCGGGCTTTGAAATTGCAGGCGAGGGTTTGTTTAAATCACCAAGGGTTTCATTATGAAGCTTGATTCCTGGGTAGTTAGGATTGTTCTTTAGGCATGGGGGAAAATTAGAAACATAGTCATAGGGTGGCTCGGAGCATAAGCCTTGGGAATAAGGGTACTCTCCAGCTAGGAAGCGCTCGATATCGGAGTCCGAGTCCTCACTAAGAACTATGGGCTTTTGATCGAGGTTTGGCTTAGGTTTATTCCGGGCAAGTCTCGATATCAATCGAGCATTCTTTTTAACTTTTTTATTGACAGTAGGGTTACCCTTGACTTTCTTACTTACAGGCTTCTTTACAGCCTCCACCTTGTCTATTATGATGTCTGGTAGGTTGATATCAGGGCCAACCGAGAGTTTGGGAGAGGTCAGAAGGACATGGAAGGGCACGGGTGGCCCGACCTTAGTCTCACTGACCACAGATTTGTCGATTTGGACAGACTCTGAATCAAAAAAGCCATTTCGAGAGAGAAAAAATTGCCAATTATCGTCGTGGAGGTTCAAATCGTGGATGATGATGAGTCTAATCAAACCATGGTGAAACAGGATGCTATCAGCCTTCTTGCATTTGAACCTTTATCCATTTTGTAAAGACTACTCAAGAAGTAAAATGGCATGTTCAATGGATAGCCCATGAAATTCATCAACAGTCGAAGGTGATAGAGAAAAACCAATCCATACGGACCCTCACAGGTCACAAATTGTTTAACCATTATCAAAAGATCGTGCCACCTAGGTTTAAGTGTGGAAATAGGCATACCTTTTTCACAGGATGTGACCGTTCATGATATGAATAACAAAGGCCATGGCACCTCGTCAACTTTGGAGTTCTTAAACCATCGCTAGCCTGTGGCTGCTAGTCCTGTAGCAGAGCTTATGAATTCTTCATTGAGTTCAAGTTGAATGTCACCTACTTTAGCCCTACACCCATCAAAGGTAAGGGAGAATTGTTGTGCAACAAACAGATTGAAACCCTCGAACCTATGTACAAACGTGAGCCAACCACTCTCCTCTAAATCCTTACGGGCGTTATCAAAGAGTAACAGAGCTTGATTACCGTTTGGTTCTAATCGTACCACCGGTGCCATAGACAAGAGCACACTGTGAGTGATGTGAACGAGCCAGGGTTTGAATCACAGCACACACAGGGGCAAAACGCTCACAAGCTTACCCGAAACTAGCAAAGGTGAAACAGGGATAGGGGAAGACATTAATGACATATCGTGCGAAGGTGGTGGAGCTAGTTCATACATGCAAAACAGTCATATCTACAGTACAACTGGTGGCGCAAATAACTATTCAACCCACTATTGTATAGGTTAACAATTATGCCATTCAATCAACCAATGAAATCAATGGTAAGTGGATTAAAAATTCGCGCAAGCAATAGTTATAGTTTCAAAACCAAAATAATAAATCAAAATTTCACCAAGGGTTTGATTATGTGACATGTGTTGTATAGAACGATTTATACCAAGAGTTTAACCATAACACCAATGTGTTTTTATGTAACCAATGTGCCATGTGAATCGATGAAAGAACATGTAAATCCATTAACCAATGCATCACAAACTCAATCACTCATGAAACAAAATTATCAATCAAAGAATGCCAAATGAGTACAGGTCAAGGGTCTTGCCAACTGTATAACGATGAGTAAATTGGAAACACAATGGGCATATCAACAAGGAAGATCGCAACAATTCAATGACGATTTTAATGTGAATTTGAAAACCAGTTTTTCACGCTTGTAGTCGTGAAAACAAAAACAAAAGTAAGTGTGCACATAGCGCAAAAATGATAGTGTCGTTTTATTCGAGAATTGTGACAAAAATCAAGGTTTGCAAAGCACTGGTGAAGGCATCTTATAAGGACAGTAGAAAAATTTGAATTGGTTGCCAACAATGGCGACACACTGGTAGAATCAGTTATCTCTGCCAAAAGACAAATTCAGATTAGGACAGCAAGAATAATTCCAACTCAAAAATATCAACCAGAAAATCGTATAAACATCTTCATCAACCACATATTCCAGCAGTGTTTAAAGGATGAAAACGGATAACAGTCTTAAGACAAGCGAGTCGCGATATTAAAGATAAAATCTCCAATACTGTTGATAGAGACACTGCTGCCAACACGCGTCCATAGCCTCGACAGGGTTTCCATTTAACCCACTCTGACATCCGTATCCTGCCAAGAAGTTTCGGATCAGAATAAAAGGCAAATTATGGTTAAGAGGTTTCTTATTTGCAAATGTTCATATACCCGACATTGCTTCGCTGCCAGTAGGCCTGTTCAGTACCCCGGCGAAGTTGTCTTGGTGTCATGCATGCATTTACCTGTTGCCAGCATACCTGTTCAGCATCCCGGCAGGTTTACAAGCACTTCCCACAGCTCTATTAATGATTTATTTTGCTTTATATAGTTGAGTGGGGTGGCACTGAAAATTATGATATTTTGACATAATTTTTTCATACCTCAGCATAATTTTTTAGAACTGTCCTCTATTAAGATCCATAGATGTTTCATTTACAGACGCAACTTTCTAAGGTAGGGATACATCTTCTGAGTCATTCCCTTAAGGAATAGGGACAGTGTAAAAATATAATGGATGATCACAACAAGATTATGTTAGAGATTGAAATCAGTTAACTTCTTTCAAACAACAAACTTTTGCCAATCACAGATGTAATTTTGAGAAGTATACAATTGATGTTTATACAATTTTCTTAGCAGTCATTTCAGTGAAGGAATTTTCTATTTTCTTCATCTGAATAGTCAAGTATGCAGGTATGTGTATTTTCAAAAACACAAACTGATAAACAAAAAGGAGAAATCCAAATCAAAACAACAAAAGAAAAGCAAGCCAAGCAAAATATGTACATAATGTACAAGGGTTGTCATTAAGCAAAGTATATTTTTAGGGCTTGGCAATTCACCGGATAGGTGTCAGGATACCCCTCTAGATTTTGCAATCGAAAAGAACTGGGACCCAACTTCTCAGCAATTAAAAATGGTCCAAGCCATAAGTTTTGAAATTTGGTGTGCTCTCCCTTTCCCTCATGCGGTTTATCCCATTTCAAGATGAGGTCACCTACTTCGAAATTCCTATCAGAAGCAGAGTTAGAATCGAACCAGCTTTTAACCAATAGTTGATTTTGATATAACTTACGTTTATCTTGGGCTCTTACCTCTTCTAGCTTCATCAAAGCATTAATTTGGTTTTCTAAAGAGGGACAATCTTCTTCTTGAACTTTCTGTGATAACTATAGTGAAGGAAGAAGAATGTGTGGTGGCAGAATTATTTCTCTGCCATAAACGAGAAAAAAGGGGGAGTTACCTACAGTAGATTTTGGCATTACCCTATCAGCCCACAACGCGTTTAACAATGCATTGTGCCATTTTTTTTTATTTTCAGCCATCGTTATCTTGATGATTTTAATCAAGTTCTTATTTGTTGATTCTGCCAATCCATTTCCCTAGGGATAATAGCTAGCAGAGTACTTCAATTTAATTCCTTTTTCCAAAGTGAACTCGCTCATCTCAAGAGAGGAAAAGTAAGAAGCGTTATCGAATACTAAACAGTCAGGGATACCAAAACGAGTGATAATATTCGAATTTAGAAAGGCAATTACCTTACTGGTGTTGATAGTTCTTAACACGGTAGCTTCAGAACATCGGGTAAAGTAATTTGTGGCTGTTATGATGAAATTATGTTGTTGTGAGGATGGGGGGTTGGTCGGACCTATGATATCAAGGCCCCACTGCTGAAAAGGAGAGTCTACTGAGACGGGTTGCAAAGGAAAAGTTGGTTTTTGTAACCGCCCTAATGCTTTCTAACAAATAATACACTTACGACACAAAGAATGGGTGTCTCTAAAAAGTGTGGGTCAGTAATAAATGTCTCTTAAAACCTTATGGGCAGTGGTGTCACCACCAAAATGACCGTCGGCTTCTCCTACATGCAACTCTAGAAAGACTTTTTTTGCTTCGTCTTTCTCAAGACAACGCATCAGTACACCATCAAAATTTTGACGAAATAGAATACCATTAACCAAATGAAAGGAGGAAGACTTTAATATTAACACTCTTCTTTTAGTGGGATCCAAGTGGCGGGGAGCTGACCCATGTTCAAGACAGAATCTTATATCGTCATACCAAGGACTGACAGAGTTTTGTGCACAATAGATTGCATTTTGATCGTGTTTTCCTAGGTTTGACGTATCACTTTCTTCTCGTTGTCATGTTGTTGAATCAACAACTAACTTGCATAACCCTTGGCCTCTCACTATTTGAGCTGGGGTAATTTCTATGTCATACTTCTGCAAGGAGGTGACCCAGTTAGCCCTCTTTTCTCCTATCTCTTTCTGCACTAACAAGTTCCTGACGGCCGGATATGGGACAATAACTTTCGTCCTTGACTTCAACAGATAACCCGGAAATGCTTGACTTCTTTGAAAACAGCGTAGGCTTGTTGATCTACCACTGGGTAATTAAGTTCAGCACCTTTGAAAGAAGAGCTCATAAAGGCGATGGGTACTTCATTGTTCTTGGTGTTCTTTTGAGTTAGGACGACAGCATAGGAACGGTCAGAAGCAAAAGTGTAGAGTGTAAAGTCTTGGGAAAAGTCGGGGCTCATGAGAGAAGGAGAGTCTATTATGGCCTTCTTTATTGCATTAAAAGCTTGATTTTCTAAGGGTCCCCAGTGATATTGGGTGTCTTTCTTAATTAAATTTTGTAAAGGCCTGACCATTTCGGAGAAACTGGGGACGAATCTCCTCATGAAGTTAATCTGGCCTAAGAAAGACTGCATAGACTTTTTGGATGTAGGAGGGAGAAGTTTCACGATGAATTGATTCCTTTCGGGGTTGATAATCATCCCTTCGCTCGACACAATAAATCCCAAGAGTTTACCCTATTCTACAGAAAAAAGTGATTTTTTAGGATTCAAGGAGATGTCGTATTTGCGACATCGCTGTATAACGGCTCGTAAGTGAGCTAGATGATCGGTTTTGTTTTCAGAGAATATTGTCACATCATCTAAGTAAACTACGACGGACTAATTGATTAGGCCTTGGAAAGCAATGTCCATTGCTCTCTGGAAAGTGGCACCGGCATTAATCAATCCAAAGGGAATTTTCCGATAAGCGTAGGTGCCCCACGGGGTGTGGAAGGTAGTTTTAAGTTGGTCTGGAGGAGACATCAGGACTTGGTTGTACCCTGAGAAACCATCCAGCTAGGATAGCCTCTCAAAACCAGATACATGTTGAAGGATCTATTCCATGGGTGGGACAGGATAATTGTCTTTATCAGATGCTCTGTTAAGGTTTTGGAAATCGACGCATAGTCGGATTTCCCCACTTTTCTTCCAGACGGGGACAAGGTTAGAAACCCATTGAGTATGCCTAACAGGAAAAATAATCTTAGCATTTAGGAGCTTATTCAATTATTTTTTAACGGTCGGTTCAAGCTTAGGGTGCATTTTTCTCAATTTTTGTTGGAAGGGTAAAGTTTGGGGTTTCATAGGAATGACATGCTGTATGATGTTAGGGTCAAAATTTTTAAGGTCATCATACATCCATGCAAAGACATCTTTAAATTCTTTGAACAATTTAATAAATGCATCCTTTTCTTGTTCAGAACATCCTACCCCTAGATTAATGCACTGTGGATTGTCCTTAGTCCCTAAGTTTACTTTTTCGTATGATAATGAGGAACTATTGGTTTTACAATTGACAGAATTTTTAAATTTATCTTGAAAATCATAAAACTTCTCTAATCTAACTACAGATTTAGGGATCGAGTTTACCATGTCCGATGAAGATTCAGGAGTTCTCGGATTTGGTATTACCGTGAAATTGTGCAAATTGTCATCATGAGTGCATTCGTCTATCACCGCACCTTGAAAAGTTTCTTCCATATGTAGGAAGCTAATAATCTACTAATCGTCGTCAAAGACTCTCCAGTTCATGATGTTGTCAGGCACTGATGGCCGGAACAACAATTCGACGGAGAATGCATCCGGGGATAAGCCTTCTATAGGAAAGAGTTTAGAAGCTACGTTAGCTAATAGATCTACTTCAGAGTTATTCAATCTAGGAATAGAATTTATATTGAAAGCAGCAAAATTCTTCATTAAATTCCATACCTCGGATTGGTAGCTTATAAGATGCGGAGACAGACAGTGGATAGAATCTCTTACCTGTCTAACCACTATTTCGGAGTTGCCAAAAACAGTCAAGTTTTGAATGTTCATATCCAAAGCTTTTTTGAGACCTTGCAGTAAAGCCTCATATTCTGCAGTGTTATTAGTACATTCAAATTCTAACCTACATGCAATCAATGTTTTGTTACCTGAGGGATCGATAATAATGCATCTTGTGCCAGCTCCTTCCTTGGACTTTGACCCGTCGAAATAAAGAGACCAAATTTGATTTTCATTGGGTACATGAGATCATTGTGTAGAAACTGTTGGCTGCACATATGCTACACTCTCAGACTATTGTTCTAGATTGGTGATAGCTGAAGCCTCAGCCATGAAATTGCCGAAAAAGGTATCCATCCCTTGTACTTCAAGTGAATCAGCAGAAGGTGTAAATGGTTCGATGGGATCGTTCAAATATCTGACCGTGAAATTAAGGTAGTGTTCACGATTTACCTTGATCTTGTTGAGCTTGTCGTTCTCTGGAAGCCATAGGTGAGACCAATCTTTCGCGAAATATCCTTGTAACTTCCCTGACCAGTCCCTGCTTAAAAATAGACCATACACTTCTGGAATATCCATGACAATAATATCAATAACTTGATGAACCTTGGGGTTAGATGATAATCTAATAAGCACATTCTTTAGTTTGCCTATAACTTTAACATTGGTTCAATCAAGTTGTATGATTTTTAAGGTGGATGGTTCAACTTCAGCGTTAATCTTTTGGCATACAGACCATGGCATCACATTGGATGATGCTCCTGAGTCTACCATACAATTGTGCACATTTCTATTAAAGATTTCGAATGTTAACAAAAATGGAGGTACATTTTTGCGAGTGCTAAGGGTGGTAGTTTGTGGCATTTTACTCGCAGTTTGTAAAACTACTTTATCTACATTATTTACATTATTTACATTATTTACAGGAAGGCTTCCTTTATCTTGAGGATCGGGATTATTTTTAGTGGAAGTCTTCTGAGGAACTTTGTTCTGCACAACCTTGTTACCACTTGAATTACCATTTTTTCCATTCTCTGATATATTATGTAACATTTTTTGTAGCATAAATGGAAATTTCAATAACTCATAAACAGAAATGTTAGCTCTCAACTTTTTAAGATCTTCAACTACATCATAATCCAATTTGGGGTTCACATTACTCTGTTTAGTCTCAGCTGGTTTAGATTTCTTTGGGGGGGGAAGTCGTATTGTTTTCAGAAGAAGGTTTGTTTGCGGTCTTACTCCTAGTATTGTAAGGATGAACCGTCTCAAAGTTAGCTTGAAAGATGCTATCCGAGAAGTGTCCAAAAATGTTTGGAGAAGACTCTTCTTCTTGAACTGTCTCTTGTTCAACTAACTCCTCAGGAATCTCTAGAGGCATCAAGTTATCATGGGCTTCTAGAATTGTTTGAAGGGCGTATTGGAGACTTTCTAGATTAAGGCCCTCGGTGGTTGGATTAGGTCGTTTGGTAAGAAAAGGCTTCCAGAACGGGGGCTTGTAAGGTCCTTTGCTCGAGGAAGTTTCTTCGGTCGTCTTTTTCAATTCTATAACATGATTTGACAGTTTTTGAACAACTTTAGTTAATTTTTCTAAATCCAAGATTTCAGGTTATCCTTTACTTTGAGTAGGTCTAAGGAGGATTTCAATCTTCTTTTTGGAAGAAGAACTAGTCTCTGTTTCGTTGCTAGTAAAGTCTTTAAGACTAAGTATGTCTTTTTCAATATGACTGGCCTCCTCAAAGGCTTCTAACAACGTGGATTTCTTATATCGTTTAACCCAAATAGCTATACTTTGATGCAGGGCTTTAGTATAGTATGCTATTATAAGATTCTCGGTAGGCATGGAATCCGTAGGGATTCAGTTTTTAAATGTTAAGAATCTTTGATTGAAGTCTTTAACATTCTCTTTAGGTTTCATTCTTAAGTTAGAAAGATCCATGACTAGGACTTTCGAAGGCTTACCATCTCCGAACTTTTCCAAAAATCATGACTCAAACTTTTCCCAAGACACGATGGTATGGGGTTGTTGGGAAAATTACCATGTAGATGAATTTCCCTCGAAAGTATAGGGGAACAATCTACAGAATACGTCTTCATGTTCGACATTACGGAGTCTTATGGCTAACATAAACCTTTTGATGTGATCTTCAGTGATCTGTTTTGAGTCAGGGTCAAACTTGGGAAGCCATTTCTCCAGGTGTTTAGGTAAGGGATGCTGAGCTCCAGGTATAGCTACGGCATCCTGGTCAAGCCAAGGTCTAGCAGGATTGTTCTGGTTTGCCATTGGTGTAGTGGGTGTGGAAGGCTGAGAAGGGGAACTGCCTTCGTCAGAAGAATCTCCTCCAGAAGAGGAAGGAGATGATGGAGGTGGTGAGGGAGGTACTCCAGATCCTCCTGCAGCAGGAGTGAGGATTGGATCTGTAGAGTTCACAGTGAGATTAGTGCCTCTGAGTTGTTCTCTGATATCAGATAAATCTAAAGGATGATCCAAAGGTCGATTTGGTTGCCTCAAACGGGCTAAGGCACTATGATTTCTTATGAGAGATTGGTGGACAATCTCTTGTATGTCACCACCTGTAGGATTTGGGGTTGTTGGTTCAACTGTGACCCGTGGATCATCGGTTGATGTGGTTGTTGTTTGAGGGGGGATGTTATCATTAGAATGACTTCTTGTCACTATAGGTGAGTGATTAGGTGGTTGATGAGTCTTACGACTGCCTCGTGCCATTAATTAATTTCATGCCCTCCTTCTAGCGCCATTTGTTGACGGGCGAAATTGACTGTCTGTCAACTGGAAGAGTGGATCCGGTCCGGGGTTGTCTAAATAACCCAAGCCGTTTGGGATAACCCACCCTAACGGTTTTAGCGGATCCGTTAGCCGATTTAAGTCCTAAGGAAACAAAAGAAAACTAATCTAAATAAAAACAACAACTAAAACAAACTAATAAATAAATCTAAACTATTAATATATACAATTTACTAACTAATACTACACAAATATAATTCTATAAAACCAAATGTTCAATTACTAACAGATTCAACTTTAATTACAAATATACAATATTTATAAATTACAGATTTAAAGGAAAACCTGCAAAAATCAATTGTAATATGTCTTAAAACAGCAAAACTGTTTTTTGATTTTATAGTTTCATGATAAAGAAATAGAATAAAAACTAACTATCTAAGCTAAGCAACTAAAATACTAACTCTAACTATGTATCTAAACTAATATATTTATTTAAACTACTTAAATAACACTAATAAGCTAACCTGTGATAACGCTTTCCAATTTGTCCTGTGTAAAGAATCAAGTTCAGTTGTTCGATGAGATGAAACCCACATCAATCCTCTGCCAGCCTCTAGTAAGCAGTAAGAAGCAGTGCTCTTTTGAATATTGATAACAGAACAAACAAGACATAAACGTTACAACAATCTTATAATTTACAAATCACAACATTTAGATAAATCTGCGTGCAAGGATTTGTATAAAATGATTCAATTAACGAAGAAGAGAAATCTGTGATTCATTAACTGCAACAAGTAATTGTTGTATTTTTAAATAATAAAAGAGATCATATATGGATAACACATTAATCAAGTCACATCAACCTCCAATAGATTACGATAACTAAAGTAGTCTATAATCAACTGCAAAATGATATGAATAAAACTTGAAACAAAAGTTTGATATATTGAAAGCGAAAACTATTACAAGACATCAACTTTCATCTCAGTCTGTATCACAAATCCATAGTTTGGTTCTCCCACAGTGAGGATGATGATTTTATTACAAAAATTGACAAGTATTTAAAGACATCCCACAGGGTAAAACATCCTTGTGGGAGTTATCAAAACAGTTTACACCAATCTGGGAAAATATCCCAAGTCCCTAATTCTAACTCAAACTAACAACTTAAAAATAAAAAACTATATCACACAAATATCTCCTATATTGTCACAGCATGCCCAAATTGATCATTGCAATTCGTATGTACCTGAACAAGGACAAGAATAGACAATATTAAAAGATATTTTATTGATAAAAATGATAAAAATCTAATTTCTAAGACTAGCTACAGAATCTTGCGATTCTGTAGCTGGTCTAAATTGAACACAGAATCATTTCAAAATCAATTCAAATATTAAAAATATATTCATACTATTGAAAAATATTTGATTGCTAAAAGCATCATTCAAATCGACACTTGTATGTAAATTGAACAAACTAAATCATATTCAACCAAATGACAACAGAGATGAATGCACTCTGTTTAATTCGTTATCATCAATTCAGGTCAACATAATCTCTCACATAATTCGACAACAATGAAATTATTTTCATGAACCAATTGAAATCGACACAAATAGTTTCTTCAGCTATCAACAAAATCATTGTTGAATCCAAACGGAATCAACATGATCGTTTTTCAAATTGATATAACTGTATTAACATACACAAATGATCATGCTATTTGCAAACCAAATGAAAACTTGTATGTAAATTGAAACAAATGAAATCGTAAACGAATTAATCAGTTGATAACAGGATATATGGGATCTGTCAAATGTTTTTCATTGCCAATTAGAAGCGGACAGAATCGATTGATAGTCAACGAAATCATTACTTGAATCAATTTCAAACCGAACTATTAGCCAAGTTTTCATATGAATTCAACAGAGACAAAATCATTTTTGAAAATCAAAAACAACAAAGCAGCATCAAATCTATTTTTGATATCAATCTAACCCAATACAAGCAATTGTGCTAACTCAAGACACGCAACAATCAAATCAAACGAATCGAAACAGTTAATGCTTGACACAGTCGTTATGAATCAACACAACTCCATGATTTTAGCGAATAGATCTTTTGCACAGGTCAAATATAACCAGAACCCAAACGAAAATATCGACTCAACACAAAACAGAGTCGTTCCTGGCTAACTGAAGTCAACAGTGTCATTAGATTACATCGTATTTGTCAACCCAGTCACCAATAATGACGCATAACACATATAGAGGATCATACCAATTCAAACCCACGAAATCGTTCCAAAATCAAACCATAAGAACTAAATTAGAGCTGATAGAATCCAACCACAATGAAATCGTACCAAATCAAAACATAGTCGTCCTCTGATTTTAGAAAAAAAATCTCTTATACAGGTCAGATGCCATCAAATCGAAAACAAATCCCATTGATCATATTAACTCAAACCAACAGAACTTTTATAAGGCGAACCATACCAAGTCAAAACCAATCAATTGTTTCTACTAAGTTGGGCACAACAAAATCGCATACCAAAATCATAACTACATTTGATTTTAGCAGAAAAAATCTAGTGTACAGGATTCATAACATAACCGTTTTTTTGACAATCAAACTATGAAAGAATCATTTCGAATAATGAACAGAACTAATCGAAACCCAAAACCAATTCATTATATTAATCCAAGCAATTCATAAAATGAAATTGATATTGAAATTCATACCTGGATAATCAGAAAACAACTCGGTCATGATAATTTGGAATTGACGAAGGCTGTTGCCGATTCGACATTCCTAAAAACGATCGAACCAGTGGTTTTCTGCTTCTTGTCATTAGCTTGAAGTCTGTCCCTTTCTCTCGACAGTACTGCAACTTGGTTCTCTTAATATTTGATCTTTGATTGTAATAAGGGAACGTCGGCGTAGTAGCACTCAAGCCACACATTACATTGGATACATGATGTATGTTCAGGTTTCGAAATTGCAGGCGAGGGTTTGTTTAAATCACCGAGGGTTTCATTATGAAGCTTGATTCCTAGGTAGTTAGGATTGTTCTTTAGGCATGGGGGAAAATTAGAAACATAGTCATAGGGTGGCTCGGAGCATAAGCCTTGGGAAAAAGGGTACTCTCCAGCTAGGAAGCGCTCGATATCGGAGTCCGAGTCCTCACTGAGAACTATGGGATTTTGATCGAGGTTTGGCTTAGGTTTATTTCGGGAAAGTCTCGATATCAATCGAGCATTCTTTTTACCTTTGTTTTTGACAGTAGGGTTACCCTTGACTTTCTTACTTGCAGGCTTCTTTACAGCCTCCACCTTGTCTGTTATGATGTCCGGTAGGTTGACATCAGGGCCAACCAAGGGTTTGGGAGAGGTCAGAAGGACATGGAAGGGCATGGGTGGCCCGACCTTAGTCTCACTGACCACAGATTTGTCGATTTGGACAGACTATGAATCAACAAGGCCATTTCGAGAGAGAAAAACTTGCCAATTATCACCGTGGAGGTTCAAATGGTGGATGACAATGAGTCTAATCAAACCATGGTGAAACAGGCTGCTATCGGCCTTCTCACGTTTGAACCTCTTAGCCATTTTGTAAAGACTATGAAGGAAGTAAAATGGCATGTTCAATGGATAGCCCATGAAATTCATCAATAGTTGAAGGTGATAGAGAAAAACCAATCCATACCGACCCTCACAAGTCACAAATTGTTTAACCATTATCAAAAGATCGTGCCACCTAGGTTTAAGTGTGGAAATAGGCATACCTTTGTCATAGGATGTGACCTTTCGTGATATGAATAGCAAAGGCCATGGCACCTCGTCGACTTTGGAGTTCTTAAACCATCGTTGGCCTGTGGCTACTAGTCCTGTGGCAGAGCTTATGAATTATTCATTGAGTTCAAGTTGAATGTCACCTACTTTATCCCTACACCCATCAAAGGTAATGGCTAACTGTTGTGCAACAAACAGATTGAAACTCTCGAACCTCTGTACAAACGTGAGCCAACCACTATCCTCTAAATCCTTATGGGCGTTATCAAAGAGTAACAGAGCTTGACTGTCATTCGGTTCTATTCGTACCACCGGTGCCATAGACAAGAGCACACAGTGAGCGATGTGAATGAGCCAGGGTTTGAATCACAGCACACGCAGGGGAAGAATGCTCACAAGCTTACCCGAAACTAGCAAAGGTGAAACAGGGATAGGGGAAGACATTAATGACATATCGTGCGAAGGTGGTGGAGCTAATTCATACATGAAAAACAGTCATATCTACAGTACAACTGTCGGCGCAAATAACTATTCAACCCACTATTGTATAGGTTAACAATTATGCCATTCAATCAGCCAATGAAATTAATGGTAAGTGGATTAAAAATTCGCGCGAGCAATAGTTATAGTTTCAAAACCAAAGTAATAAATCAAAATCGCACCAAGGGTTTGATTATGTGACATGTGTTGTATAGAACGATTTATACCAAGAGTTTAACCATAACACCAATGCGTTTTTATTTAACCAATGTGCCATGTGAATCGATGAAAGAACATGTAAATCCATTAACCAATGCATCACAAACTCAATCATTCATGAAACGAAATTATCAATCAAAGAATGCCAAATGAGTACAGGTCAAGGGTCTTTCCAACTGTATAACGATGAGTAAATTGGAAACACAATGGGCATATCGACAAGGAAGATCGCAACAATTCAATGACGATTTTAATGTGACTTTGAAAACCAGTTTTTCACGCTTGTAGTCGTGAAAACAAGAACAAAAGTAAGTGTGCACATAGCGCAAAAATTATAGTGTCGTTTTATTTGAGAATTGCGACAAAAATCAAGGTTTGCAAAGAACTGGTGAAGGAAGCTTATAAGGACAGTAGAAAAATGTGAATTGGCTGCCAACAAGAGTTTATCCGATCTACAAAGACAAATGCAACATGAACATGAAACTTAGAAACATGGTCATATCAGTGGTCACACTGAGAGGAGCACCTCGAAAAAGGTCCACCTCAGAGGTAAAGGACAAGTGTCGAATGATTCCTCTAAGAAGGAAGCTGGCGATTTAGAGGGATGTTCTAGCAGAAGAACCAGTTCCTATCCCCAAAGTAAACAAAAGAAGAAAAATTCTTCCAAAGGTCGTAAATTTGAAGAATTAAAAAAATCCAAACGACCCTCCATCGACAATGAAATAAATAAGGGAGAGGAAGCACAGGCTTGGCTACTTGGACTAAAGAAGTATTTCAGAGTCCATGACTTTTTAGAAAATATGAAGGCCCGAGTGGCCACCTTCAATTTGAATGGAAAAGCTTCCATTTGGTGGGAAGACCTTAAGAATGTGAAAGTGGTTTGCGAAGAGGACCTGTCTTGGGAATGGTTTGAGAAATACTTCCGAAAGAAGTATCTGTCGGAAAAATATTTCGACGAAAAGACTAAAGAGTTTTATGAACTCAAACTGGGACAACTCACTATAGAAGAATATGTCAACAAATTC
>ML778464.1:1328819-1343706 GCA_009831015.1 Picea engelmannii
GTTCTGCCTTTAATGGAGGGGGGGGTCCGGAATGAGTGATAAAAGGCACGCTAAGATCTGCAGCCAGGAAACGGGCGTGTAGATCAACGGCCCTAAATGGATTTCGGACCCCCCTGGATGATCTGCTTTTAACTGAGGGGGGGGTCCGGAATGGTTATCTCCCTCTGGCGGGCCCCTTGTCATATGTGGCATAAATCTATTGGTCCCGAAGTCCCGTCACCATCTGCTATCTGACATCCCCCCATCACTTATGGACGTCATCTTCCACTGGTTCCACTTGTTCCACTTGTTCCCGAGTTATGTCCCATCCCATAACTGTTGTCAGTCCCCTACCCCCTTTCACTCATGACCATCCCCTTATTGCAACTTTTACCTCCAATCCCTAGCCGCCACATCACCTGTTTGTATTTTTCAGCCACCATCACCTGCCATCTCACCCCCAAGTGGCTCGTTGTCCATTTATTACTGGATAACTTATCCGTTATCCAGCTGACCTGTCTCACGTGCCCAACCGACCCCATTTTAAATAAAACTACCATTATTTTGCCTACTTTCTCTATTCACCCGTCGCACTAGAGAAATTCATAGCTTACCCCTCCGTTACATTCCGTCGCCCTCATCCACAGTCAGTCGACCCCACTAACTTTGTGTTTATTGCAGGTATTGTTGTAGAAATTGCGCCAAAGCCCAGACAAGAAGAAGGAGAGGAGAATCTGTTTCTCCCGCCTCCTGTCGACCTGGACAAGATCCCACTGGTCGACAAAGACAGATTAATCGCAGATACCAAATGTGATTTTGATTTCTCAGACCTCTAGTCATGGCTCAGGGAAGTGTTCCTGGACCAGAGTGATGAAATTGGACTCTGGGAGTCCAATTTACCCCTTTATCTTTTTCCCCAGATCCACCATTTTCCCGAGTTCACGCTTAAATGTCAGGCTCACTATATTCCTGAACAAAGAGCCGTCATCTCCTCATCCGAAGACACCCCGTTCCTCATCATGCCCGAAGGCATAGACCAGATGATGCAAATTCCCTGTGTCGACTCTACGTCTTCTTTCAACCTAGAAATCCTTACAGAGTTGTATCAGAAGATGAATTTTCCCCAGAGAGCTCAAATATTCGAGATTTTCCTTCCCACCTCCACTCAATTCCCTTCCACAAATCCCCCTTACCCATTGTCCATGTTCTCCACTAAGGGAAACCAGGTCATTTCTTCCCTTTTTGCTTTGCTAGGGTACTATTCCGACCAGTGGGTAGATGAGCCCATTCTGGGTTTTCTATCCATTTTCTCCACTGATGAAAATCCCACCACCCAGTTTGATTTTAGCACCTTCTTGGCAGACAATATTCACGAATAGTTCATGACTTTTGGCACGGAAGGCATGTTCAGATAATCGTCTATATTGGCCTACATGTTTGTTTTCTTTCAAGCAGATAAATTTAGTTTTTCCATGCAGAAGATGGACGCAGATGGAAGGCCTTAGGCAGTCACAGCATGGACCTCTTTGCTAAAGCATAACTCCACAGAGTATAGCTTCAAGGCATTCATCAATCTTTTCTACCTCTCTGTGGTAAGAATGCTAGGTGGCAGGCCCGAGCCTCGAATAAACGATGAAGTTCAGAGGATCCTGCACCTCTCAGACAACACAAAGACCGGGGATTGGTACCTGTATCAAAACCATTCCGAGATCAGAGTATACGGGTGCGAGTTGGCACCCTATAAGCTGCCCAAATATGTGACGGTCAAAATATTTTCTTTAGAGTATATAAGACAAATCATGAATTCAGATGACATCCATTTTGTATCTTTGAAGAAAAAGCAGCAGCTTAGAATCAAGGGGCAGATTGGCTCCTTCATATGCAACAATCATGGCGTCGGGGAAGAAGCAGACTGGATGCTGAGAGAGATGAAGTTTTTCTTAAGCTTCCCATGGAATTATGATCCATGCAGGATCATCTCAGAAATGCGGGTGAAGAAAAAAAACATCCTGTATGTTCATGTGTCTAAGCCTGAGATTGAAAAATTTGCCAATCAGACACTGTGGGTGCCTGACACCTTGGTCGATGTGGAAAAAAAGGTTCCCCTGACCACTGTGCCACCAATGACCATGCCACAGGTCCCTAAGGAAAAAATGCCTTGACAAAATTTATCTCCACCTGTCACGAAGGTATCGTCTGAAGAGTTCCAGTTGCACACTAAGAAGCCCAAGACAACCACAGTTCCCGGCCCTACGGGGGAGAAAGAAGCCCCGCCTACCACAGTGGTCAAGTCTATTATTCCACCTTTTGGCTCAAGCCTACATAAGGACATAACCCCAGCAGTGCCAAAGAAATCCTCAGACTCCCCACTGGACACTCAGTCGGGCAAGACTAGGCCCAAGTTGAGCATTTTCGAGAAGTACGAGCTGATTAAGAAAAAGAATCAGACCCTTACCAGCAGTACTTACGCTCAGTTTTGGTAGCAGACGTTAACTGCGCAGCATAGGCTATTGTCTGCATTTGACACAGAAAAGGGCAGAATGCACATGGCCTTCCTCCAAGCACAGGTACCAGACCCCAAGGTGATCACAGATTACAAGAGGGCCACCTTCGAATTCCAGACGAAGGACGTGCACCTAGCAGATCAGATGGATCTGCACAAGCAGACAGGGGAGATGGTATTCCATACATTGGCGCATGCTTCCTCTTCTGCAACCAAATTGCAGGTATCGCTCAATAATTCTCAAACGCAACTCAAGCTGGAGAAGATATCATCCTTTGCGAAGGACAATAGAATCAAGACTTTGGAGGAGCTGGTCCTCAAGATCGGCTATGATCCTTCAAATGTCAAAGATGCAGAGGAGATGATAAAGAATAAGAATGTAGACATCGCCTCCTTGAGGAAAAAACTGAAGCTCCCGCCCACAGAGGACTCGCAGGTGAAGGAGATAGCATAGAAAGAAGGCAAGAATGACGAAATGCTCAAGCTGCTCATGGAGCAGAATGCATAGCTCAAAGAAATGGAAGCTGAGATGGAGAGATTATTAAAAGAGAAGGAGCAGTTGAAGCCAATGGAAGTCATTCCATTGAGTGCCATTCTGATTTCAGGAGCAAGCACTGTATCAGTGACAACAGTCCCATCCGCAACTCCATTGGCGTCCCAAGAGAATACAGCCGACCTGGCTAAATCCATGGAAAAGATGAACCTGCAAGAGACAGAGATCAGCAGGCTTAAAAAGGAAGTTGAGAACCTCCAGGAACTCAAAACTTCCTTCCAGACCAGTCTCTCCAAGGAAAAGAAGGTAACAGAACAGCTCAAGCAGGAGTTACAGCAGCTCCGAAAGAAAACAGTGGCAGGGAAGACTTTGGCTGAGGTCAAAGAGAATGTATGGACAGACATCACAAAGTCCATAAATGAGATATGGCCCATGATCCAAATCATGTTTGAGAAGAATGAGTTGGTCCAAAGGAGCAAACAGGATATTGAGAAGATCAGAGTAGAATCGGGGGAGATGCCAACACAGGAAAATGATATCATCAACTTCCTCAATTCTAAGACCAGAGAAGAGCTAGAAGAGTTGAAGATCAAATACAGAACAGAGAACATCCTTGAGGTCAAAAGATTTTTGACCAAGAGAGGATTAATGCTTCAACTGGAAGAAAAGGTTCAGATCATGGACCAGGGGGTACAAAGGTTCTTCAATAAGATTGAGGCTCTCCAAAAGAAAGGTCTACCTGGTCTGAAGGTTATTAATGATAAACTGATGACACTTCTGGATTACAAGAAGAGATTGGTTGAGGTGTCTAAGGACAGTTCAAATTTTGCTGGCATACAAGGGAGCATTACCAGCAAAGCATTCCTGGATGCCCTTCAGTGGGACATTAGTATCCAGCACAAGATTCGATACATATTCCTCACCAAGCCTACATTCGCCAAGTATACAGAAATGGACGAAGTGTATCAAAGACTGCTCAATATCACTGTGCCTGGTCATCTTAGATGGGAGGAACTCTGTGATCTGCTCGATTAGCATATGATTTGTCCAGGTCCAGTCACCTGTCCAGTCAGACGAGGTCGTGCAAAGGCTTCATCAATGGTCTACCCAGAAATCAGCATGCAGTTTCACCAAGTCATCAAGCAGTTCCGAGATTTAGGAGATTTGTTAAATTAGTTAGGCTAAAAATAGAAGTAGCATGTCCTGATCATTTATGATAGGAACGTTTGTAATTTGAGTTATAAATACTTCACCTTTCGAAGTATTGAGGGTTGTTGATATTCACACCCTGACGCTATTCAGACTGTAATATTTTTGAAGAGATCTTCCATTAATAAAAAGGAGGCACTTTTACAGGATTCTTGCGTGTATTCACTGGTGATGTTTACTCTCTAAGTTGAATGTTATTCTTTCTTTGTGATCATTTTGTTTTCTAATTCTAATATTTAAGAGTAACGAATGTTGCAGGATTTATCTCATATACCCTGTTTCTGAATCGAAAGATTTTAGTGTTTATCTTCTGGTGTTTTCAATTAAGAAATTCTTAACTTCTTCTTAGTTGAATTTATCTTTCTCATCTTTTCTTCTGTCCATCATTTAAGATACTAAAAGACCCAGTTAGTATATTATCTCACCCTGTAGAAGTCTTCTTTCGCGTTTCTGGTTTGTATCTTGTATTTATTAAAACATAGACCCCATAGCCCAATGGATTTGTATACTGTCTCAACCAATTCATAAAACACTCTTACAACAAAAACGACCTATTTCTTTACCTAGCCTAATATCTAAAATTGGAAACATAGCTAAATGATATAGAGAGATCCCTCTCTGAAGTTGGAAGGGCTAGATCCCAGCTTTAAAAGTGGTTGGATAAAGTTACCTTTGTAGATTTTTTCTATTTCAACCTCTAGGAAATTTACCAAGTGCTAACACGACCTAGCGTGTCTCCATGGGGAGCACCAGTCTTGTTCATGAAAAAGAAGGATGGTACCCTTATACTGTGTATATATTATAGGAAACTCAATAAGGTAACTATAAATAACAAATACCCCTTGCCCAGGATTGATGACATGTTCGATCAATTGGGGGGTGTGTCTATTTTCTCAAAGATTGATTTGAGGTCGAGATGCCATCAAGTCCGAATCAAGGGTGAAGACATCCATAAAACTGCCTTCCGAACGAAGTATGGTCACTATGAGTTTGTGGTGGTGCCATTTGCATTGACCAATGCCCCTGCCACTTTTATGTTCTTGATGAACAATGTACTCAACAAATTCCTAGACAAATTTTTTCTTGTTTTTATTGACGATATATTAATTTACTCCAAGAACAGAAAAGAGCATGAAGAGCATCTTAGACTTGTGCTACAAGTGCTAAGAGAACATCATCTCTATGCCAAATTCAGCAAATGTGACTTCTTCTAGAATCAAATACATTACTTAGGCCACGTCCTATCTGAAGAAGGGATTGCAGTAGACCCTGACAAGATCAGGTCTATTATGGAATGGCCTACCCAAAAGGATTTTTCGGACATCAGATCCTTTATGGGATTAGCAGGATACTATAGGAGATTTATAAAAGGATTCTCCAAGATTGGTTGTCCAATCACTGCCCTCTAGAAGAAGGGGACAAAATGCCTATGGACACAGAAGTGTGAAGAAAGATTTTGAACCCTGAAACATCTACTGACCCATGCACCCGTGTTGAAGATCGCCAATCCAGAAGATAACTTCCTCGTGTGCATAGATGCCTGTAAGGAAGGGCTCGGAGGAGTCCTTATGCAGGAAGGAAATGTGATCTGCTATGAATCCCAAAAATTGAATGAGCATGAAGTCAACTATGTGACCCATGATCTAGAACTGGCTGCCATAGTGCATGCCTTGAAAATATGGAGGCATTACCTCCTGGGAAGAAAATTTGTACTCATGACAGATCATTATGGATTGTGATACATGTTTGATCAACCAAAGCTCAATGCTAGACAAGCTAGGTGGATGGCCCTCCTTAGCGAGTTTGATTTCGAAGTCAAACACATTAAAGGAAAGGAAAATAGGGTGGTCAATGCCCTTAGACAAAGTATGAAAATAATTCACCTGGAAACGGTGAGCACCTATGAGACAGATGTCAAGGAAAGAATAAAAAATGCATAAGAAACAGATCCCTTCGTCCAAACCGTGACTATGTACCTACAACAAGGACCCACCAGAGAAAAATATGAAGTCTATCAGATGACCAAAGGTGGTCTACTCACTTACAGGAGTAGATTTTATATTCCAAATTGTGATGACTTGAAGAGGTTCATACTGAATGAACTACATAAAATACCCTATTCTGATCATCCAGGATACCAGAAGATGATCACGTCCACTAGGAGACAATTCTATTGGCCTGGAATGAAGAAAGACATAGCCGATTACTTAGCCAAATGCATAGAGTGCCAACAAGTTAAAGCAGAACACCGACACCCAACAGGATTATTACAACCTCTACCAATCCCAGAATGGAAATGGGAAACCATCTCCATGGATTTCATCATTGGATTACCAACCTCAAACAAACAGAATGATGTCATTATGGTGGTGGTGGATAAATTAAGCAAGTCTGCTCACTTCATCCCCGTCAAGTCAACTTGAAAGGCAATAGACATATTATAGGTATTCATGAAGGAGATATTCAGAATGCATGGTATGCCTAAAGAGATCGTGTCTGACAGAGACACGAAATTTACTTCTAACTTTTGGAAATCATTGATGGTTGGCTTAGAGACCAAATTGTTGTTTAGCACTGCATATCACCCTCAAACCGATGGACAAACAGAACGAGTGAACCAAATACTTGAAGACATGCTAAGAATGCATGTAATGCATCAACCCAGGAAGTGGGAAGACTACCTGGCACTGGTAGAATTTGCCTACAACAACGGCTACCAAACATCCTTGAAGATGACCCCTTCGAAGCCCTCTATAGTAGACCATGTAACACTCCAGTCAACTGGAGTAATCCCGTAAACAAGATTTATTTTGGACCCAACATGTTGAAAGAAATGGAACAATAGGTGACTCAGATAAAACAAAACCTGAAGGTCACCTAGAACCGACAGAAAAGTTATGCCGACCAAAAGAGAACTCCAAGAGAGCTCAAAACGGGAGACTATGTATATCTCGGAGTTAGACCCTGGTAGAGTTCTCTAAAAATGGGAGCTTGTCCCAAGTTGGCACCTCGTTATTGTGGACCCTTTGAGGTTCTAGATAGAGTGGGACCTATAGCCTATAGGCTAGCACTTCCTCCCACAGTCAGAGCACATAATGTTTTCCATGTCTCATTATTGAAGAAATATGTACATGATGCTAACCACATAATTGATTGATCTGTGATTCAGGTGGAACTGGAGGGACAATTTCTACCATAACCTCAATGCATAATGGACAGAAAGGAAACCCCGCTCTAGAACTGAACCATTCCACAGGTCAAGGTGGAGACATTTTGGCCTAGATGAGGCTACATGGGAAATGGAGGATGCCATGAGATAGGCATATCCGATTTTTTTTACTTCTGTACATACATGTCATGTTGATAGATAAGAACATCAAGGACAATGTTCCTTTAAGGGGGAGGGAATTGTAACACCATGTTTCCCCCAGTTTGTAAAAATAACTATACTGGCCAAGAACTGTGGCAAACCCAAAAATGTGAATGTGTGATGTGAATGGACCTTGTGAAAAAGGTCGATGAATGTGAATAATATTATGAATATATATTGCAAGACTGTTGAAAGGGGATATGCTGAAAAAGAGACCACGATGGCTGAAGAAAGGTAGTGGAAGGAACCTAGAATGGTGGCGTTAACCTCCACCCAAAACCAATACCGTATTTGGACTTCACTAGCCCGGAGAACCAAGAGCGGCTCGTTGGCCCCGAATTAAATGACTCGTCAGGATTGGTAGGTAAACGGATCCTCATGAGTAATGAGGGATGGGGGTGAATCGCCCATCCGTAGAGTCCTTATACCTAACCACTATGAGAAAAATCGTGCCACACGCAGCCTCGCCAAACAGAGAAAAGGTAGGAAGTGTGGGCGATCAAGGGAAGACGTGAGGGAAGGAAGAGAGGAAGAACTCTGGAAAAATACAGAGTGAGTGACAGCGGAGAAGAAGGAGAGTAACCTTCATTCTCGGTCACTGACAAAAAAAGACACAGTCTCATAGCATCGTGGTCTCAGATCGGGGGTGGCTAGTGCTAAATCCGTTGGGAGTCGTTGAGCCTACGGTTGGGTGGAAACAAGCACCCCTCTCAGCAGTTGCAATCACATCTAGTGTTATTTCTAATAAGTGTTTTACATTTTGCATCTTGAAATTTATATGCTGACATGTATGCTCACAGTCTGTGCAATTTTATGAATGGTTTGAGTATAAGACTGCCTGTGTAGTGTTTTGATTTAGAAATGGTGGTTGCACACTTATAATGGAAAGACTACGTATGGCATACGTTTTATAAATCACTATTTATACGCATATTGAATTAATTTAGACTTCAAGTCTGTTCTCGGGAAATCTATACCCTTATCCATCTCAGGTAATACCCTGGATAGATCTCCCCATAGAGACACCCTTATTAGAAAGCTCACCAAGAACCTGGAAAAGGATTTGAAGGTGCAAGTCTTAGTAACCCTATACAAGGAAGAACAATCCTCTTGAAATCCTGAAATAGCATTGAAGGAATTACCATGTTCGCTTTGCAAGAGTCTTCAAGGAGGCATTAGATGGTAAAAATTCTTCGTAGAGAATTCTTGAAGTCCTGAGACCCATCAGATCTTGCAGAGGAGCAAGGGAGTTATGGTAAGCCTATTTTCAAGTTTTAAGTTTAGGAGAAATCGGACTGTAGGATCTGAGTCGACAAGGACAGTTGGATCACTCGCATAATCTCATTTCATGGATTCGCGAGTTGAAGGGTTAAAACCCTTGCCTCAAGATTCCCAAGGTCATGAAAGGTGAAGTCCCAAAGGGGCGAAAATATTTGTGTGAGCCAGTTATTGGCGAGGTGCATCGAAACTCGGAATTTTGAGGTTTCGTGGGTTGAAGAACCAAAATCTTAGCATCAGGATTCACAAAGTCCGAAACTCCAAGAAGGCGAGAAGTTCCATTGTGGGACCCGCATTGACAATGTGTCGGAATTTTGGCATTTCGGCATATCGGTGGATAGGAGGTTGAGACTTTTGTCCCGAAAGTCCCGAAGTTGCGAGTTGTGATAAGGAGTAGTGAGGAGTTCGGGATCTCTACACTTCGGGTGTCTGGATACAAAGGAGTTAGCGCTTAGGGAAGCGAAGTCGCGAAGTGCCGAAGCTGGGGACGAGGGACCCGTGGTAGAACCGCAAGGTGGGCCCGTGTGAGAGATAGGCAGACACGTGTCACCTAGTGAAAGGAGTCAACACCCGTTGACCTCTAGCATCTCGGGGATTCATGAGATAATGGAATGAGAGTTCAAACCTTTGACTTACGAAGTCACGAATAGCAAGAATGCAAGAGGGAAAGATGACATCGCTTCTTGGGGTTTCGTGAAGGGAAGGTGCCAAGGTTGGGTGCCTAGACATTGCGAGTGGCGAAGTTGTGAGAAGATCAGGACCATCCATCTCAGGAGGATAGGTGGTAGAAATCGAGGGATCTCATGAACCTGGAGGTTCATAACATGAGAGCCCAGGAGTTGGGTGCTCCAAGTCACGAGTGGTGAAATCGCAAGGAGCAAGGATAGTTGTTGGATCCAGGTCACGGGAGGACCATTGGATCAGAGCCTCATCATGCATATCACGCATTCAGAGGTTCGGAGGTGGAGAGGACCTCTTCTCGACATCAGAAGTCATGAAGTGCCGAAAGCTAGGCACGAAGGAACACGTGGTAGAACCACAAAGTGGGGCTCGTATTATTGACAAGCGGACACGCGTCGCCGGGAGAAAGGAGTTAAGACTCTGTTGACTTCTTGCATCTCGGGGATTCGTGGGATACGAGCATGATTGCTCAACCTTTCGACTTGCGAAGTGGCAAGTAGCAAGAGGAGCTAGCATTAATCTTAGCTGGTGGTCACGCACGGAGGGCGCTAACAGAAGGGAGCTATGCCCATTTCGTGATCTCGGGTATCGCGAGATTGGAAAGGAGGAGTCGAGAGCTTCAACTCATGAACTCGCGAGATGGTGAGTTGTGACAAGAACCTTTGGGAATAGGCCTTGGTCATATCATTGTGGTCGCTTGGGAGTCATGGAGATCGTGCCTAGTGTTGTTCACATAGGGGAGCTTCTGAAAGGTCCTGTAGGTCGATTAGAAGGAGATTCCAGCCGGGAATCAAAAGAAGCCGCTTCGACTCATAAAAAAACCTGAACGACCCTTAAGACTGGGAGGTCGTGCAGAGACTCTGTCGAGGTAGAGGTGGCTTCTACATCCTGTGCTAAGCCCCATAGGATTTTGGGGGTTATGTCCCTCAAGAAAAGGAAAAACATTTATTACACCACAGCGAGTATGTGACACTTTATTTGCTTTGCAAGTGTTGCTGAAAGGGCCGGTAGTTAGGGTTTGTTGGTGCATTGTTATATTTGAACCCTGGGTCTTCCCCTGTGCCAACAAATGGTTCTATTTTTGGGACTGAGATATTCTTAAGGAAATGTCAAGGTGGTTCCCATCAAAGACAGAGATTCATAAGTGTATAGAAGAACAGGAAAGGGACTTCGCTAAAGCTCAGAACAAAGACTCTAGCATTAGGACAAAAGACTGGTTAGGAAGGTGCATCTTTACTGATGTGTATGAGATTTTATTTGCATTAGTTCATAAAGAGTTGTACGAGTGGCTAGCCAGACTAGAAGACACTCAGTTAGAAATTAGATCTAGACCACCTGTGGTTTGGACAACAGTGTTGATTAAGAAAATCAAGAGAGTCAATAACGATGTATCTAGAGAAGTGGATCTCTAGTTTGATAGCACTATTGGAGGGTACATTACTGATTTTTCTATTGACAAAGTAGAATATTATAGTCAAGTAGAGAGGTATTTCTTTAAAGGATCTAGAGGAAAGTTTCTACACTTTTTGAAACTAAAGATTAAGATGTTATTGCATGAGAAGAATATCCTGAAGATACAGTAATCAGTAGATTTTAAAGCTAATGTTCAAAAATTCAGACAGGGATAGTGACGTGAAGGTTGGACACACACTCAGTGGGAGATCATTCAAAAAGGTTCCTCTTTCAAACATGTTTAAGTAGAGTTGCGGACCATTGGCACAAGATGAATATTTCTATAGTGGAGAAGAAGGAGGGAGATCAGACGAAGAATATTCAGAGTTCACAAGGGCAGAGGAGAGACTAAAGAACTTCGTCGAGGAGAACCAGAAACTTCAGGGACTGGACCTACTAATGAAGTAAGTATTAATACTCCTCATGTTTTAGCAGTAGTAAGTAACCAGAGTAATCAGAGCAATCATATCACTGTTACAAATAGTTTAGTACATACTCAATCAAGAAACCAAGGAAAATCCATGGAAGATGAAATGAGTTTACCCATTTTTATAGGATATGGATCTGAGGATCCTGACCAACATTAGTTCTTATGCGAAGCTATATGGAGAATTAAGCAAGTCACCGATGAAGCTGTTAAGAGAGCTCGGTTTAGTACTACCTTGAGGGATCGTGCATTGAGCTGGTATATGAAATTTGTTATAGGATTTGTGCAGTCTAAACCACTAAAGGACATCAAGACTTCATTGATTGCAGATTTAAAGAATCCTAAGTCAGATTTGCAATGCATTACAGAGTTGAAGGAAATAAAGAAGAAGGTGGATAAACCTGTTTGGGAAGTTGATCAAGGGTTTAAGACCTTGACAGGCCATTTAAGTTTTCATATTCTAGATGAACAACATAAGGAATGGTTCATCGTTGACATCCTACCACATAGTAGAGTTCCTCTCATGCAATAGAAGGTCTCTTTGTGATGCAGGAGCATCTCCCACGTCAAGCGAGCCAGCGCGGAAGGAAAGAGACAGCTGGGCAAGCGCCAGCACAAATTTTGAAATTTACCTTGGGATGGTTGCGTGAACATAAATATAACAATTTAATGAAGTGCACTTGTGTGATGTAATCGGGACCTTGAGCCATACACTCTTGTCCTTAGTAGGTAGGAGGCATTTAAGATAGTTAATGAAGGTAGATAGAATTTAATTATAGATTAGACTGTTTGTGAGCGCAAGAGGGAAACGGGATATAGACACCCTCATTGTGTATTGTATCATTAGATGGGAAGAATTATGGAGAAGGAAGAGCAAGAGCATGTAGAGAACTGTGTAAGAACACCCATGTACAGATATTTGGATTAATAGAAAGCTTTGATTCAATTTCATGGTTTGTGTCGTTCTCTGTGTATTAATGTTATGCTCATGAATGTTTGCTTCCTGTTATACATTTTCTTTGATATGCTATGTATATGATTTCATGTTCTAAGTTGAAGTCTGAAAGGAAGAGGGAATGAGTTTCAATTGTTTCTCTATCTGAGTAAGAATTCCTGCAAGGAGTGCAGTGGAAGTGTCCGCAGGAGTGCATCGACAAGAATTCAGGGTTGCATCTCTTAAGCTCACATAGTTTTACTTTTGTTCTCATTTCCCCAGAAGTGTAGTTGGGCACAAGAGCCGTGCAAGGAGTGCGCAGGCAAGGTAAAGTCTCAGGGTTGCAAACCTGAGTAAGGTGTGAGGGACTGCTACTACAGGAGTGCGCAGAGTTGAAGGTATTCAGCACTTGGAAGTGTCTGAGAGTTACTGCAAGGAGTGCGTGCAAAGATCCTCTTTGAGACTCGAAGTTGTGAGAAGCTCAGGAGTAAATCTTTTGAAACCATTGAGGGCATCAGAAGTTTGTAGCGCAAGTGGATAAGTCCAAGGAAACATCCTTGGTTTCCTTCGTAGAAATTATCAAGGGGAAGAAGTTGACGGTCAGGAATCTGTAGGGAGGATTAGCGAAACCCCGCCAGGTGTCAGATCTGCCAGAGAAGCGAGGAGGTTATAGTTGCATCCAGAGTTCAAGCTCAGGAGATTATTGATCATCAGATATCATCCAAACACCCGTCAGTCATTGGATTGACCAGGAGTCGCACGGAGTTTAAGCTTCGTGAATGGGAGGAGGAAAGTTTCGACGAGGGCCGTGGCCATCGAGATTTCGGCATTCGTGAAATCGGGAATCACGAGGACGAGTGATCAGGAATTTTCATAGTGGAAGTCCTGAAATCAATCAGGGTCGTTCATCTCTAGAGGACGTGTGGCGACCATAGAGGCTATCGGGGGAAATCTCGACAGGGAAGCCTAATCGGCATATTGGGATTCGACGTTTCACGAATCCTGAAGACAAGGAAACCAGAGCACTTGAAATCGTGAATCGTGAAATAGTGAGGAGCAGTGAGGATCGTCCATCCTTGAGGATGTGTGGCCGAGATTGAAGCCTTCGAAAAATTCCCCGAAAGGAAAAGTCAATTGTCAGGAAATCGAGAGTCGAGAAATCGGGAATCCAATGGACAAGAGGCCCAATACATATTGACACTCGAAACCCCGAATCCCGATAAGAGATAGGATTGTGGTCATATAAGGCAAGGTCGTGTGGACTGGGATCATAGCCAGGAGGGGCTGAAGAAAAAAGGAAGCGCATCAGGATATCGGAGATCAGGGATTTGAGGAAGAAAGTGTTGGTGACATCGGGGATTGGAAAACCCCAAAAACCCATTGTTATTTTCTATTGAGAACGGAGAAGCTCTCAAGCCTAAGGGCTGTAATGAGCAGGACAGACCTGTGGGTCAAATATTAATAAGGATTCCAGGGGAGAATCAAAGGAGCCACTCTGGCTCGAGGGTAATTTAGAATGATCCTTAACACCGGGAGGTCAGGCGCAGGGCCTGCTGAGGTAGGTGCCTGGGTGGACGCTATCAAGTGGTATCAGAGCCTGATCCTTGTCTGTATATTTCAGACGAGGGAGGCATAAGAGGTAAAGAGAACTCTGATACACATCAAGTGGTATCAGAGCTTAGAAAAGAAGCTTCTTTGCTTTCTGTAGTAGGAAGAGGGAATATTCACCATGCCGCTGAGGAGAAGAGATAGACAATCACCCGATCCAAAGGAGGAAAGGGAGACATCCAGAGGAAGGGGTAGATAGGTGCAGAACCCAGAAGTAGAAAGAGATCCGCATAACATACGCGCCAGACTTGTGGACGTGGAGATAAGAAAAAAATGCACAGCTGATGTAGGAGATATCAGTGAGTCCGAAAATGAAGATGATGTTGGACATGGAGAAGAAGAAATCACAGCAGAAGATGCAGCAAATGAGTGCTTGATTAAAGTTGTTGCAAGAATGGGTGCAAAGGCAAAGATGGACATTCCAATTTATGAGGGAAATCTGGATGTAGAAGAGCTTCTAGATTGGATTAGAGCTTGCAAGATACCAGATATATAAAATATGCAGAACAGAAATAAAATGCTAGAAATGGCAGAATAACAGTAAAATATCCAGCATAATTTTCACAATACATAGAAATGATATACGAAATAGCAATAGAAAAGCACTTTGATTCAGAAAGCAATGTTCACAGGCCTCTTCGAGGGGGCAACCTCTAGTCGAGCAGTGCTCTGTTACAATAATCTCCAAGATAGGGTTTTCATACCCTCGACCCTTATTTATACTAAATATGACTATTAAGAGAAGCATCTAGAGGAAGATCCTTCTAGAAGCGGAAGCTTCTAGAAGGTCTTCTTACATCCGCCTTATTCTATTTTATTGAAAGGCCTTATTAATATTGACCTTTATTACATCCAAATACATTGATCTACCTATGTGTGGGTTAGGACCTTAACATGTCCACCCCCTTAAAAACAGCCTTGTCCTCAAGGCTTGAGATGTGGAAACTGCTGCA